>OW285241.1:7875327-8195327 GCA_935421215.2 Melolontha melolontha
AACAACCTCGGGCTCGCACAAGCCGGTCTGACGACATGATCGAGAAAGTGGAGAGACTTGTTTTGGGGGATCGCCGAATGACAGTTGAACAGATCGCCTCCAGTGTTAGTATTTCCGTGGGTTCTGTGCACACAATCCTGCATGACGACCTGAAAATCCGAAAAGTGTCCTCCAGGTGGGTGCCACGAATGCTGACGGACGACCACAGGGCTGCTCGTGTGGCATGTTGCCAAGCAATGTTGACGCGCAACCAAGGCATGAATGGAACTTTCTTTTCGTCGATTGTGACAATGGATGAGACGTGGATGCCATTTTTCAATCCAGAAACAAAGCGCCAGACAGCTCAATGGAAGCACACAGATTCACCGCCACCAAAAAAATTTCGGGTAACCGTCAGTGCTGAAAGAATGATGGTGTCCATGTTCTGGGACAGTGAGGGCGTAATCCTTACCCATTGTGTTCCAAAGGGCACTACGGTGACAGGTGCATCCTACGAAAATGTTTTGAAGAACAAGTTCCTTCCTGCACTGCAACAAAAACGTCCGGCAAAGGGTTCGCGTGTCCTGTTTCACCAAGAACGCACCCGCACATCGGGCTAACGTTACGCAACAGTTTCTTCGTGAAAACAACTTTGAAGTGATTTTTCATGCTCCCTACTCACCTGACCTGGCTCCTAGTGACTTTTGACTGTTTCCAACTATGAAAGACACTGTCCGTGGCCGCACATTCACCAGCCGTGCTGCTATTGCTTCGTGATTTTCCAGTGGTCGAAACAGACTCCTAAAGAAGCCTTCGCCGCGGCATGGAATCATGGCGTCGACGTTGTGAAAAATGTGTACGTCTGCAGGGAGATTACGTCGAGAAGTAACACCAGTTTCATAGTTTTCGGGTGAGTAGTTAGTTAGAAAAAAAATCGGAGGCCTTAGAACCTGAATGCACCTCGTATTTGAGTTATCGGTCTATTTACATTAAAACTCAAATGTTTATTCTCAATATTTCGTCATTTATTAATGATTTCATCAGGAAATGCAATAAAATTGTTTGTAGAACACGTCAAATGTTAGTGTTGAAATTTTTATAAACTAAATCGAATGCGTAGAAAACGAATCCGGCATTAATTTTGACGGGTAGATAATAATTTTTATAATATGATGAAATGTAGGTTCTAGAACGAAACCATATCTGACTCAATAAGGTAAGCTATGTGTTTTACTGGAATATAAATATCAGGATAGTTTTTAGGAGGCACAAGTACGTAGGAATACCAAATTACAATGAAATCGGTGACATGATGAAAATTGAAAATTTTTGAAGGGGTGTACCCCTTCAGAAATTTTCGATTTTTTGGTCAGTTTGGCGAACACGTCAAATGCTAGTGTTGAATTTTTTATAAACTAAATCGAGTGCGTAGAAAACGAATCCGGCATTAATTTTGACGGGGAATGTGCGGATTGGTAGATAATAATTTTTATAATATGGTGAAATGTAGGGTTTAGAACGAAACCATATCCGACTCATTAGGGTAAACTGTGTGGTTTACTGGAATATAAATATCAGGATAGTTTTTAGGAGGCAAAAGTATGTAGGAATACCAAATTACAATGAAATCGGTGACATGATGAAAATTGACAATTTTTGAAGGGGTACCCCTTCGGAAATTTTCGATTTTTTGGTCAGTTTGGAGAACACGTCAAATGTTAGTGTTGAATTTTTTATAAACTAAATCGAGTGCGTAGAAAACGAATCCGGCATTAATTTTGACGGGGAATGTGAGGATTCGTAGATAATAATTTTTATATGGTGAAATGTAGGGTTTAGAACGAAACCATATCTGACTCAATGTGTTTTACTGGAATATAAATATCAGGATAGTTTTTAGGAGGCAAAAGTACGTAGGAATACTAAATTACAATGAAATCGGTGGCAAATTGCAGTACATAATTTACATTTAAACTAATAACGGGTGTTCAGAAACATTCGAAGTGAAAGTAGTCCTTAAAAATATGAAGTCATGTCTGATATAGATTGATACATTTACTTAATACAATTTTATAGGTTATCATACACGCAAATGAACTTAAGCAAAGATATACGATTTTTTGTTCAGAGCCCACTTGTCTTCGAGTGTTTCTGAACACCCGTTACATTCAACAAGAATCATACAACTAGAATTAAGCGTTGGAAGTCTTATTAATTAATTTGCACATAATTACAAGAAGTAACTCACCACTAAACATTTGAAAATTACATTTTAAAACAAAAGTAACACTGTAATCTCTGAAATTTGAACTTCTTTCAACTGCAACTACAAAAAAAGGTCTATGTACAAAAATCTACCTACATAGACACTTTTTTTATCACTTCGACTTTTTACAACTGGATAAGAACCCAGCGTAGAAATTAGGATAGATTTGTCTTCACGTACATATTATACAGACATGTAGTTTTCTCCTGTTTTTTATAAGTTCGCTTGTATTATTAGAACCGCCAGTTGTCGTTTTATTTTTAAAAAATAAAAATAGATTAATATGATGGCAATTGTAACTTCTTGAATGACATCTGCTTTAACCTTAACATGTTAGTGTTGATACTTTGGCGCCATTCTGACAGTGTAATAATATAAGCTTAGCAAGTGATTTTATTCACATTAACACCTGGAGTGCCCTTTCTGGAATTGGTGGATTTTAAACATCTCACAGCTCTGTTATGCAAGCAATTAATTTAATCTTCGTTTGCATTTTTGGGATATAGATAGTCGTCGCGAATTATCAGTTTTCTCTGGGGCGCAAGTTCTGGGACAACCTCTATACAGGCTGATTCATTTTCGGCCCTCACCATGCGGATCTCTCTTATTATTGGAGATAGAGTATAGGTTTAAATTTGGCAAAGTTGTTAAATTTTGTGTTTGTTATAAATCCGTAAAGAAAATAGACCTGTGACAAATGACCTTCGTTATTTAAAAAAAAACGCGAAAACCCAGTTTTCTTCTTTTACCTGTAGCACCGACATTTAGCCTTGTAGAGAAAAAATAAAAACACATCCTTGTGGCCATTTCTAAACCTCTATCCAGTGGTGTACTCTAAATTTTTATACGACGTTTCGTTTCTTTCTGGCCATCATCAACTATCTAATTTCTTATAGGCGCCATATTGGATTTAGACATCTTCAGCAAGAGTTTTTTTTTCTGATTTCAACCATGTACCACATGCTGACTAAAGTTTTTGACATTAGGTTTTATTTGAAAGAATAAATTATAAGATTAAATAAGGTAGCCATGGAATTTCAATCTGTCAAACATTTCATTTATTGTTCATTAATAATTTCAAAAATGTCAAACACTAACGAAGAGAAACGAGATATGATAAGTATTTTGTATTCTTCGAAATGAAATTCCACAGTAGCGAGTACAAGATAACAACAACATTAATAAACATACCTAGAAAAGTAAACAATAAACAATTACAGTAAATGTTCAATTATCTGGCCATCTTCGGTAATGCACAATTGGGCACGCCTTCTGGCATTTTGTACTGCCCTTGGTATAGTTCTTCTAGGAACTGCATCGAAGGCATTCTGAAGTCTGTCTCGTAATTCTTCAATATTTTGTGGCGCATCTACTTTATAAATATTATTTTTAACATATCCCCATAAAAAAAAATCTAGCGGACTTAAATCAGGTGATCTCGCAGGCCATTCAACAACTCCCCTATTTCCAATCCAACGATTTGCAAACTCTTGATTTAAGAAATTTCTAACAACAGCTGCATTGTGTGCTGGTGCGCCATCTTGTTGCCACCATAAATATTGTAATTGATTTAACGGGATATTGTCGTCAAGATAGTCAGATACGTATGTACGTAAAATGTTTAAATCTCTTTCTCCATTTAAATGTTCTTCGTACATAACTGGTCCTAAGAGACGATTTGCCAAAATACCCATCCTAACGTTTATTCCAAAACGATGTTGTGGTCTTCTAGCCCTGTTTTGTCGGGGATTTTGTACTGCCCAATAGTGCTCCGTATTTCTGTTGAACATTCCAGAATTTGTAAATTTTGTTTCATCTGACCAGATGATTTTGCTTAAAAAATTTTCGTCATTTTCTATCCTTCCCATTAACCAATTACAATATTCTATCCTTCTCAAATTATCTCCAGGCAGTAAAGTGTGACTAACATGGATCCTGTATGGTTTAAACCTACTTTTATGTAAAGTTCTCCAAACTATGGAGTGGCACAAATTTAATTCTGACGCTACTTCGCGTGTAGAAATTGATGGATTATTATTTATCTATAATAATACAAGATTAACATGAAATTTGAAAACACGCTTTTAATTTACCATTTGTAAAATATCTTGTCGATTTTCATTTAAATTCCTGTTGTCTTGACCATTACGCGGCTTATTAAACGATCCATTCTCGACCAAATTTCTGTCGAGATCTAGAAAAATGGTAGGATGAGGCTGTTGTCGTTCTGGATATAATTGTAGATATCTTGTACTCGCTACTGTTGAATTTCGGTTCGAAGAATAAAAAATACTTATCACATCTCGTTTCTCTTCGTTAGTGTATGACATTTTTGTATTATTAATGAACAATAAATGAAATGTTTGACAGATTGAAATTCCATGGCTACCTTATTTAATCTTATAATTTATTCTTTCAAATAAAACCTAATGTCAAAAACTATAGTCAGCATGTGGTACATGGTTGAAATCAGAAAAAAAAAACTCTTTCTGAAGATGTCTAAATCCAATATGGCGCCTATAAGAAATTAGATAGTTGATGATGGCCAGAATGAAACGAAACGTCGTATAAAAATTTAGAGTACACCACTGGATAGAGGTTTAGAAATGCCACAAGGATGTGTTTCTATTTTTTCTCTACAAGGCCAAATGTCGGTGCTACAGGTAAAAGAAGAAAATGTGGTTTTCGCGTTTTTTTTTTTTAGATAACGAAGGTCATTTGTCACAGGTCTATTTTCTTTACGGATTTATAACAAACACAAAATTTAACAACTTTGCCAAATTTAAACCTATACTCTATCTCCAATAATAAGAGAGATCCCCATGGTGAGGGCCGAAAATGAATCAGCCTGTATATACTAAAATCTAGCAATAGGAAAGTTTTGCCGAGTTCAGCTAGTATTAGTATTATATAAGCGAAAATAGTAATATTTTTAAAAATAATTCTTAATTATGCCGTTGTTAACGCTAATTTAGACCGTTATATGCAACTCCATGCGGATTAATTATAAAAATCGATTGCACCAGATTAAGAGAAATAAGATGACATAATCGAACACACAGTTCTTAAAAATCAAAAGCAGAAAGTGTTGAAAGTTATATAATTATGAAACCTCATAAGGAAAACTCCGACCTCATCTATAATCTAGTTTTGTGGGTCAGTGCAAAATGCAGTTGCGTGTCTTTACCTGTTTATAATAAGGCGTTTAAAGTGGTTTCTCAAATCAACTTCTACTTTCCTCGGAATGTGGCTTTCTTAAAGTTTTACGGAAAAGGAGTTGACGTTTTAAATTCGCGTAAATTTATATTTGACGTATTTTATTCCATTAAAAATGTCCTTGCGTACGGTGCGACTTCAGAATGGTCCGTCACTGGCTAGATGGAAGATAAATCAATTCTTGAATTATCCAATATCAATTCCGGTACACCTAGATATAAGATATAGTCATTTATAACTTAGACGTGATTGTCTCCACTTCTTAAACTGGTCAATTATGTAATTATATATTTCCTGCATATTATAAATTAATACGGTGGTGTTGTACTCCCAACGACAATATTATTTTGTCGTGTTAGTGGTGACAAGAATTATATGACATAAGTAGCGTTAGTAATTTTTTTATTTGCAACAAAATGGAAATACAATTCGTAATAATTTAGTGAGTTATGTGTTCAGTGAAAGTAGACAAAAGAGTATCTTTCTTGACGCATTTGCTGAATGATTGTACGTAATATAACAAGAATAGAAAGTATAGGTCCTAAAGCGGAAACCTGAGGCAATAAACAATACTTTAAATAGCTAAAGTGTCACGTGGAAATGTCAATTGTTTGTTATATCATGTGTATCATCTAATACAAGAATGAATGGTACTTTTTTTACTCTAAAATCAATGGTGGATTATTGTTAGAAATATGGTTGTAATTAATGTGATTGAACCTTTGATAAGGGTGAATATATATTGAAATAAGAATAATGTATGGGGTAATACAGGCATATACATAGCATTCTAAGAAAGCAATCAAAATATTTAAGTTCTGCTATTGTGTTTTTCTTTGTTTATTTTCCTCGAATACTAATTGAAAGTTGAAAATTCTTCTTAAAACATATTGCTAATTGTTAATATTGATCGGAGTTGGCCATCGAATGCCAACTCCGACCAGCACAAAACCAGCTCAGAAGATGACGAGTGCGATCTCGTTAAAACGTTGAGCAAATAGTCCTTTTCAGGACATATCTCACAAACGGAGAAGAACCCGAGAAATGACGATTTCATCATTCAACCACAAGAGTATCATATATATATACAAGGTGACATTGAAAAAACTACAATGCACAGTACCACGCGAAAGAGGACCACAAAATATTAAAAAAAGTTCTTATACACTAATGTCTGATCGCCTTTTGTTTTCAAGATACATGATTTTAAAAGTTCGTCAGAATTTTTTTTAAATTTCTTCCCATAACCTAATTATTCCTATAATTTATCAAAATTTGACGTATTGCTGATTAAAAAAAATCTTAACATACTTCATTAGAAAATTTATTTCCCTTCAATAGCTCACAAGCAAAAAATCTCTACTTGGTCGACATGAGCTTTAAAAACAACATAACAAAAAAAAAACTATATTTAAAAAATATGTTTAAGGGTAAATATTGTTTCTACATTTTACGACGCTATTTTATTCGAATTTTTCATAGAAAAAAAATTCGCCCTCAAGTAGGAATCGAACCCACGATCTCTGGCTTGCCGGGCCATTGCTCGACCACTGAGCTGTCGAAGCGCGGATTAGAAAATTTTTATGGGGATGCTTTGAGTTACATCAAAGGAAACAGATGAATATATCTTGCCCGTAGTACGGCAGATGTACAAATTAATTACGTTTTTGGTAAGTAATGTAATTGTAAATACTTTACGACGCTATTTTATTCGAATTTCTCATAGAAAAAAAAAAGTTGAGGGCGAATGTTTTTCTATGAAAAATTCGAATTCAATTACATTACTTCGCGAAAACGCAATTAATTTGTATGTTTAAGGAATCCAGCTCTAAAGGTGTTCAAATTGAAGACGTTGTTCTTGGATACACTTTTCTGATCTTAGACGTTGAAAATATCCATAAAAAAGAACCATTTTAGAAATGGTCCACATTAACAGATACACAAATAACGTGAATTATAGATCTGATACTAACGGATTAAGTTATTTTAATATACTCGGTTTGGCGAGTAGTCGACCATCTAAAAATTGTTTTGTTATTTGGTCCTTGTATTGTTAAATTTATAGTGCATTGTTTTTTGATATTCTTGTGACCTTAGTTTTTTGCTATATGTTTTGTTTTATATTTTTTATTTTTCATGTTTTAACTTTTACATATACATGTTTTTTAAAGATTGATGTGACACTTTATATCTATAGTTACTTTAATGTTTTAAATCTAATCTATTTTAATGTCCGTGTACGGCACTTTTATTTTTTGAACTCTACATTTTGTAAGTATTTTACTACTGCTTTACACACTTATTTATTTAATGTTATTTTTCATTAATCTTATAGTATCTTCCGAAGAAGCAACAAACTCGTTGCGAAATATAGAGATAATTAATAAATGAGTTTTAATTGACAGACCGCTTGCCGTTTTTAATTTATTTTAAGCTATATATATATATATATATATATATATATAACAATTGATAAATTATTGGAGTTTTTCGGCTTTTATATGAAATATTTACAAATATCAAATTAGAATGTATGATAAACGGCTAAGAAATTATCTAAACACTTATATATTTATATATATATATATATATATATATATATATATATATATATATAGGGTGTCCAGAAACTCTCCTGACAAACGAAGACCGGAGTTTCCTCAGATAATTTTAAGACAATTAAACCCAAATTCACCTAGTCCGAAAATGCTTTCTAAGGGAGCTAGAGTTCTTTGAAGATGGCGCCTTGTATTTATTTTTTTTTAAATTCCTCCAGAACGCTTCTATTTAGAAAAACAAAAACTGGTATGCTTATTTATCCTCCAGAGATGAATCGATTCCATCAATTGCGAATTTCTAGTACCGGTCATTGGCGTCCGTTTTGGGTAGGTCAACGGTTATTTTAAGGCATAACTTTTTTGTCTTTAACTTTTAAGCATTTGTGACACTAGATTATTAAATTTTCAGGTATTCCAGTACTAAAAGGTACTTTTACTTTAAGTCGGTAGGATACACCGTTTTCTAGAAAAATCGATTTGTAAATTTTTCGATTTTTCTTCATTAAAGTTCAATTTTTTATTTTTTGCAATAGTTAGCTCTGAACTGCCAGCAGAAGTAAAACCTACGTTTTTCATTGTCAAATTGTTGTCAGTTCGCGAAGTTTATCTTTTCATTTTTTACTTTGTGTTATTCAAACACAACGATTTCAATTTAAAAAAAAAATGGTTTTTACTAATGAGGAATACGCCGATATGCATTTAGTTTATGGCGAAATGAGGTGTAACGCTCGAGCGGCGCAACGTAGATACGCTGAAAAATTTCCCAATCGTCAGCATCCCACTCACTCAACATTTACAGCTTTTCATCAACGATTAAGAGAAACAGGTTCAGTGGTCCCAAAAAATAATGAAACAGGGAGACATAATGATGTAACAGCAGAACATGAAGATGTTATTTTAATGGAAGTTGAGGAAAATCCAGAAATTAGCGTTCGAAGACTATCTGCCATGTACCCTACAATTTCAAAATCTTCCGTAGGAAATATCTTACACAAAGAAAATTTATATCCTTTTCATTTTACAAAGGTGCAAGCACTGCTAGAAGGAGATTTTCCTGCTCGCGTAGAATTCGCTAGATGGTTACAAAATCAGAAAAATCAAGATGAAGATTTCTTCAGGAACATTTTGTTTGGTGACGAAGCTACATTCTCAAAAAAATGAAATTTTTAATGTACATAATGCACATTATTATTCGTACGTTGGTGACAATCCCCACGTTGTTCAAGAATTTAAGCATCCGCATAGGTTTAGCATAAACGTCTGGATAGGAGTAGTTGACGATTATCTACTTGGACCTGTGGAATTACCTGCTCGTTTAAATGGTGCTGATTACTTACATTTCCTGCAAAATATTTTACCTGATTTGTTAGATAAGGTGCTTTTAAATATTTGGCAAAACTTATGATTTCTACAGGACGGCTGTCCGGCCCGCTTTAGCAGGAATGTACGAGACTTTCTAGATAATAACTACGAAGACCATTGGATTGGAAGACGCGGTTCAATTGCTTGGCCAGCAAGGTCGCCGGATTTGAATCCTTGCGATTATTGTGTTTGGGGATACATAAAAGCATTTGTTTATTCCGTTCCGAAACAAAATCGCGCACAACTCTGGCTAAGGATACAAGATGCTTGCAACGAATTTAGAAATAACTTTGGAATTTTTGCAAGAATTCGGCGTTCTCTAAGCAAAAGGGTAAACTTATGCATAGAGACTAATGGTCATCACATCGAGCAAGTTTTGTAACAATCTACCTTTGATACTTGTTCTTTTTTTGTTAGTTTCGTTCCATTGTAATAAATAATTTGTTTTTAATTTATTAAATTAATTTTCATCCATGCCTTGATAGTCCAAGCCAACTTCGTCGCTAAAAATAAGTAGGTACATAATAGATTGAACTTTAATGAAGAAAAAACGAAAAATTTACAAATCGATTTTTCTAGAAAACGGTGTATCCTACCGCCTTAAAGTAAGAGTACCTTTTAGTACTGGAATACCAGAAAATTTAATAATCTAGTGTCACAAATGCTTAAAAGTTAAAGACAAAAAAGTTATGCCTTAAAATAACCGTTGACCTACCCAAAACGGACGCCTATGACCGGTACTAGAAATTCGCAATTGATGGAATCGATTCATCTCTGGAGGATAAATAAGCATACCAGTATTTGTTTTTCTAAATAGAAGCGTTCTGGAGGAATTAAAAAAAAATAAATACAAGGCGCCATCTTCAAAGAACTCTAGCTCCCTTAGGAAGCATTTTCGGACTAGGTGAATTTGGGTTTAATTGTCTTAAAATTATCAGAGGAATCTCGGGTCTTCGTTTGTCAGGAGAGTTTCTGGACAGCCTGTATAACGTGTTTCTTCGGGTTATTTCGCTGCGTTTGGATAATTTTGTCTTGAGAAGGACAACTTTCTTCCTAGCGTTTCGGTGACATCACTTTCACCTTTATTTGTGGATTTTCTCGTTGCATTGAAACTTCAAGAGTGCCACTCTTGAGCCGGCAGTGTTCACGTGGATTTTTAATGCGGAATATTATTGCGAGCTTCTAGATGCCGAAAGCTGTCCTTACGACGAAAAAAGAGGACGAAATCTGTCAAAAGTGTGATTCTTCTTCATGATAACGCCAGGCCTCAGACAGCAATTGTCGCCTTGCGATTTTCATCTTTTTGGATCCTTGAAAGAAGCACTTAGAGGTCAGTGTTTCAACAATAACCAAACAGTAGAGGTGTTTGTGCGCCAATGGCTGCGTGCGCAATCGAAAATTTTCTACGACGAAGGAACTAAAAAACTCCCAATCCACTTGGAAAAATGCGGTGCCAGGGTGTGAGATTACGTGGAAAAATAATGTTTTTGTAAATAATGCCAATAGCTCTGACTTGAAACAAACAAGTACCGTTTAAATTTGATATACCCTCGTATACAGGCTGATTCAAATTAAGTGCGCACTATTGCTATCTCTGTTATTATTGATTCTAGAAAGTAGGTTAAATTAGCAAAGCATTAGTGTTTTTAACATTGATTAGCATGCAGTTCATGAAAAAAAATTGAATAACGCATTTTCGAGAAATTTTTAAATTTATAATTTTTTTAAATGGAACACCTGTATATTTTTTAAAATTCTGAATGCTAATGTTCTTTGTAATATAAAAGTTTCAATACACTATTGTCCTAAAACTAATAATAAAGTATTTACTGTGGAATTTAGTTGATGTCAAAGACTCAAAGATACTCTTTCATTCTGTAAAATCAGTAGTAGGCTTCTTTCACTTTAAACAGAACAAATAGTATGCCGTTTGTTAATATCAATAACGTACTGAATATAAATCTTTCGCACGTTTAGTTATTATAAATTTTTATTTTTAAATTTGTGTTGTGTTCATTAGTTCTCTATTTATTTTTCTAAACATTTTGGTTTTACTTTCGTTGCTTAGTGTTTGACAATATTTCACTATGGTATTTCCTCATTTGGAGAAATGCGATATGTTGGAAGCATACATTTTATGTCGTAAAAATTCAATAAGGACTAGCGAATATTATGCTGAACACTATCATTTGCGACAGCAGCCAGATCGACGTTACTTTCGAAAACTTTACAATCAGTTTAGACTGCATGATTGCTTATTTAGAAAGAAAAGAACAAAGAAAAGTATCGTCGTCAACGAAGAAGTAGAAATTACAGTGTTAGCATATTTTGAAGCCCATCGCGAATTTTCCATTAGGGATGCTACTAAGGAATTGGCATTAAGTTATTCATCAGATCTAAGAATTTTGAAAAAGCATAAGTATATCCCCTTTAAGTTCAGAATCTCTCAAACATTACAGCCAGGAGATTCCGCCAGGAGATTAGCTTTTTCTCATTGGTTTGTTAGTTTTTGTGATGAAAATTTGAATGGAGCGCAGTGTATTTTATGTAGTGACGAAACAAATTTTTCAAATAGAGGCATGTTTAATAAGAAAAATAGTCACTACTGGTCTCAAGAAAATTTATTAATAGTTCGTCCACATGCTGCACAAGTTCGATTTAGTTTTAACGTTTGGTGCGGATTAATTGGTTCGGTAGTCGTTGGTCCACTGTTCTACAATGGTACGTTGACAGGAAACAGATATCTGGAATTTATTCGTAACGTTCTAGAGGATTTCCTTGATAACGCCAATTACCTGATGCGCCAAAATTTATACTTTCAGCAGGACGGTGCTCCAGCACAAGTGCAAACCTACCTCAACACCATCTTTGCCGAAAAGTGGATTGGTACAAATGGTCCAATTCAATGTCCAGCACGCTCCCCTGATCTCTCACCTTTAGACTTTTTCTTTGGGGATACTTAAAAAATGAGGTGTACAAAACGCGATACGACAACGTGCGCGAATTGCAAGACAAGGTCAGAGAAGTTTTTCGCCAATTAGATAGAAGGACAATCTTAAGAGCCACCCAGAGTGTACTGAAGCGGGCACGAAAATGTATTGAGCAGGAAGGTGACACCTTTGAGCAGTATTTATAAATTATACATGTACTTTCTTCTTTTTAATTTAATTTTGTAAGCTGTAATATGTTAAAATAAACATTAAACACAAAATATGTATCTGTTTTGTCAAAAGTTAGCGGAGCAATGACAACATTTAGAAGGAAATAGAAACTGCTATAACTACTTTAATATTCGTTTTAGGACAATGGTGCATTGAAACTTTTATATTACAAAGAACATTAGCATTCAGAATTTTAAAAAACATACATTCCATTTCAAAAAATTATAAATTTCAAAATTTCTCGAAAATGCGTTATTCAATTTTTTTTCATGAACTGCATGCTAATCAATGTTAAAAACACAAATACTTTGCTAATTCAACCTACTTTCTAGAATCAATAATAACAGAGATAGCAATAGTGCGCACTTAATTTGAATCAGCCTGTATATGTTGAGTATTAAAGGATATTATTATTATTATCTGTTTATAATTTTATGTACATATATGCTTTTAAAAAAATCGCAAATGATCTTTCAAAATTATAAGATTATTATTATACAATATAGGAATTTTCTTTACGCTAAAAAGCTAAACTATTCGGTAAAAACAGAACTATGAATTTCATTATTTCCCACTTGACCTTAAGCAGTCAAGCTTCTTTTTCACAGGAGACATATTTACAGATATTTTAAGTTCATTCAATATCAAATATTATTTTTTAGATGATAGATCACCGTCTTTATTGATTTAGTTAAAAGAAAAAGGTATTTCCAATCGTAAAATCGCCAAAAAACATTCATTTTAGTACATATTTTAATACCTATTACATATTCATGAATCAATGCCGTCTATTGGGTTATTCTCGCTTTTTTTATTAGAATTTTTGTAATGTTCTGTTGTAAGTTCCCTAGACATTGTTTTGAATAATTATAGGTTAGAAAAAGAATATGCATTTGAAGTGACATGTGTTGTTTGCATTCGATTTATTGCTTAATTAATAGGAATAATCTTAGACATTGTTTAAAATACTTTTTTCTATTTTGCGTTCGAAATGAACTCATTATGAAACCCAAAACAGTATCGAAATGAGCTCCATTTCGATACGCTTTTTTTCATTTTTCAAGGTTGGCGTTGTTCGAACACAGAAATAAATATCATTGCTGTCATTTGATTTAAGAATTTAAGTACATTTGACATATATGATATATGTTCCTACTCTACACAAACAACGTATATTGTATACAATTGACAACAAGATACATTAGTTTCTAAGTCACTCATGTTTATATTTTTAAATAAAATATCAAGTAATGTTAACGAAAATTAATAAATAATATGTAATATAATATACTTCGCGGATAGCAAGATTTAAATTTGACAATGTCAAGTATCAATGTGACCAACTGCATGCTTTATATAAAAATTTAACTCTGAACTTCCAAATTAAATAATTCCAATTTATTAATGTAAAAAAAGCAAAATAGAAAAAATAGTATAAAAAACTCGTTTCATAAGGCCTTTTGCCGCACTCGCTCTTTAGAAAACTCGCAGCTATCGCGGCTCGTTTTCTAAACTGATCTCGTGCGGCAAAATGGTGCCTTATGAAACTTGTTTTTTAATATACTATTTTCTATTTTGCGTTCGAAATGAACTCATTATGAAACCCAAAACAGTATCGAAATGAACTTCATTTCGACACGCTTTTTTTCATTTTTCAATGTTGGCGTTGTTCGAATACAGAAATAAATATCATTGCTGTCATTTGATTTTAAGAATTTATGTACATTTGACAGATATGATATATGTCCGTATTTTACACAAACAACGTATGTTGTATACAATTGACAACAACATATATATGTTTCTATGTCACACATGTTTATATTTTTAATGAAATATCAAGTAATGTTAACGAAAATTAATAAATAATATCAAATATAATATACTTCGCGGATAGCAAGATTTAAATTTGAAAATGTCAAGTATCAATGTGACCAACTGCATGCTTTATATAAAAATTAAACTCTGAACTTTCAAATTAAATAATTCCAATTTAAACAATTTATTAATGTAAAAAACGCAAAATAGAAAAAATAGTATAAAAAACTCGTTTCATAAGGCCTTTTGCCGCACTCGCTCTTTAGAAAACTCGCCGCTATCGTGGCTCGTTTTCTAAACTGATCTCGTGCGGCAAAATGGTGCCTATGAAACTTGTTTTTTATTATACTATAATGTGATTTATTAACTTGACGATATTAAATCTGTTAGAATACAGCAGGCACCGATGGATGTATTATGACTTCTACGTATATTTTATTAGGAACAGGTAATCTTAAACTGACTACAAGAATTCTTTAGAAACTTTTTGACGATAGATTCTTAATGCTAGTTTTCTAAGAAATAAAAATTTAAAAGAACTCTTCGGCAAAACTTATCTTGAAATATTGGATTGATTTGAAGCAATTTATAGTAAACAGTTCTTTGTTCTATCAGATGTACAATATCAGCTTGAGCGGATGAGTACGTTTTTGCTAGGGAAGTTACCTTACTGTTAGGACTAAGTCATTCTTTTCTGTATTTGATGTTAAAATAAAGGCACAAATGTTGACATCCCGATTCTTGTTAAAAATGCATCAACCCAGCATCCTTTGTTTTTTAACTTTGCCCATGGATGCTCAGGTTGTATTATGGTCGATTGGTTGCGATCCATTATAATGATTAACGACCGGATTATATGCAAAAAAAAAACTGAAAATATGCGCATAAATATGCAGATGTTTTAGTCTAAATATGCACTTTCCTATGAAAATATACAGGTAAAAAAATACGAGGAATGTTAGAAAATGGAATTCTGTAGAAAAAAAAATTTTATTATGTTTACTACAAGTTTATTTAGAACATTTTACAACATAATTAACTATGAAAATAATTTACAATCATTAATTTCTCAAAGTTTTCAACAGAAAAAATGTGACGCTTGTCTGAAAACATGTATTTATATATTGAAGATTCGTTCTACGTCGACGCTTGTTATAGGAGCATATTTCAAATTAGAAATATCATCTATTGTCAACACAATATTTTCTACTGAATTACCACACAAGATTTCAGCAATGTCCTTTAGCTTTTTAAAACTCTCATTTTTTCCTATTACACTTAAAAATTTTTCATACACGCCTCCTTTAACATCAAAACATGACTTTTCAAATTTGTTTATTATTTCAACGCTCTCGATTAGCGACATAAATTGTTTTTCCAACTGCAATATAGAAGTGGAAATAAAACTGTAATTAGATCTTAATAAACGCTAAGTTGCCATGGCAACCAGGCATGAAAACTTTGTCCGCACGATACGTACACAGTATAGCTAATTAATGATGAAATATGTTGAAAACACCAATATAATAACACTTTGTGTGCCCTTAATTTAAAAAAATAAATAAATATAATTTCATTGTATAAAATTTTTTTAACGCACATGGCACTATTTCACTTTTAACGAGTGCCCAACACTTACATAAATTGTCAAGTCTAGGAAAATTATAGAAGTCAAAAAATTAGACTTAGACAACTGTCAAAATTACAAGGTAATACAAAATCGTATTATATTTGCGAGCAATACTACTCGACTATCTACACATTTTTAATTAATCGTATTATATTTGCAAGCAAAACTACTCGACTATCTACACATTTTTAATTAAAGTGAATAAATAATGACATCTATTTGAGTACATTACATATTTAAAGGAAAGTAAAAAAGTGCGCAATATTTTTAAACAAATTTAAGATAATTATTATGATTTATTATCACTTTTCAAAAAAGATTTAAAAAACACAATGGCTCCAACACTATAAAATTATTGAGCACTAGAATCATATTTAGCATCCAAACATAAAATAGCTATAGAAGATTTTAATTGGCGAGAGAATATAATAACAAAGTTACAGGAACGAAATAAACTACAGACCCCATTTCAGAAACTTATACACCAAAGTAAGTATATTATTCATTCATGTTGATACTTCATACTATATTAATAAATTAATCTGAAAAGTTTTAAAATTATATTGCTAACTCATCACAATACAACCAAAAAAAATCTCTTTACCTATTGCCATAATTGAATACATTAATGAACCAAAATAATAAATCAACCTTGATTGTGACAATAATGTAAAACTTTAATTATTATATTTATTTACAATAATATACATGAAATATGTTCTTTCCTTTTTGTGTCAAAAGTGTGGTTAAAGCACAAAATTTACCTATAAAAATAATAATAATTTATTTAAATTAAGTGTTATTTAATAAAATATTATATTTACCGTCATTTATTAAACAATTTAAAATTGAAAAATTTTAAAAAACTGAAAATAACAAACCATCATAATAGTATATAAAATTCAAATATGGCGCAACTTATTATAAAAGTAAATAGAATAAGAATAAGAGATTACATTATAAAAACAAATGACATACACAAAAATATATTAAAATATCAAAACGTTAATTAATATAAACTAGTTGGCTTTAATAAACGCCAACTGTTGAGATATTTCTTTACTCGAATACACCTTTTGGGCGTTTATCACAGATTGTGCATCCCTATCAAGATCCATAATAATTGTCTTTATTCCTTCATAATGATTTGCATGAAAAATAGC
Organism: Melolontha melolontha; assembly: GCA_935421215.2. Lineage (NCBI taxonomy): Eukaryota > Metazoa > Arthropoda > Insecta > Coleoptera > Scarabaeidae > Melolontha > Melolontha melolontha. The sequence goes on from OW285241.1 coordinate 7,892,481, forward strand.
AACGTTCAACCACGTTCCCCATCGTGTGATTACTGGTTGAGGAGGAAGCGGAACACCGAGTAGATGTTGTTTGTAAAACTGAACTCGTATGGGGCCTTTAAAAATACTTTCTTAACACTACTAATTAAAGTATTTACTAAGGGAAAATGGTTTCTGACTTCTTCTGCAACACGATTTAGTCCGTGCGCCAAGCAAGTTTTGTGAATTAAATTTGGGTAAAAGTTTTTAAGTCGAAAGCTGCCATCACAATGTATAGTGCAACATCCGTCAAAAACAATAGAATTTTCTCTGTTGTAGTCGATTCCGGTAAGAAGAAAGTTGCCAGTTCTTCCTGTATAAACCTTGTTATTGTCAAATTATTTGCCTTTTCCAACTGTTTCGATGAAATTAAATAAGATTTTGCTGGAACCGATACGTTAATTAAAGAAACTATGTATCGGCCCACACTATCAGTAGTTTAATCTACGCATATATAAAGATAATTGTTTGCAACAACTTTCTTAATGCTATTCAATGTTTCTTCATAGATACAGCGAATATAATTTTTTCTTAACGTGCTCTCGTCGGGAATGTTATATTTGCTGATGTACTTTTGCAAAAATAACTTGACATTTAAATTGTTTAATTTATGTAGTGGAATATCTGCCGACACAAACATTTGATACAAATCTTCATTAAATTGTTCTTGTTCCGATTTTTTGGAAGTTGATGGCAAACATTGCGGTAATGTTTGCTGACTCTTCTTCGCCAATTTCATTTTTCTTAGTTTTGCAGCATGAGATGGAGTTTTCATATGTTGGTCGACTTGGAACTTTCTCTCACTTGTAATCTGCAAAAAAATATCACATCATCGGTAGTTTTCTTATAAAATAAATGTTAGTAAAAGATAAACTAATAATTAAAAACTTAATTAATTAATTAATAAGAGGAAATAAATTTAAAATTTTACTTACAATCTTGCAGCATGCTACGCAAAACACTTTTTCTCCATTCATACCCAATTCTGAATATGGTGCAATCCATCCAGGCACCGTCGCTATTTTCGGCATTTTTGCTATTATATATCACAACTCACAAGTTTACAGTTAGAAAAGCCAACGTAAAATGACGTTTATAATAAAATTACTTTCGAATATGGGAATAAATTTCTCCGAATAGCAAAGAAACACATATACATACTCCTATTTTTCTGGTAAAATGTATTTTTGTATTTATTTAGAAGTTTTAAAGTATTAGCTTTTCCTGGAATTTTGTCTCGGCCCGGATGTATGGGAAGAGCATTAATAAATTCTTGCGGACGCTTATCGGAAAAGTAACGGGAAGAGGCTTAATAAAATGCTATTTTTAATTTAAATGGGGCTGTTTAATTTTTGTTTGTTTGTTTGTTACATCCACGACATATTTTTAGTATGTAATGCCTATAATAAATTTGATTTAGTAAATAAATAAAACTCGGATACTTAAAATATGCAATGCTGAATTACCACAAAATATGCAAATATTATACAAAATGCATATATTATGGAAATATGCAAATTTATGCAAACCGCATATAATCCGGCCTCTAGTCATTTGTAACTTGTCAATATATCTACGTGTTAAAGAGATAATTATTAAAGTCAATTATTTGCGAGTGGTCAACATCGTTTAAATATGGTCGAGGATTATTGAATGTTGATAGCCATTCAGGTCATTCTAATGATGAAATGATCGAAAATACCAAGTGTCTGGTTCTGGAAGATGCAAGATTGAAATGAGTACCTTGCAATGAGAGAAGTTAGTGCAAAGTGGTTTGCACGAATATTAAATGCATATCCGGGTAGAGACATGTGAACAATCCTTAGCGCTTTGTGGGAACGAAGCAGATTTAATTATCAACCAACTTGTCACTGGAGAAACTTGGGTTCATCATTATGATCCAGAATCGAAATAAGAGCGAATGCAGAGGCATGTCAAGTGCTTGAGCCACCCCAATAAGAGTAAAGTCACCCCTTCTGCTTTTTGTTTTCGAATCTAAAACAAAATTTAGGGGTAGAGAACCATTTTCCAGAGAAACAAAAAGAATATTTCTGCGATGGATTATATATATATATATATATATATATATATATATATATATAACAGCTCTACAGGCCCTCGAGGCCCTTGGCTTTTATTTCTTCTACTACTTTCTTCCATTTCTTTCGGTCCCTCACTCTTTTTCTCCAGTCATCAATTCCTTCTTCCTCTATATCCTTTAGCACTTCCTGTAACCACTTTTTCCTTGGCCGACCTCTTCTTCGTTTACCACCCTCTCCTCCGTGCAACACTTTCTTCACAGTTCTTTGTTCCGGCATCCGAGAGATATGTCCCAACCAACTAGCTCTTCGTGATCGAATTAATTGAGTTATGTTTGGTTTTCTAAACTCTGTGTTTGTTCTTCGTCGCCACCTGCCATCCTCCTCCTCAACTCCTCCAAAAATTTTCCTAAGCACTCTCCTTTCCCAGATTCTCAGATTTTCTTCTTGTTGTTTTGTCATAGTCCGATGGGTTAAATATGTTATTAGAACGGTGTAATTTTCAGATTTCAGATCTTCAGATTTTCTTCTTGTTGTTTTGTCATAGTCCGATGGGTTAAATATGTTATTAGAACGGTGTAATACCTTTTGTTTTCATGCCTAATTTGGAAAAATAAAAACGACCCCTTATATAACAATACTATATCAGATGTTGTGATTGATTACTTTATATCCTGTTAATACAATCTATAGTTAACGCACGAGTCGATTTATACAGATAGCGACTTGGTTGTGTTGTGACGGCACCCTAATTGATCGTGCTGAAAGGCTTCATTCCTTACTTTCGAAATTCCACAACGGGGTTTCCAACAATAGCATTGCTCGGGGAATACCCATCAATAAGTCGATTACAAACATAACTGCAAGGTGATGTAACATATACAGAAACGCAATTCTGAGGGGGCATTACTTGATTTTGAATATAACAAAATTGTGCGAACGAAAAATGGTGCAATAGAAAAAACGCTTTTTAGCTATATCACAGGTTGTATAGGTATATTAAAATATCAGGTTGTATAAGTATTTTAAGAAAAAAAGAACTAATTTGACTGCCAGAGACTAGACATCTAATCATTGCGTAGACATAATTAAACCTACTCTTGCATTTCGTTGCTTTCAAATGTTTATTCCGTTGAATTGTGTGGAAAGGAAACATTAAATTATTTTAACGATCTTCCTTTAGTACGGTCTAATAACTTTAAAAGACTAAATAGCTTCGAAAAACTTTGCTTTAATGTATTTGTTTACAATATATAGGTTAACGCAAATTACAATATTACAGGTTTGTATTATATCTGATTATATACTCATGTATATTTCAATATACAGTGTGGCCCAAAAGTCGCGCAACCGAATGAAAAAAAAGAAATGCAATTGTGTAGTACAAATACAAAATTTATCTATATTCTATAATAAAAATAATACAAATATGTTTGAACAAAAACTGACTCTTTGGGATCACAGCTTATGTTCGAAGTGTCCTCCACCTTCTTCAATGCATCTCAGACATCGCTTTTTAACCGCGTTACAAATGCGCCGAAGTAATTGTTTGTCATCATTGAGCTTGGCGACTTCTTCGGTTATAACATTTTTCATGGTCTCAATATCCGGCAACTGATGATGGAATACCTTATCCTTTAAAATACCCCGCACAGCGAAATCTAGTGGGGTTACGTCCGGAGATCTCGGAGGCCATTCGACTTGACCTCTTCTTCCAATCCATCCGGGGAAAAATTCATGGAGATATTCGCGAACAATTAAAGCGTAATGTGCTGGAGCACCATCTTGTTGAAGAGTTAAACATTGACCAGCAAACACTTGGTTATTCGCAAGTTCTTCACGCAGTTCCATCAACAAATCGAGGTATGCAACACCTGTTACAGTATTGTCCAAGAAATAGGGGCCGACGAATCCGAAGGCGCAAACACCAAGCCATACCGTTACTCCTGGCACGTTTAATTCTTCTTGAATGGTGATATGCGGATTTTCAGTGGACGAGTACACACAATTGTGTCTATTGATGCGCCCATTTAATTTAAATTGAGCTTCGTCCGACCACAAAATTGTTTTGAAGAAATTTTGAAAGGCTTCACATTGAATGACATACCATTCTGCGAACTGTAGCCGACGATCCGGATTATCTTCTGTCAATGCTTGTAAGAGGCGTGGTCTGTAAACCTTCAAACCTAGTTCCTTCATTATTCGCTGTAGGGTAGAACGAGAAATATCCAGTTCATTTGCGGTTTTTCGGACAGATCGCGCAGGCGATTCAATAAAACTCTGAGCTACAGTTTGTAAGTTATCATCTGTCCTCAGACTACGTGGCCGGCCTGTACGCTTGGAATCATCCACAGAACCGTTTTTTTCGAATCTTTTTATCAAGCGATAAACAGTCTCACGCCTCGGAACTTGACAGTCAGGAAATTTTACCCCGAAATCAGAAAAAATGTGTTCATAATCAGCATGGTAACGATAGTAGGAAGACACCAAGAATACCCGTTGCGCAACGGTATACCGATAATGTGGGCTTGTTGCCATGATAACGCGTTCACACACTTACAAACTCCGACAAGATATTGCTTCACAGACAGACAACCGCTGTACTGCCGACAGACCAGCCGTCAACCTTGCATTAGGGGGAGAATAGCGCATGTATATTTCATTTTGACGTTGCGCGACTTTTGGGCCACGTGGTACTATGTTATAATTAGAGAGCGGGCGCTTGGGGCCGAAATTACGATGGACCATATAAATATTATAAATAATCTATATTATATTATATTTATGGAAACAGTAGGAATTTGCTGTCTCGTGTTTTGTAATTGGTAGAGACGCGACGCATCAGGCCGAAATTACGATGGACCATATAAATAGTCTATAACATCGCTAAGTATAACACCCAGTTATTGAATAGCACTATTCATTCGGTTAACCGTACATCTGTTTTGTCGTTGAATTTTGACGCAATTACTTCTATATAACAGTTAAATTCCTTTCTTTATGGGCGCAGATACAAACGTGACGAGTTTTTAAAAGTTATTTTATTTATTAGTTTATATTTCGTAAGATAAATAAAGTACGGTGAGTTAGTATATTTTTTTCATTGTTTTAACTGTTAATTACATAAGTACTTCGTAATCTTTGTAACAGATCCTGTTTAATATCGTTTCATCGAATCTACTTCACCCAATTATTTCGACGTTAAGGGTTCAGTGAATTTCGTATTACGCATACATTTTTAATGTTCATTTATTTAGATCTAGGACATTGTTTAAGTTACTTTTTCAGATATGATATGGAACAACGTCGGGAATGGCATCGTAAAACAATGGCGAGTTGGATTAAGGGTCATACTGATTGTATGTCCGTTGCCAGTGATTCCGAAATTTATTGCAAAGTCTGTAAAATATCTTCAATGAATTCCAAGAAATTAGACCCGTTGGAATCAGACAATTTTAAAGTAGAATTCTGTGAAACTTTAGTTGCGGCAAATATTCCATCAAATAAACTTAACTATCCCACCTTCAAAACATCTCTCCAAAAATATACTGATGAATCCACCTTACGCAAATATTATGTTTCTAAGTGCTACACAAAAGTTGTAGAACGCATTAGAAAGAAGCCATCTTCCAAATCAGTACCTATGGATAGGTCCCGACGAAACTGTCGATATATTAGGACGCTGTGTGGTAAATGTTGTAGCTGGTGTACTATATCAACTATTCCATATAACGCATATGTAATAGTAACAAAATTTATAAATACAGTTAATGAGGAAACAGTAGCTAAAACCATTTAAGAGAATATGCACCAAATGCTTCATTCAGATGACAGGTACAAAGAAAAAATACTTTTATTTGTCAGTGACAGTGCTGCATATATGTTAAAAACAGGCAGACTATTAAAGAAAACATATCCTAATATGCTGCATATTATTTGTGTAGCACATGCTCTCCACATAACCTGTGAATACATCAGAGACATCTTTTCGAAAGTTGATAGACTTGTATTCGCTTTTAAAAAAGTTTGCAGAAAAGCACCATTGAGAGTAGCTCTTTACAGGGCAAAACTTTCATCTTTATCACTGCCTCCCTCTTCAGTAATAACTAGATGGAGAACATGGTTGGAAGCTACTAGTTTTTATGCAGAGAATTTCGATAGTTTACAAAATTTCGTTAGATGTTTAAATGACAATGCTCGAACTATTTCTGAGTGCAACTAACTAATACAAATTCCAAATTTAAAAAATCAGTTGTATTTTCTTCAGGAACATTTTGAAAATTTGCCAAAACTTATTTTGAAAATCAAAATCTCAAATTAAATGATGGATTAACCACATTAGATGTGGCTATTAATAATATTCCAAGTGACTTCTGATGTAACCTTCGGAAAAAGTTAGACGCAATTTTTAATAGAAATCCAGATTTAATAGCATTGCGGAAATTGTGTATGGGGATCATGCCTCGAATACGCTGAAATGAAAGAATATTTCCAGTATGCACCGGTCTATTTAGTATTATTTCAAAAGCCCAAAGGCATTACTACAAAATATAATAATTATGTAAAAAGTTTCAAAATCCTCGTCTGTTTTTTTTAGGTTTTTGATCAGGATATAATGTCAGATGGGTTTTGTTGCTTTCACACCAATTTATAGAATTCCAGAGGGACCAGTCGTTAGTCTAGTAGTTATATGGTGCATTTAGTAACATTATAGATAGAAGTAACTTCTTTTTCAAATCGAAAACTCATGGTCATTTCTTTTCCGGCGGCAAAATAATAAAATTATGCAAGATGAATATGCTTGCAAAAATTTTCAAATTGGTTGGGTCTAAGTTCTAAGCCAAGGTAATGTTAATGCATAAATTGCCCCCAGAATTTGCAATAATCAATACGGCGACAGTTTATTGCTTATAATGGGGTTTATAGGACCTATCCATGAAATTTGATTTATCTCAATTAAATGATGGATTAACCACATTAGATGTGGCTATTAATAATTTGATAAATATTCCAAGTGACTTCGGATGTGGCCTTCGGCAAGAATTAGACGCAGTTTTTAATAGAAATCCAGATTTAATAACATTGCGGCAATTACAGTGTACTCTCTCTTAAGGGGACAGCCATGGGACTGAAAAATTTGTCCGCTTATGAGAAGTGTCCACTTATGAGAAAAGTACAAAAAGAGTAAATAATAATTTGTAATATATTTATCTTTAAAATTTTATTTCCAAAACAAGAACATATAAATATTAGATAAAGTAAACAGAATTTTCATTAACATTTTTGCGAGAAGTAAAAAAAACAAAATTTGTTATGCAAGGTATTCAAATAGATTTAAAAAAGTCAGAAATTTTAGCTTGGCGCGTTTTCCTTTAATTTCATTATCTTGGAGATGTATTTGAAGATCAGTAAGCAATTGAAAACCTTTAAGGTCGCTGTGATACAAAGAAAAAGCCTTTAGTTTTCTTATAGCTAAATAAGCCTCTTTATAGGAAGTTAACTTGTCTTCAATTTGACTTTCTAGCTCATCTTCAGACGAGTTGGCGAGCGTTTCTTGGGAAGCAATTAACATTTCAGTATTAATGTTTTCCACATCTTCATCATTAATGAAGACTTCATTATCTAAATTAATATAGTCTTCGACGTCAATTTGGATTTGGCTCTGAACTTGATTAATAATATTGGAGAACTGAGCAAGTGCTGATAGTGGAAGCTCATCTTCTGCGGTCCAACCGCTATCGTCATTTAGGATATCTGTTTTCTCAAAACCAGCTTTGCTGAAACAATGTTTTATTGTCTGGGGACCCACTTGCTCCCACGCTTTGTGTATGAAATAAACGACATCTAACAAATTTATTGATTTTGATAAATCCAAAGCAGAATTTGCGTCTTCCATCTGCAGCAAAATATTTTTTAAAAATAACGATTTGTACAAAAACTTAAAGTTTTTTATAACGACTTGATCCAGGGGCTGACAAAATGCTGTTGTGTTTGCTGGAAGAAAAGTAACTTTAGCATTTTTCAATTTAAGATCGCGAGGATGAGAGGCCGCATTGTCTAAAAATAGCAGGACGTTCCGTTCTTGAAGTTGCATTTTTCTATCGAACTGCGCTAGAAAATCAGTCATCAAATCAGACGTCATCCAAGCCTTTTTGTTTGATCGCCACGTAACTGGTAAATTGTTCAAATTAATATTGCGAAACGCCCGAGGTCTTGCAGCTTTCCCAATAACAAAAAGGGGTTCCTTTTCTCCAGCCATATTGACGCAGTGCAAAATCGTTAGCCTATCCTTAGCCATTTTTCCACCAGTGCATTTTTCACCTTTTAATGCAAATGTTTTATCGGGTAATGCCCGAAAAAAAATCCAGTCTCATCCGCATTATAAATATCTCGTGAATCATATCCTTGAATCAAAGATGGCACTTTTTCAATAAAAGTTTTGACATCATCTTGGTTTACACTAGCGGCTTCTCCAGAAATGGCGCGGAAGGTTATGTTATGCCGTTTTTTGAACCTTTCCAGCCAACCAGATGATGCACTAAAATCTGCGTAATTCAATTTATCTGCAATTTCTTTAGCCTTGCTCCTGATAAGTGTGTCCGAGAGAGGAATACCTACATTTATTTCAAACCATTCGTAGCACAAATTATCAATGTTAACGCCTTTGACGTTCAGCATACTCCTTTTTCTATCCGGATTGACATCAGTGTCCCACAATCTTAAAATTTGGTCTCTGTTTTTGATGATTTACTGATCTGACATTTCTTTGCTAACTCGCGTACATTAAGTTTCTCATTTTTTTGAATTTCAATGACATTAACTTTGTCTTTAATAGTCAACACTGCTTTAGGCATAGCGATTCAAGTATGTATACAATAAGAATCTATAAATGTACTATGTATTTACGTACTACATTCAAAACAACAAGCTGTGCGTATTTAGGGAATTCCTCTATGTACGTACACGTATTATTCAATAAGCAACATCTGTACGAATGTACGAATGTACGAATATGAAGAAGAGTAAACGGAAAAACAGTGTTACAGTGTTGTAAGCTGTCCGTTTATGGGGAACTAAAATCACTTTGGTGTGGGAAAAAAGTGTCCGCGTCCGGTTATGGGAGGGTTGTCCGCTCAAGAGAGAAAAATTTTAAAAATCCCTAAGTAATCTTTTGGTACTGCAAAAAGTGTCCGTTTATGGGAGGTGTCCGCTTAAGAGAGGTGTCCGTAAGGAGAGAGTACACTGTATATATGGGGACAATGCTTCAAAATTTAACTGCTAAATACGCTGAAATAAAAGATAATTTCCAGTATGCACTTATAACCAGTTGCGATGTAAAAAGGACTTTTCTATCTACAAGGATGTATTTCATTCAAAGAGAACAAATTTTACTGAAGAGAACCTTGAGGAAGTATTGCTAGTTAATATTAATACTCCTTTGCTCAATTTGAACTACAAAATGAACAAATAAAAATGCATTTCATATTTTATAGATCATCACCCGTTTGTTTTCCAATTATATAAATAAAATTAAAAACTCTTTAAAAGTACAAATTTTCAATAGTACGTCCGTGGGCGATGAGTCATGGGCGTCTCCTATCCGGTTCCTAGTTATAATAATAAGTAAATATAAATATTGCATGTCTCGTGCCAAATAGACAAGAACAGGAATGTTTATTATTCAACTGGATTTTATATGGTAATAAATCTTTAACGCTCAGACAAGGTGTTTTCACTAGTTTACTCATTTAAACATAAATATTAATTTATTACATAACATATTTATGTTGTTATAATACGCATATACTATATTAAATATGTGTTAAATAAAATAAAAGGTAATTGTAGTATAAACGTGGTAAAATCATAATGTACATGTTAATTTATAATCAAGAATTTCACCGCGACTTTATAATCCTTACGCAATTACTTTCGCCTTATATCTCTGTACAGTTTGATTTTACCAGTTATTATTACTTTAGTTTTAAACGAAATAAGCCTAAGTAAAATTAGGTGAAACGGAAAATGAAAGAACTGCGTGCTAGAGAGGGCGGAACTCTAGGAGTGCGTTGACACGCGTTGCCTACCGCGAGATGGAGTTTGTTAGTGTTAATTGGTAGCCGGTTTTTTTTTTAATTAAAAACAGTTATTTTTCCGGTCTATTTACTTTCGTGTGGATCCATATTAGCGTATATCTTTTGCTGTGTGATGATTACGCTTAAATTTTTTTAATAAACTATTGTTTGAAAGAAAACAATTGAAGAAGTATCATAAATCTAATATATTGCTAAAATTCATTGTCGATACTTATAGAATCAAGATATGGGTTAAAAAAAGGTTGCCTAATATTTTACCTAATTATAGTACAGATGCAAACGTAAACAAATGATGCGAGAATGCATAAACGTATGTATATCTCTACTCATGGACATGCACATTAGGGTGGAGTGAAAATGAACAAAAAAATTTTTTTTTAATTTTGAAAACTCCTATATTGTTAATTGATGACCCTATTAGAAAGCACTGTTTATGCAAAATAACAAGACTCTGGGACTTTATTTCGAGGTGGCGCATGAAGGGTGAAGTTTGAAAAATAACCTAATTTACATAAAAGCAGAAAAGTACAATTTAAAAATCTTTTTTATCTACCATTAAATAAAACTGTTGGTAACACTTAAGTTTATTGCTCAAAAACAAAGTTAGGGGATTCCCATGCATAAAATAAAGTATAATTTTAAACAGTTTCTTTCAGTTTCTTCATAGTATTTAGAAGTGCAACGTGTTAAAAAAGTTTATAAAACTTAATCAAACGTAAAATTTTCGTTACCAAAAGTTAAAACGTGATTGCTAAGGAAAGATTTAAAATGCCTAAAACTAGGAAAGATTTGTGTTGCCCTGTATTTGGAAAACCAATTACATTAAGTGCTAATGTGTTGCCTACGCGTTGTGATATTATTAAATATTACTTGTGGCTAAAAAATGATATGCTTGAATTGAACAACCGAAAAGATCCTTCAATTAAGTGCATATGTGAAATAATTGCTACTGATATTGAACAAATATGGAAAAAGGCATCGATTCCTATAATAAGTCATCAACAAATCTTAGCAAGATTGATTTCCTATTACAACAAATACAAAAATATGAAGAAACTGCGCAGTGAAGTAAAAAAACAAAATTTCTTAAAGGAATCTCAAAAACAATTATTTGACATCGCAACCTGTAAGTGCGCGTCCAGAAACATATGTAAATGTGTGAAAAAAATACCTCCAGCAGAGGAAAAGTTTTTAAAGGACCAACGAAATGAGCGTAGAATGTATATTGGCTGTGTGGATAGGTTGACAACAAAATCTAAACGACGCAATGAAGTTCGAAAGAGAAAATATGATCAATTCGTTCAAAAAAACATGACTTCAAGTACTTCTTCGTCTATGTCAGAATTACATCGGTCATGCAGTAACACTTCAAGTGAAACATCAGAATCAGAGCAAGATGATTTTTGCTTTAATGAAGGAAAAAGAGAAGTTCACAAAAGAGAAAATCAAAAGGGAAATAAGCAGATGAGACAAAAGTTGCAAACCCTTGCTACAGCTTGTGACAGGACTGGAGTTTCAGATCGATCTGCAGCATTTGTTGTAAACGCAGTAATGGTTGATTAAAACATTATAGATGCGGAAAACTCATCAAGCGTAATACATCGTAGTAAAATACGTCGAGAAGGGAAAAAAGTTCGAAAGCAGTTGAGCTCTATTAGCAATGAAAAACCTCTGACTTCTATTTATTTTGATGGTCGTAAAGACAAAAATTTAATTATAACTTCAAAAGAAAATAAGTCACAGCGTAAGACTATTACCGAAGAACATATTTCATTGGTATCTGAGCCAAATTCTGAATATATTGGACATTTCACAATAGATTCAGGAAAAGCAGCTAATATTATGAGGAATATTGTCGCCTTATTAGATAAAAAGTATAAATGTAATTCATCTTTGGTGGCAATCGGATGTGATGGAACGGCTGTCAACACAGGGTATAAAAATGGAGTCATTGCCTTATTGGAAACACATTTAAAAAGACCATTGCAATGGTTTGTGTGCTTATTACACGCAAATGAATTGCCACTTCGCCATTTGTTTTTAAGTCTTGATGGAAACACAGCAGGTCCTACTAGCTTTTCTGGAGCTATAGGTAAAAACCTCCTCAAGTGCCTTGATTTTAAGTTACAAGCTTTTGAAGCGATTCCTGCAGAATTGCCGGATATTGATATAAAGTTGCTAAGCACTGATCAAAAATATCTTTACGAGATTTGTTCTTCCATTTCGTCTGGTTTAGTTTCACCAAGTTTAGCTGAAAGAAACCCTGGGAAATTAGCACACTCTCGCTGGCTAACTTGCGCCAATAGGATTCTTCGCTTATACGTTGGAATGGCTACACCACCAGAAAACCTTAAGCAACTAGCACTTTTCCTTATGAAAGTATACGCGCCAACATGGTTTGACATAAAGTCAAAGCCATCTTGTAACCATGGTCCAGTTCATGTTTTCAACATGGTCAAGAGAAGTTTATATTTAAGAGATGACCTTAAGAGTATTGTTTTAAAAACTATAAACAGAAATTCATTCTTCGCACACCCAGAAAATATGCTGTTGGCCATGCTTCAAGATAATACTTCAAAAATTAGAGAAATGGCTCTCCGAAGAGTATTAGAAGCAAGAAAAGAAAATGTTTGTATTAAAAGCAAGAAAGTTCGCGAGTTCCACAACTTCAAGTAAGTGCGACGAATTACTATGAGTTAATAAATTGGTCGAATGTGAGAATAACTGAACCACCAATGACTATGAAATATTCTAATACAGAAATTTCAAACCTGATTCGTTCGGGAAATAATTTCAATCAATTTGGGATGTTTCCTTGTCATACCCAAGCAGTAGAGAGGTGTGTCAAGCTCGTCACTGAAGCTTCAATATCTGTTTGTGGATCAGAAGCAAGAGACGGTTTCATTCGCTCTAGAATTAAAGCAAGGCAAGGCATACCACTGTTTGAGTCGAAATCTCAATTTTTTCAACAACGAGATCCTTTACAATTAGCTAACGAATGATTTTTGTTTTTCTATTAAATATGCTTTATGTGAGTAAATAAAAGACAACTGTTTGAATTTATTGAATAAAAACAAATTTAAACCACACTGTTTACTTTTTTATAAATGATAAAGTTCCACAAATTAAAGTCTTGTGCGCCACCTCAAGACGTTGATCTAGGAAGATAAGATTTTTTCTCTGCACTTTTAAGTACTTAGAGCATCGATGTTTAATACAGGAAAAACTAAATTTAAAGACAAAATTTTTCGCTCCACCCTAATGCACATGCTATACAGGGTATTTCGAAATTGCACGGCACTATTGTAGGCATGTGTTCTCTATCATAAAATAAACAAAAAAGTTCATATAAACATATGTCTCAAATTAATTTATTTCAAAGACATTGGAGTAAAAAGATATTTATTTAACAATACAACGATTAGAGTAACTGTTCAAACTGGCTACCGTTTTGTTCAACGCAGCATTCAGCACGACGAATCCATGCTTCTTTGACACTTCGTATAGCATCAGGACGATTCTTGATAGTTGCTGAGGCTTCCACGATTCGATTTCTAAGCTCTTCTTGTATAGAAATCAATAGACGCAGAATAAACGCTAAACTTCATCCAGCCACACAAAAAAAATCTCACAAAAAGATCGGGAGATTGTGGTCGCCATTGAACATGTCTGTTTCGACCAACTCATCGGTTACCATATGTCGCGTTTAAATAATCAACGACAATATGAGAATAATAAACTGGAGCACCGTAATGCATAAAACAAAGCCTCTACAATTTGTCAACCGGAATATCATCTAGAAGCTCATGAAGATTATTTTGGAAAAAAATGCAAGTAAGATATTCTTGAAGCTTATGTGGCAAAAATAATGGGCCGATGAGATTGCCGCTCGCCCAGAAGACCACACCATTTAATGAAAATGTATGTTGGTAATGTGCAGTAACAGTTGTGTGAGAGTTTCCTTCGGCCCAAATATGGGTGTTTCAAAAATTAGTAATCCTATTTCTTGTAAAGCAAAATTCATCGATAACCAGTAGGCAGTTCAGGAAGAACCATTAATTAAATACGTGCTGTTTGTTCATGTCTACAGATACAGATATATTTATGCATATTTATAACGAGCGATCATTAAAATTTTCACTCGTAGCTGGCCGTAGCTTTAGTCATTAAGATGTTATTTCAAACATCTATCAGTGTCAAATATATTTTTGAAAGTTTCATCAAAAGAAAAAGTAATGGCTTTTAATGATATGCATAAAGCGTTTATGGTAGAATGTTACTTCCTGACATCTCAAAAAATTGATGGTATTTGGCAGCATTCAATAGAAAATTGCCTTGCGGAGTTTGAAGAGAAATATCCAAATAATGTTCCTAGCTATAAAACTTTCCGTGATACGCTAATGCATTGTGTAAATCTTTTTCGACAAACAGGTAGTATTTTAAGGAAAAAACGAAGCGGTCCTCCCCTCAAGAAAAGTCGCGGCGTAATTGAAAATGTCAGACAAATTATTAACGAATCTCCTCAAACATCTATTCGCAGAGTTTCGCAACAAGTAGGGCTTTCGCATGGAACATGTCAAAAAATTTTAAAAAAGGACTTGCACATGTATCCATATAAATTAACTTCGGTACAAAATCTATTACCTACGGATTATGAAAAAAGAACACAATTTTGCCAATGGTTTATTCAAACAATAACAGACAATATTTTAAATCACACTTTTTTCACCGATGAAGCTTGGTTTTATTTGAAAGATTATGTTAATTCGCAAAATATGCGTATGTGGTCCAGTGAAAATCCTCATTTCTACAGAGAAGTTCCTCTACATCCAGAAAAAATAGGCGTATGGGTAGGTATGAGTCGTCACCGATTAATAGGACCAATATTCTTTGAGGGCACGATAACATCGGAGAAATATCGTAACGAAATTCTCAGTGTTTTTACTAATCAATTGACTATTGATGAACTCCAGGTCGGATATTTTCAACAGGATGGGGCTACATCTCACGTTACACTTGAAAATATTCAGTTTTTGCAACCATTTTATGGCGATAGGATAATAAGTAGAAATACAGGAATTCCGTATCCACCACGATCGTGTGATTTAACAGTCATGGATTTTTTTGTGTGGCCATATATAAAGAATATTATTTATGAAACACCAATTAATAATCTACAAGAGTTAAGGCATAAAATCATAGAAAAATGTGAACACATCAATAACTCACCGGAAATACTGATCAATGTTTTCAATGCTCTACGAAATAGAGTGCGATTATGCTTGGTGGAGAATGGTCAACATCTTACACATTTTTTATAATATTCTTTTACTTTGTATAAAAATTATAAATATATTTAATATAAAAGTCAGCATTTCAAATTATTTTTTAACAGTCATGACGTTTGAAATTATAATGACAGATCTCCTCTAATAACTTAAGTTAGGACATACTTTTTGTGTACATGGCTTACTTGAGCGAAAATTTTAATGATCACTCGTTATCATTTGTATAAACTAATATGTTAGTTTTGTTAAGATATATTCTAGTACCATTACAGTCTTTGCTTCAAAATAAATTACTGAAATTAACATTCGTTTGTTTTAAAAAACTTTTTTTTTTTTACAGGGAAGATATGGAGAAAGTGAACATACAATTCCACGACAATGGAACGGTGTCCTATCAGCACAAGAAAATTTTGAAGTTCGTCCCCGAACTGTCGAGAGATAAAGAATTAAAGTTAATGGTACCAAATATACCACTTCTTGTAAGTATACTGTCTGCAAAGTATCTAAATAATCTAATTAGTAATTTTAAAAGGTGTTAGCCACGCAATCTAATTCTCTGGGTTATTTCGTTCAAAAAACAATTTCAATTATCCTGGGCTTTGGTAACCATAAACCCTTCATTCCTCTGACAGCAGAGCAGTTGATTTTTGGGTACGACGATACAATGGTAGCCTTGGCGCATCAGTTCTACCCCGCTCATAAAAGACCAACTAGTAGAATGGGCATGTTATTGAAAGTAAGTAAATTAAGTTTTGGGTTTTCTGATTTAGAGAAAAAATACTAGGAATTTAATAATGAATTAAACCCACGATTACACTGGTCGACACGGTTTGATTTTCTTATACACCAATACGTGTAATTTATTTCGTTGGTCATGCTGATTCTGAATCTGATTTAAAATTTGCTCCATCACGTCAGGATTCTGAGATATTTTCTTAAATAGTTTTTTTCAAAAAACGCATTAAATTTCACAAAATTTCAAAGTTACTTTTATATAAGAAAGAAACTACTAAAAATATTGTTCTGTTGAACATAGAGTGGAGATGTCTGAACATGTTTTTGCATGTCTCCTTTGTCAAAGCACTTAAACCAAGCTCATTTTTGCTCTGGATCAAATTAAGAATTGGTAGATATTTCGCTGCTACACACGGCTCTTTCGATTCAATGTAAGTCGGTTTGTGATAGCTGACCGTCTTTTTTATTTTTTTTTATAATGTTGCGTACGTGTATAAATAATTCAAACAGTTTCTGTTATGTATGTGGAGAATTCACTACCCACCAGCACAAGAGGAATATTACACCTTTAATAGAAAAGTTATATTTCCACTATTTTGGCTTAATCAGATCTGTGATTTGGCATGAACAAACGGACTATACTATTCGACCGATTGCAACTTTTGCTGCACGAAAACGTTCGGATTTTCCAACAGAAATAAGAAAAATATTAGTTATACAAGTCTGCCCTGTGCTACTTGTCTAGTAACATCATTAGGAAGCCTTGCCAATACCAAAACCCTTAGGTGTTTAGAGTGAAGAATATGATGCTATAGAACCTATGCTATTGACCAGCGATGATGAATATTTTACATCTGAAGAGGGCGGACAACGCCTAATAAATCAGCTATAATTTAGTGATCTTATTCGAGACCTGAATTTGTCAAAAACTAAAGCAGAAATACTAGGATCTAGACTCCAAGGATGGAAACTGTCATCATAATTGTCAGGAACAACTATCACAGCATTTTTCAACTGACAAGGGTTTTTCATACTGCAATAATGTTGACGATTTGATGTTGGCATTAAGTCACCAATACCATCCCGAAGAATGGCATCTTTTTATACATGCTTCGAAATTTTATATCTTACTAATAACCGCAAAATTGAAAGGAAATTATAAAACATGCAAAAAGCGTATTTGTAAATTTAGAAATATAGAATATACACATTTATACTAGCGCTGGCGGAAATTCTGACACTAAAATTTAAATAGCTCTTCAATGGGATAAATTCGAACGTAGGGTCCGAGGGAGTGGTGGACATTTAACTCTCAACATTCAAAACTGAATTACGTGGTATATTCTAAAATTAATAAAAAAAAAATAGTGCTAGAAGCTCTTCAAAGACTTGTTAAAGGAATGCCGAGAATAATAACAGCTACAATTTCCGCAAGAGGTTGTTTCTTTGACAAAAAGAATGCTTAAATAATTATGTAGTTTATATTTCAATCAATAACCCATTGGTATATACGAGGTCTGGCTATTATACAGGGTGGCCCAAAATGACCGAAGGGGTTTGAGTTCATTATAACTTCTTATTTAAGACATAAT
Organism: Melolontha melolontha; assembly: GCA_935421215.2. Classification (NCBI taxonomy): domain Eukaryota; kingdom Metazoa; phylum Arthropoda; class Insecta; order Coleoptera; family Scarabaeidae; genus Melolontha; species Melolontha melolontha. The sequence continues at coordinate 7,910,249 of OW285241.1, forward strand.
TATTAAATTTTTTTTATTTTAAATACAATATATTAATGGAGAATATTTTTAATTTAATTATGAAAAATTATATCTCGCAAGTGGTGGCCATTTTCTGCTTCGCATATTCGTGCTCTTTCCAAAACATTTTCCATAACCTTTCGCAAAACTTCAGGTGTTATGTTGTTGATTTCGTCGCGTATATTATTTCTTAATTGCTGTATGGTTCGAGGCTTATTAATATAGACTTTTCCTTTCAAATAACCCCAAAGGAAGTCTGAAGTGGTTAAATCCGGTGAACGCGGAGGCCAATTAAAATCGCTTGTACGGGAAATAATTCGTTCACCAAAGATGTCGCGTAAAAGAGCCACTGTGTCCCTCGCAGTGTGCGCTGTGGCTCCATCCTGTTGGAACCATACTTGCGGATGGTTTTCCACGGCTGGCCTTAAAAAATTTTCCAACATTGTCCGATATCTAACACCAGTGATGGAAACGGCGACACCGTGTTCATTTTCAAAAAAATATAGGCCAATTATCCTTTCCGACGAAACACCGCACCAAACGGTACACTTAAGTGGGTGTAATTTTCGCTGTTGCACTACTCTTGGATTTTCCGTAGCCCATATCCTGCAGTTTTGCCTATTAACGAACCCTTTTAATTGGAAACGGGCATCGTCGCTCATAATTAAATTATGAATAAAATCATGATTTTCTTCTGCTTTTTGACGAAAATAAATTGCATAATCAAGTCGTTGCTGGTAATCTGTCGGTTTCAATTGTTGGACAAGCTGAATTTTGTATGGAAACATTCTTATTGTATGCAAAATTCTTTGCAGCGACCCTCTTGAGAGGTCAAGTTGTGTCGAACGTCTCCTGGTTGATGTTTCTCCATCTTCCCGAATACTCTCCCGTACCCGTTCAATATTGTCATCCGTGTGCACCGTTCGTCGTCTGCCGGCGCCAGGAAGGTTCCTTACTGCCCCTTGTTCTCGAAAATTTGCAACCAGACGGTTTATTGTTGACTCTGAGGGTCCAACCCGCACATTAAAATAACGACGATATGCACGCTGAGTCAAAACAATGGATCGTTGATTTGAGAAATAAAGTTCAACGATTTTGGCACGTTGTTCAATTGTGTACTGTTCCATTTTAAATTCCCCAAGTCTTCTTTACAAAATACTGAAAACCAAAAAAAAAAATTATAATAAAAAAGTTCTAAGGAATTAAACCCCTTCGGTCATTTTGGGCCAGCCTGTAGTATACTCAGGCCAGTGTTCTATCCCATCAATACGGACATCTTTAGGTGGTATATATTCTGTTGGGCTTCTCTTCTTTTCCAACTGTATTTGCGTCTCAATGTCATTGGATGGTCTTCCACGTTTTAAAATAGTTTGGCTTCCTTCTCTGCACAAACAATCAACTATTTCGATTCTGTACTCTGATAGCGAAAGATATTTTTCATTTCGTGAGATCATTTCTTTACGATAAATAATCCACTGTTGACTAAAGTCAAATCAACTAAATGATAAAAAATCCTCATACACCACTTCTTCGTCCGAATTTAAATTTTATATCGGCCAATTAGAAGTCCACGCCATCCATATGGTGATTATATTCTTTGACCAAGTTTGGACAATCAATTTTAACCACTTTTTTTTTCTTTTTACCGTATCGCTCAACCTGTTCTATAGGTAATTTCCCTGTAAAGTTTGATATAAGTGTAACAAGTTTATTGTCCTTCCAGACACATCAATACCTTCACGTTTCCTACATATTAATAAGATGTTCCCCTAGATTCTTCTTTCATATTTGCTCAATAGGTAATTTACAGTTTGGAATACGATTTCTTCTAGTAATTGTAAAAATACAATCTAAAGGATAGATTACATGGGATGTTCCTGGTTAAGCGGACTACAACATTTGCACTACGAGGTGCATTCAAGTTCTAAGGCCTCCAATTTTTTTTCTCCAGACTGGAAAGAGATAGAAGCATGTGCATTGTTTTAAAATGAGCGTGCGTTCGTTGTCAATATGTCACAGAGATGGCAGCACTGTACGGCAGATGGAATTGTAGCGGCAGCGTCGAGAATGAGAACTGTTTTAGATACTTAAAATGGCTACGTTTTCCTTACTTGAACAGCGTGCAACCATTCGTTTTCTGAATTTGCGTGGTGTGACACCAATTGAATTTCATCGACAGTTGAAGGAGACATGTGGTGATGGAGTTATGGATGTGTCGAAAGTGCGTTCGTGGGTGCGACAGTTTAATGAAGGCAGAACATCGTGTGATAACAAACCGAAACAACCTCGGGCTCGCACAAGCCGGTCTGACGACATGATCGAGAATGTGGAGAGACTTGTTTTGGGGATCGCCGAATGACAGTTGAACAGATCGCCTCCATTGTTAGCATTTCCGTGGGTTCTGTGCACACAATCCTGCATAATCCTGCTGCTCGTGTGGCATGTTGCCAAGCAATGTTGACGCGTAACCAAGGCATGAATGGGACTTTCTTTTCGTCGATTGTGACAATGGATGAGACGTGGATGCCATTTTTCAATCCAGAAACAAAGCGCCAGTCAGCTCAATGGAAGCACACAGATTCACCGCCACTAAAAAAATTTCGGGTGACCGTCAGTGCTGAAAAAAATGGTGTCCATGTTCTGGGACAGTGAGGGCGTAATCCTTACCCATTGTGTTCCAAAGGGCACTACGGTGACAGGTGCATCCTACGAAAATATTTTGAAGAACAAGTTCCTTCCTGCACTGCAACAAAAACGTCCGGGAAAGGCTGCGCGTGTGCTGTTTCAGCAAGACAACGCACCCGCACATCGGGCTAACGTTACGCAAGAGTTTCTTCGTGAAAACAACTTTCAAGTGATTTCTCATGCTCCCTACTCACCTGACCTGGCTCCTAGTGACTTTTGGCTGTTTCCAACAATGAAAGACACTGTCCGTGGCCGCACATTCACCAGCCGTGCTGCTATTTCTTCGGCTATTTTCCAGAGGTCGAAACAGACTCCTAAAGAAGCCTTCGCCGCGGCCATGGAATCATGGCGTCGACGTTGTAAAAAATGTGTACGTCTGCAGGGAGATTATGTCGAGAAGTAACACCAGTTTCATAGTTTTCGGGTGAGTAGTTAGTTAGAAAAAAAATCGGAGGCCTTAGAACTTGAATGCACCTCGTACAGCCCAAATCAGGTTCGCTGTGTAATCTATCCTCATTTAAAAGTATATTTTTATTTTCCAATATGTCTTTGTAATTTATAATTTCATATACGTTATTTTGCGGTTCGTCCACAAGTTCTTGCAGTCCACCAAATACAGCGTCGCCATCTTCGGGATTTATTTCAAGACCATCGTCTTCAAATACAATTGGCATCGTATTGAAGTCGAAATTATCGTTTTCATCGGCTGATTGCTCAATATCATCGTCACTCATATACCAATTCTGAGCAATTTCTTCTAATTCCCTGTCCGACAGTAATACACAGGCAATGACAATTAAACTTAATTATTTACAGTCAAAGTGTCATTTAATGTCAATTAATGTGGAAAATTGACGAAAATCTCCAACAAAATAACAAAACATAGGGTGGCCGCTGAGTGTATAATAGAAACAAGATATAATAGATAAGATAATATAATAGAAAATTGTACATAGTTTCTAAAGAAAAATTTAAAAAATAAAAATTTGTGTGTATACGTGGACGCTGTGTAAAGTTGCTGCGTAAGCAGTTTACTAGCTTTACTGTGCCCCATGTGCGACACCTTGATTAGTGGTTTTACCTACTGATGATGACAACTTAGTTGTCGAAATACGTATTTAGGATACGATTAATAATTGTGGTAAGGGGTTATATACCTTTTTTTTTAATTTGTTGACCAGTATTATTAAATTCCTCGCATTTTCCCTACTTCGCTTAAGAATAGGTAGAAATCTCTGGTTGTGGTGTTATCGAAACCTTTTTTCTTTTCATTATGCAGAGTCTGTGAATTTCAGAGGAACGGTACCTTAAATGAAGTTTCTACGATATTCACAGGAGAAACGGATATGGACGAGTTCGGCTACATCGATAACGTGAACGGATTGAACAAGTTGCCGTATTGGAAAGATTCGCCCTGTAACAATATCAAGGCTAGTGAAGGTTCCTTTTTTCCCCCGAAATACTTCTCCAAAAAGAAACATGATATTTATTACCTTTACGATAAAGACATTTGTAGACTGGTACCTTTGCAATACAGGCATTCAGAAACGAAAAGTGGTAAGTTGTCTAGGATATTATTTTAATTACACAACAGGAGATTTTTACATTATCTACCTAGCCATGAAAAAATTAGGTGACAATAGCAAGCTTCGGCTGTCAAATATATGTCAAATAGCTGTCACATATGCATTAATACTACTGACGAACTTCAATCCAAATCCAGAGTTTTTCTGTTTTTACAGAGCTTTATTTAATTGAAAATAAGTGAAATTCAGTTAGAGCATAAAGGCGTGATAAAATCCTTGACGAAGGAACGAAATGGGCACAAAAATATTCATTAGGAGATGATTACCGTGTATAAGGCAGATGTATCCATATTTTTATAGTTAAATTATGGTCCAAGCAATTCCGATGGTGTAGAGAATCGAGTCAAGACGATCCAAGACGCGGAAGACCTTTCGAAGTAAGAACTAATGAAAACATCAACAAATTCGAGAAATAGATCTTCGCAGATGGAAACAGAAAGGTGTAATTTTTTCTGTGCAGTGGGTCCATATGATATCCCCACCACAAAAATAGGTAAGGACGCAGAATTAATCTGGAAAAATGGTGATGACAGTTTTGCGATACAGAATCAATACAATAATCAAGGACTGGGGCTTAGGAAAAGATTTTTTTTAAGATCTAGCCTTATTAGAAAAACGTAAGAATAGGTAGTGGCTCATATGTTAAAAAAAATAAAATACAGCTTTTCTTATATCACCTTTCATTCATATTTAGGTAGATAATAGAAAAATCTCTTCTCGTATCTAATAAACTTCCTAACTGTATTATGCCTGAAGACTTTAACGTCAAATTTATTAAAGATTAAAATTTTAATACGTTATCGTAAACCTGGTATTGTTGCCAGTAGGTATAATTTCTACGAATTAAACACAGAAAAATTTCCCGTTACGTCGTCAAATAATACAATGTACAACAATACGCGCATTTAACTATGTAATAGTTTGTAGGGGTAGTGATATATTTTTTCCTACTTGTAAGACAGTATAGAATAGAACACTATCAACTCGACAATAGAATAAACATAACATTCATATTAAACAGTAGACTCAACAGTATCATATTAACAACAAGAGACACAGTCTCATATAACAGTAAAGAATTTAAGTCTTAAGTTTACAATAAGCGTTTTTTTGTGAGATTACCACATTACAAAAGACGTACTATCGAATTAAAAACAAAGTGGTAATTGGTTTAAACTGGGTTGCGTGAATGTAGGTATGTATTAAATGTAGACGTCAAATTTAAATATTGAAATAACGTGTGTCAATAAGCGACTGTTATTTTCTCATAAGCGTTCACGTCATTTAAAATAATAAAATATTTTAAACTACAATGCTGTATACAAAAAAGGTTTAAGTATATCATTACGTTAAGCACGTATTACGCATTTGTTACAAATGAAACAGACATGCAATATACATATCTGTAACTGTACATATGGACAATACACCTCGTATTTTCAGCCTCTTTTCATCAGCCAGGGTTGCCATTTTCGGCATAGTCTCTTTCGTCCGTCAGATGTCACTATATTATATGGTGCTACCTGATAGGACAAAATTTGCTATACCTTATAGGCGATTTAAGCTTTAATTACTTCACTGGCTTAACTGATGACGGCTAATAGTAAGTGGCAGAAACACGTGTCTTAAGCAGAAGTAAATGCTGAAAATACGGGGTGTATTGTCCATGTGTACAGTTACATATATGTAAATTGCATGTCTACAATGCTGTAATTAAAAAAATAATATGCAGAATGATTCAAGCTCGTATAAATGATTCGGTAAGGATACGAAAAATTGCAAACTAGTTAGAAGTCATTAAAACGACAACATTACGCACAAAGAAGAAGATTGTAGAAATGTGTGTGGAAAATGGTGAAGTACTATCAGACAATACAATTTTCGTCCAAGAAATATGGGCGAGTTAGAGCGGAAGATACATGTGATTCATGGCAGCAAATTTCACCGGAATTTACTAGAAAGTTAATATCATCTATGGCCAGACGATTACTGAACGTTAAGAAGAAATTACAAAATATTAATGTATTATCTGATAAGTTAAACGATAATAATAAACACCTTTATTTTGTACAATTAAGTGTATTATATTTCGCAATTACTGTACGATTATATTCACGCACGTCGGTTGACGTGCAAAAAGACTTTTGCACGTTAGTACGATCTTAAGTATAACGTCACAATACTAAAATGTTCAAAAATTGACTTTACATATAACTTCACTAGTGTACCACATTTTTTTGAATTCGATAGTACAGTCTCATATAACTGTAAAGAATTTAAGTTTCAAGTTTGCATCAAGTGTTTCATTTGTGAGATTGCATTAATAAATTATTTTGAAATGGTTTTTGTTAAATCAAAAAAATATTCAGAAACACACCAAGTTCCAATATAATTGCCACCAACCAAAATAAATAACCAGCTTATACGGAAGTTACGCCCCGTGAGCGGTGGGTCAAGAAGCAATTTATAAATGGTCCTTCACGAACCGAATACAACTTCAACATTTGGTCCTTCGAGAGCTGGATATAAATTATACACATTTATAACAAGTGTTCATTTGAAAAGTCAATCTAGTAGCATGTGATTTACTGAGGAGAACATTTTGAAGTATGTCGTAAATTAAAATTTACTACTTAACCTACGAAGTCGTATATTTTGACAGTTTCCTACATACAAATAAATAACAAATAATAGGTATTTATTGAAAACTATAACAAATGTTGAAAATGTTGTCCTTCAAGATCAATGCACTTTAAAATCCTCCGTTCAAAATTTCTGATGATATTCTGCAACATTACTGGATTGTTATTAATTTCCATGCATTTCTGTTCGATTCTCTGTAGCATATGATTCAAATTCAATATAGGTGTTCGAAATATGTTATTTTTTAGATAAGACCACAAAAAGACCACGCAAGGTGTTAAATCGCATGAACGTGCAGGCCAGGCAATTTCAGTATTTCGACTAATTATACGCTCATCAAAAAATTCTCTTAAATAATCCAAAGATTTTGCAGTACAGTGACAAGGTGCTCCGTCTTGTTGGAAATATGCATTTTGAAGTTCATCATCATGTAACTGATTGACAAATGGTTGTAAAATTTCCGTACGGTACCTATGAGCAGTTAACGTTCCCAGAAAAAATATTGGTCCAATGATTCGCCTTTGGCTTATCGCTGCCCAAACACCAATTTTCTCTTAATGTTGCGATTCTTCATTAATTACATGTGGTTTTTCACTACTCCAAATTCTTGTATTTTGTGAATTTAGGTATCCCGTTTTATAAAACCATGCTTCATCAGTAAAGATGACTCTTTGCGAAAGTTCTCCATTATTGTTCATATTTACAAACCAATTACTAAACTGTAGTCTACGTGGGTTGTGATGTTAGCCTGGTCCTGAGGGCTACATCGGTGAGTCTTCACGCAGATATCGTTGTCCCGTTAAATAATACACAAGTATGTTAGGTTTAACATAGTTTAATAAACCAACACTTATAACTATTTAACAAGATGGTAATTACATGATTAAGAATGTAGACGATAGTCGAAAAGAGACTCTAACTGTGTCTCTACTGACTCTGTCTTGACTCTGCTATTCACTCCGATTGACTCTGATAAGACTCCGGATGGGATGTCTTATATATCGTTAGAGTGATCTACTTTTCGACTATATGTCCTTACTCTAAATAAACAAGTGTTGAAAGTGTGTAACGTACCTTGCGAATGCTTGTGTATGTACTTTATCTCGGGCGAGGTCATGTTTGGACATGCATTACACACGAGCCCGCGCCTTGACTTAGATAAATGGTACACTGCATTGCTTAATTAGGTTATCACAGGGTAATCAATTTCTGACAATTCTTCTGCTGTGACACGGTATGGATAAAGTTGCATATCTTTTTTTAATAACTTGTGAGTTGTACCAACAGAAAGGTTTATTTGTTGACTCAAATGTCGAACAGATGTTTGTGGTTCATTTTCCATTATGTCTTCAACACGATTGACAACTTGAGGTGTACGTTTCTTAACTGCTCCGCTGCCTGATTTTCTTAAGAGACTACCAGTTTCAGAAAAAAGTTTTAAAATTCTATCCAAAGTATTCTTAAATTGTATATAATCTATTACAAAATGTGGAAACTCAGCTTGAAATTCTACCATGCAATCTTGAACTGAATAAACCCATAAACCATCAATTTTATTACCACTTCGAAAATAAGCCTGGACTAAAAAAAATGTATGTTCTAAAGTGAAAGTCATTTTAAAACTGAGAAGCAATTTATTTAAACCAGAATCGACTCACGATTATTTTATGCACTAACTGATATTTGTGATTGACATTATCAAATGTCATTTGGATTTACGTTTACGGAACAACAAACACATACTAATATATTTGCGTCTTATTCTATCAAAATTTCAAAGTAACCTAGATTGGCTTTTCAAATGAACACTTGTTATTTCTCTAAGCGATAGTGTATATTGACTCTTGAAAAACTAGAGTTATCCCTCCAGCATAAACAAATACAAAGTAGTAAACCAAAGGCGTAAAAACAATATAATGTGATTTTATTAAGATGTAAAATTTCGCGACATAAAAATCGATTATGAAAGAAAAAAAACAATTTATTCATTATTGTGTTTTGTTAAATAAAAACAATATTCAGAAACACGCCAAGTTTCAATATAACTGCCACCAATCAAAATAAAATAAATAAGTAGCTTATACGGAAGTTACGCCCCGTGAGCGGTGGGTCAAGAAGAATACAACTTCAACATTTGGTCTTTCAAGAGCCGGATATAAGTTACACATTTGGTCCTTCGAGCCGGATATAAATTATACGATTGGTCCGTCGACCCGGATCTAAATTATACACATTTATATTTCTTTGAGCAATAGCGTATATTGACCCTTCAAGAGCTAGAATTATCATTCCAGCGTAAACAAATACAAAGTAGTAAACAAAATGCCGTAAAAACAACATAATCTAATTAATATGTATATTAAGATATAAAATCTTGCGACATAAAAATCGATTATAAAAGAAAAATAAAAAACAATTGATTCATGAATATAATTATTTTTGGCTACCACACAAGATGTGGCATTTACATCACAGTTATAATTCCCATTTTATTTTCATTAGTTTTTCTCCTTATAAATCAGTAATTTCTTAACTAAAATTTTCTAAAATATTTAGGGTAAATACATTTATTTTTATTTATTTTTATTTGGAATGCCGTATATAAGCAGTTACGATGTAGAAAGGACATTTTCTATCTACAAGGATGTACTCCATTCAAAAATTTTGAAAATACCCCTCTTTTAATAAATAACGGTGGGGCAAAGGTCCCGCTACCATTTTGATTGCCTATAACTTTGTTGAAAGAAAAGATAAGTAAGTTTGGTTTTCATAAAAAGTTTATTTGCTCTTTACATTTTCTTTCGTTATGATTGGAAAATTATATCGGCTAAATGGTGACCGCGATTCGCTATGCAACTTTCGGCTCTTTTTAAGGCATTTTTCATGACATCCTGCAACATCTCAGGCTGAATTTCTTCAATTTCTTGACGAATATTCTCTTTAAGATATTGAATCGTTTGGGGCTTATTCACATAACCCTTTGATTTTAAAAAACCCCATAAGAAAAAGTCAGGTGCAGCTAAATCCGGAGATCTGGCTGGCCTTGCTAAATCGCCATTTCGCGAAATTAGTCTTCGTGGAAAAACGTCATTCAATAATTGAATTGTTGAACGAGCTGTGTGTGCTGTGGCCCCATCCTGCTGAAACCACATTTCCTCTAGTCCTTGCTCTTCAGGCACATGAAAATTTCGAATCATGTCTTGGTACCGTTCAACAGTAACTCCAACACCTTCGTCAGTTTCAAAAAAATAGGGACCAATGATGTTTCCAGCATGAATACCACACCATACAGTTGTTTTTTGTGGATGCAATGACGTTTCATGAATTAATTGAGGATTCTGTGTCCCCCAAAACCGACTGTTCTGTTTATTTACGCGGCCACTGAGAAGAAAATGGGCTTCATCGCTCATTATCAATTTAGACGAAAAATCTTCAATTTCATCAGACAGCCTTAGGATTGCATTACTGTACTCAACTCGTTGATCATGATCTCTCGGTAGCAATTTATGGACTAATTGAATTTTGCACGGGAACATTTTCAAATCAGTTTTCAAAATTCGCCTTAAACTGCGTGCAGACATGTGTAACTGGGAACCACGTCTCCGAATTGATGTTTCTGGAGACTCTGCAACACTATCGCGCACCAGAGCCACATTTTCAGCGTTACGAGACGTCCGTTGTCTTCCAGAACGAGGCCTGTTTGCTGTCGTACCGTACTGCCGAAAATTCGCATGTAAACGATAAATTGTGGTTTTGTGAGGCACTGGACGATTAGGATATTTTTGACGCAATTTCCGCTGAGTGGCAATAATGGAACGATTATTTTCAATAAATATTGTCACTATTTCTGCTCGTTCTTGTGGCGTATATTTATCCATAATAAAATTTGGACGTCTACACAACACAATGGTTAAAGCTAAACTGAACTAAACGTCACATAACCAAGATGGCGCGCAATCAAAATGGTAGCGGGACTTTTTCCCCACCCGTTATTACTTGATTACTTGTTACTTATTACTTACTTGAAACTATTAAATTTGCTTCTTTTACAGGCATTCCTGTTGATGTTTACACACCGGCAGATTATATGTACCAATCAGTGGATAAAGCACCGCAAAATAAGTGCTATTGCCCGGGAAATGAATATTGTCCCCCAGATGGAATGCAGAGTATTATGCCTTGCCACCACGGTAAGTTAAAGTCTGGTTAGTCTAAAATATATACACCCTGGAAGCGAGCAAACTGAACGATGGGGGAGATACCAATTTCAATTTGTTTTCTCGCAGAAAATTAAAATGCCATCCATTTTACTTCTATTTAGGGACCGGGCGTACTATTGAAAATTTGTGTCTTTAAAGAATTTTTAATCTTATTTATATAACTGGAAAACAAACGGGTGGTGATCTATAAAATACGAAATACCCCGTTGAGTTCAAAGGTAAATTCTTATTTTTGCACCAAGTGTGTATGTTAACCAGATCGGCCTGTAATCGAAGACAGTCCCTCGAGTCGGAGACTCTAGAAAGCGACTTCAAGTCATCGGCAAAGAAAAGGTTATTAGACTCGATCTGGTCTGAAAGATCATTAATGAAAATAATAAAAAGCAATGGACCTAAGTCAGCGCCTTGCGGAACTCCAGGCAATGTAAAGTGATGATAAATATCCGTTGTAGAACACACGTTGAGGCCTAATCCATAACTCTGGCAAGATATCGCGATCCACTAGATCAAATGCCTTGGCAAAGTCAGTATATACGACATCAACCTGCGACCCACAATCCAACGCGTCGGTAACGTATTGAGAAAATACCACAAGGTTAGGGACAGTAAATAGTTTTTCCATGAAGCCCATGGTGATTCGGTGATATTGCCGTCTTAACCCAGATACTCCCAAATTAATTTATTCTTGAAAAAATACATTTGTTGTCTATTTCTACATTAACTGGAACCCAATCAGCAACTTTTCATTTTAACTTTTTTTATTTTTTTTAGTAGTTTTTTAGACAAGGGCCGACGGCATTATAAGGTGTAATCAGAACTAACTTTAAAAAACTTAAGTTTATTACAATCTTCAATTTGATATTGGAACATAATAAACATAAAAAAATATTATTGCGTGTGATATTCAACAAAACATTGTTTAGGATGTAACCCCACTTTGCATTTGGCACACCTAAATTGGACTTTCTTGTGGCACCGTCCACATCTGATTTGATTTTCTTGGTAAACAATCAAATGATCTTTACCATCAAATCGCGAAATTTCGTTTTCATTGACACTTGTTCGTATACGTCCTCTCTTAGTGTTTTTCTTACGGGTTTCTAAAATACCTTTACGAAGAGATCGACGGAAGCCATACTGGCACATTTTCCCTCCACAGTGGCGGTGAAGTTGCCAGGCGTTATGAATAGCCATATCCAAGCCATGACAAATTATAGGAAAGTACCACTTTTTTCCTCTGATACTCACGCGATAAAGACTGATATTCTGATCTGCCCTGTCTACTCCACCCATATTCTGATTGTATTTTTTTACCAACTTGGGCTGAGGCACAGATATTTTCTTCATCTCTTTTTGAGAATATCGAGTCACATTAGTCGTTGGTAGTACAGATTTACAATTGGAAGCAATGGTAACAATATTATTATCATTCCATCGGCAGACTATTATATTCTCCTCCCGTTCTAAAGCATATTCAAATGTCCCTCTTTCTGTTTTTCTCAATTCTTTACCAGACCTTATAATTGATACTGGAATTCTGTTCTCTCTCACCGTACCAGTAGCTTTTATATTTCTGTCTCTAAGCACCAAAAGTACCTCCCACGACGTAAAAAAATTATCGAAGTAGACATGAAAAGGCAGCTGACCTTTTGCTGCGATTATTTTGTCAACGAATGATAAGACCACACTTGCGCCCAAACCCAAGCTTTGTATCTTTCTGAAAGATTTGAGGTGGATCCTTGATATGGTTCAAAACATTCTATGTAGCCGTTTATAGTTGTGTCTATCCAAAATTTAAAACCCCATCTAATGGGCTTACCCCTGATATAAATTGTTTCGAACCATGCCGTCCAAAATACGGAATCATGGACTCGTCTACACTATGGTTTTCTTGTATAGGGGCAAAAGAAAGAAATTTCTGGTTTAATCTTTCTAACAGTGGACTAACTTTTGCAAATTTGTCACCAACTTTTAGATTTGTATTGTCACAACAGTGTAGGTTTTGCATTATAAAATTAAAACGATTCCGTGAAATTGCGGTGTACACAATTTGATGATTACCATCAGAGCTGTTTTCCCAATACAAAGATCTTCTTGAGACACTTGTATAACCGCTGTAAATAAGTACTCCAAAAAAAACATTTTATTTCATCTATGTAATATCTCCATTTCTGTTATGTTGCACTGCATAAATTTTACTATAATTTAGTATCATTTGCCAAAGTTTTTCGTCAAAAAAGAGACTGAACAAGTCCAAGGAAGACATATTATTATTCGCCGTACTTTCATCTTGCCATTTTGGTAAATTATTTGTAATGTCTTCCCTAACCCAATGATTACTTTTCTGTCTTTTTTTATATTTTTTAAAATGTGACAATGGGATATTATCATCACAATCGTGATCGGTATCAAAAATAGCTTCAGCTTGAGTATTCAATATTCTACCTGGAAGATTGTTCATAGTAACAATTTCATCATCTCCGGAGTCTTCATCGGTAACCTCTTCATTAGCGTTAACGGGAGGAAATACTGCTATAGCGTCTGGTATACTGTGAACATCATCAATGTATTCTACTTCTTCTAATAGCTCATGGAGTGTAAGAGGTCTTTTCAAATAACTGAAAACAAAATAGTACGTGTTTTAACCATTGTCCTTTTAAAAGGACGGTTGTGTTTGTAAGGTTATGTTGCAAAAATAAAGCCAAAAACAAAGATGTTTAAGTGTAAAACCATAAAGTTATGACTATACCAACTCATCAGTGTAAAGAAATAGTAATGTTATGTTTGTAATTACGTAATTATTCTTACCTCCAATTGTCCATGACAGAACGTAAAAAAATGTTTCACACACAATTTACAATATCTGCAAGTCTTCAAAACGTACACTGCTGCAAATCTTGGAAAGACGTTGCACATGCTCTGTTTAATGATAGACTGGAGCACCATCTTTCGGAAAGTAGTTTAAGTTGTACAAAAAAAAAGATTTCAGTACCGACCTTTTAAAAGGACGTTGGTAGTAATTGGGTTAATGAGAGGGCATTCTTTTCGGTACAGTACAATTTCAAAAATTTCCGAGAAGTTCGATATGATGGCAATAGGGCGATAGTTATAATGTCCGACGTATCACCAGTCTTTAAAACTGGAACAATTTTAGTACTCATCCAAATAGCGGGAATAGTAAATGTAGGGAGGGGCCAAATTAAATATATTCGCCAATGGTGTAGCAAACACGTTTCCACAGCCCCTCATAATAAAAGTAGAAATTTGATCAACTTCCAAAGTACATTTATCGCTAAGCATCTTAGTGCTAAGCACCACATCATCGTCAGATAAGTGATACAAATGAAGAAGCATTGTATTGGTTGATAGGAGATCTATGTTATTAGTCGTAGAGGGTGTATTATAAACGTTCTTAAAGAGATCAGCAAATGCCTTAACTATAGATTGAGGATCCTCAAGACTGACCCCAGAAAAAAAGTCATGCGTTCTTCATTAGGACAACACAGCGGCGCATACTACATTGGATGTCTAGACGTATTTAACCAACTATAACATCTCAGTGTTAGAATATTTCCAGCATGATTTTACACAATGGAAAATTGAAATGCAAAGGTGTATATTCAAGGGGATAATAATTAAATATGTATAAATTTAAAATAAAAAGTTTTACAACATCGCACTCGCTACTTTAAAACCAAGCCTCGTATATCTGGTTATTTCTTAATTGCATTTATGGCATGTAGTATGCCCACTATCCAATAAGACGCGATAGGTTTATACACGGTGATGGGGAATTGTAACTGTCCCGTACCGGCGTTCAGTTATCTCACTTCCACCTTGTATACATAATTATTAATAATCTCAATACATTTTCGTGTTTTTAGATGTACCACTTTATGCCTCGTTTCCACATTTCTACAAAGCCGATCCTGACCTATTAGACACAATCGACGGCTTGTCTCCAAGCAAAGAGAAGCACAGTTCTTACATAAAAATCCAGCCGAAACTGGGAGTACCCCTGGAGGCAGTGTTTCGATTACAAGTTAACTTGAAGATCGACAGAGCCCCCAACGTCGCTGTAGTCTCGAATTTCCCAAGCATAATATGGCCGATTTTATGGGCGGAGGAGGTAATATTACTTATAATTTATTTTTGGCAAGAATCTAACAAAATTTCTCTTTATTTTTTTCCAGGGCGTGCCCGATTTAACTCCAACGTTAAAAAGATTCGTTTACCTAGCGACGACCTTCGCGGATATTGCTAATCCATTAGCTACTTACAGCAGCATCCTTCTAGGGACGTGTATTTTAATAGGCGTATTTATAAACGCATATAAATCTTTAGTTTTTACAAGAGAGACTTTAGAAATGAGCATGAGGACGTTTAGACATGGTAACAATTTATTGCATAGCAATAATAATCGACTGCTCATAATAAGAGATAGTTACTCTTTACTGCCTGATTTGCCGTCTCCAGTGGAAGAATACGTTTGACATTTAGATTTTTGTTTTAATTTAATATATTTTAATTATCTCTATGACGCGTGTTCATCTTGTTATTGCTAAGATTAATATTACACCGCTAAACTAATAAAGATAAAAAGAACTTATTAAAGTTACTTCTTGGTGTCTAGAACTAGAACTATGAGTGTTCTCCACCATTTTCACGTCAATTGTTTATTTTACTTTTAAAAGCTACCTCAACAGGGGGAAAAATCAATAAAAGAAATTTTAACCAATGACTTAAAGAAATTTGTAAAATATCTAGATCCACATTCTGTGGAAAAACTTTTGTTTTAACAATAAGATACCGTTTTTTATATTTTTTAATTAATTCTTCAACATAATGATCCTTTATCATTGATATACATCACTAGAGCAGACCAATTTCCGTGCGCGCCATGAGCGCCGGTATGGGAGTGTAATTCGTAATATATTAGAATATGCGATAGAATAGGCACGCAACATGAGCTTGTTACCGATATAAGTATAGAAGTAGACACATTTACTCTATCAGAAATGCTATTAAAGTAATATGCATAAACACACGAAAAATAAGAATAGTACATATTATAACAGCGTTGTATGTACCTATAAATAAAATGGAAAATGTATGAAATCAGTGATTGTGTGCACGACGAGGATTTAAAAAAACACTTATCATTTCAAGCGTCTTCCAAGGATTGACAAACTGGAGAAACTCGATTGTATATTCTAAGGTTATTTTTGAAAAACATATCCGCCGTGAGGAAAAAATATGTTTATATTCGGAAAACGAACGTTCTACATCTAGTGATGTTATATTCGCATAATCAAAATAGTTTTTTAAGCAACTTAACGCACCTGTAGACGTGCCCTCATAAATACGTGTTAAGGTGTCAAAATCTGCATTTCTGTCTAAAACACTTTCAAATTTAATTAGAACACTTTCACTTTTTGCGTCTTCTACAGCACACAGTTGTGCGTGAACATCTTTAACGATTTGCAGTGATTCCTCTAACGACAGTGACGAATTTTCTAATTTTGTTATTGCTCCTTCTAGTCCCAAGTAATTCTCACGAATACTTTGTAAATCCATTTTAATCTGGGCATCTTGAAATTTTTTTTTCAACCTGTTTACGCACCGATGGTAAATTCCTTCGTAAAGTTGTCGTGCTCGGTAATGTTTGATTCGCGTATTTATTCCAAAATGAAATAAATGAATCATTACTTAACAAGGTAAACGGCAGTGTACACACAATCATAGTTACACATAGTTCATGTATAAACTGCTGTCGATTAATTTTGTTATTATTGTGCTTCGAACTGCTTACGTGTTCTTGACCATGTGTTTTTGACCAACACATTAGATATGTATTGCACACTAAACATTTAATTTTTGAGCCATCGTATATTAAGTCCGGGAAATCCATAACAAACTTATTCATTTCGTCTGACAACGGTCGTTTTCTCGATTTATATGTCAATGACATTTTATTACGTATGCTTACACTTACATGCAGTCTAAGCAAGTACCAAACACATACTGAATTATTTTTATTAGTTCTGATGCAATACAATCATCCTAACATCGGCGCACATGGCGCGCACGGAAATTTGTCTGCTCTAGTTATGATACACATCATCTAATGATTTTCCAACAGTTTTATAAATTTCCATTTTTCTCGAGCCGAAAAATTAGTTTTTTCGGTTACGACTTTATAATTAGAAACAAATTTCCTTCTCTGTAAACATATGCTTAATTCTGGAAGAATAAAATAGTCGGTTGAAACTAAATCGTTATTTGCATCCTGCAGTTGATCGGTTACATAGTTAATATGCAAATTAGAACTAATGATTGAATTATTTTAATCAAGGACATAGTGTAAAACTATCAAAAACAAATCTATACAGAATAACATCATCATTACTCGAGCAAATAAAGGTAAAACAGTTATTGCTATAAATAAACAAGGTTATATAACTAGGACAAAACACCTTTTTTGACTCAGATAAGTAATGTATTACTTAAGAAAGACCCTACAAATTTATATCAATTATTAATTAAAAACACTCTAAAAAATATAAATGTTGTTATTAACGAAAAAGAGGAAAAAAAGCTTGGTAATTATCAACCCCCAACCTTCTAAATTATACTCATTGATTAAATTATAAAAACAAAACTATCCCATCAGATCAGTTATTTCTTATGTGACTGCATTTTCTGTTACAATATCTAAAATACTTATTGATATCATTATTTAGTGAAAAGTTTAGAAATCAATAAATTCAAACAATCACAAATTTTACTTAATGATCAATTAGATTTAAATAACTCGCGTTTGTTAAATTTATTCATTTAAAAACTGTTTAGACGATATTAGAAATGTACATTTAGTATATTAAAACAAATTTTATGCGTAAACATGTTTAGTACCCTATAGTATAACAGTTAGGGCCGACCAGATGGGCCACATTTTCTCACTACCTACAATATTTGTGTAAATTCTTAGATTTTTCAAAACCGTTGTAAAATAATATAGCAAAATTTTTATAGAGTGACACTTTTCGTTCATTCTGATTACTGATCGGCGCTCGTACAAGATCTAAACTTAACTTGAATTTCTCAAGTTACATCTTAAAAAGCTTTTTCCAATTTTACCTGACCAGTGGTAGATTTTGTTGTAGTTTCTTTTAGGCAGTGTTTTTTCAAACTAACGTAATTATAACTATTTTTTGACTAATTTTTTTAAAAATGTATCAAATTAAAAGGTAATTTATCAGTCTCGCTATTCATTTTTAACATTTCATCTAATTAATATAACAAAAAAGTTTGAACGAAATAATTCGAGAAATAAACAAAACCAATTACCTTATTAAAAAGTATTTTTATCAGAAACAAAAAAAATTAATAGTAAATACACTTTCAAACAACAACAAAATTTGCAAATAATAACAACAATCCTAAACCTTGATAGACGTTTCTTCTTGTCTACAATGGCACGTACTTACACATAATTATAATTGCTATAAATATAATTGCTAACGCTTTATTGAGTTTTGATATTAATAAACTATAATAATTTTAATAGATCCCACAATGACGACATATAATTACAATATTTGTCCCATTCAAAATTGCGATAATATTAAATTGCTATTTATTTAAATAATGTTGATGTTTATGTACATATACTTCAATTAAACTCATTGTAAAAAAGTTTTCTGGATTTTAATAGTTGTCTTGACAGGGTAATTATATTAATGATGTTGTTTAGTCAATTAGTTTATTATTGTAATGCATATTACCCAAAATAAAATGTAATTAAGGGGGCATTTGTTAATAACATACTCGTAAATGGCATGAAAAGTTATTAAAATAATATTTCTGATTTGGATTAAATACTGAAAATAAAACACTAATTTTAGTTTTGCTCGTTAAATATAAATGAAGTAAATGATGGTGTGTGACCGTTACTCAAGTATATCTTTCTTTAGACTCTGTATTTTGTTTGTATATCTCAGGGATATATCTTTTGGGTTCTACTTAACTAGGCCTAGAGTACGAGAAATAATACAAGACGTAAATTATTAAAAATTATTTTATTGTCCACTTGTATTTTTAAAAATCATTTATATTTTCAGCTTAAATCATCGCATTTCATAAACTAAAACTTAATTAGGTACTATCACAGAGTTTTATAGAAATTGTTCAATAAAAACACACATATATTTTGGAAGTCTTTAGTTTAGATTCTATAGAATCTTTCACTGATCACTTAACCAAGGGGTTATTCTCCCTCCGAACGTTAAGTTAAGTACACAAAGTATACAGGCTAATTCAAATTAAGTGCGCACTATTGCTATCTCTGTTATTATTAATTCTAGAAAGTAGGTTGAATTAGCAAAGTATTAGTGTTTTTAAAATTGATTAGCATGCAGTTCATGAAAAAAAATTGAATAACGCGTTTTCGAGAGATTTTGAAATTTATAATTTTTTTAAATGGAACACCTGTATATTTTTTTAAAATTCTGAATGCTAATGTTCTTTGCAATATAAAAGTTTCAATACACTATTGTCCTAAAACGAATAATAAAGTATTTACGGTTGAATTTAGTTGATGTCAAAGATACTCTTTCATTCTGTAAAATCAGTAGTAGGCTTCTTTCACTTTAAACAGAACAAATAGTATGCCGTTTGTTAATGTCAATAACGTACTGAATATAAATCTTTCGCACGTTTAGTTATTAAAAATATTTTTTTTTATTTTGTGTTGTGTTCATTAGTTCTCTATTTATTTTTCTAAACATTTTGGTTTTACTTTCGTTGCTTAGTGTTTGACAATATCTAACTATGGTATTTCCTCATTTGGAGAAATGCGATATGTTGGCAGCATACATTTTATGTCGTAAAAATTCAATAAGGACTAGCGAATATTATACTGAGCACTATCCATTACGACAGCAGCCAGATCGACGTTACTTTCGAAAACTTTAGAATCAGTTTAGACTGCATGATTGCTTATTTAGAAAGAAAAGAACAAAGAAAAATATCGTCGTCAACGAAGAAGTAGAAATTACAGTGTTAGCATATTTTGAAGCCCATCGCGAATTTTCCATTAGGGATACTACTAAGGAATTGGTATTAAGTTATTCATCAGTTCAAAGAATTTTGAAAAAGCATAAGTATATCCTCTTTAAGTTCAGAATCTCTCAAACATTACACCCAGGAGATTAGCTTTCTGTCATTGGTTTGTTGGTGTTTGTGATGAAAATTTGAATGGAGCACAGTGTATTTTATGTAGTGACGAAACAAATTTTTCAAATAGAGGCATGTTTAATAAGAAAAATAGTCACTACTGGTCTCAAGAAAATTTATTAATAGTTCGTCCACATGCTGCACAAGTTCGATTTAGTTTTAACGTTTGGTGCGGATTAATTGGTTCGGTAGTCGTTGGTCCACTGTTCTACAATGGTACGTTGATAGGAAACAGATATCTGGAATTTATTCGTAACGTTCTAGAGGATTTCCTTGATAACGCCAATTACCTGATGCGCCAAAATTTATACTTTCAGCAGGACGGTGCTCCCGCACAAGTGCAAACCTACCTCGACACCATCTTTGCCGAAAAGTGGATTAGTACAAATGGTCCAATTCAATGGCCAGCACGCTCCCCTGACCTCTCACCTTTAGACTTTTTTCTTTGGGGATACGTAAAAAATAAGGTGTACAAAACGCGATATGACAACGTGCGGGAATTGCAAGACAAGGTCAGAGAAGTTTTTCGCCAATTAGATAGAAGGACAATCTTAAGAACCACCCAGAGTGTACTGAAGCGGGCACGAAAATGTATTGAGCAGGAAGGTGACACCTTTGAGCAGTATTTATAAATTATACATGTACTTTCTTCTTTTTAATTTAATTTTGTAAACTGTAATATGTTAAAATAAACATTAAAAACAAAATATGTATCTGTTTTGTCAAAAGTTAGCGGAGCAATGACAACATTTAGAAGGAAATAGAAACTGCTATAACTACTTTATTATTCGTTTGAGGACAATGGTGTATTGAAACTTTTATATTACTAAGAATATTGGCATTCAGAATTAAAAAAAAATATACACGCTGTTCCATTTAAAAAAATTATAAATTTCAAAATTTCTCGAAAATGCGTTATCCAATTTTTTTTTCATGAACTGCATACTAATCAATGTTAAAAACACTAACACTTTGCTAATTTAACCTACTTTCTAGAATCAATAATAACAGAGATAGCAATAGTGCGCGCTTAATTTGAATCAGCCTGTATATCTGACTCTTTCAAATATGGATATCTTGCAAATTGAGTGTGATATTCGAACGGCTGTTTAAGTTTAAGGCACCCTAATTATCAAATTGAAAAATAAACGTAATAATTTTGTGTATATTTTGTGGTTAGAATAGTAGTCTGAACAACTTTTTTGAATAATTTTATTTTGTATCTCTAACGCGAAGAAAATGGTCAAGAATTGACGCTGTTTGGAAATTTGTAGTAGGCTGAGCTGATAGTTTAGATTTCAGTTGAGTATCTTAAAAAATGTGACTCATCAACATGTATGACTGTGCAAAAATTCAAATCTGTATTCCTTCAAATAACGAAAATATCTTCGTCTTAAATGTGACACACGGTAGATATATATAATTATAGAAAATTTCTTGACCATACTAACATACATTCAGTCATATTTTGGTTATCGGTCTGTTTACATTAAAACTCAAATGTGCTTTCTCAATATTTCGTCATTTATCCTCCTGATGAAGTCATTAATAAATGACGAAATAACGTAATAATGTAAACAGACCGATAACGCAAATATTAGTGAATTTGTATATATATATATAAAGCAACATAGAACATCGATTTAGTTTAGCGGTGATTTTCTAGTCTATATTTAATATCAATATTACTAGTTTTTGTAAAACTCGTATAAAGTATTTCGTGTACACAAAGGCACGATAAGTGAAACAGCATTTTTTATAGATAAATACTAACTTTAAAAATCTAAATATGAATCAGTAGTTCTTACATCTCAATTTGCTTAATAAATATTTTTATATTAAACAAGGCGGACGAATTTAGTATTGTGTCAATCGTACAGTTGAAATTATTGTGCCTTTACTATAAAAAATTGCATCGTCATATAAATTATTATAAAAAAATTATGAATATATTCTATTTAAAAAGAAAAACATCTTGAATATTGTATGTTCTTTCGAATCACAATGTTATTATCTAATTTTTAAGCCAGTACTAACTATATCTTATCATTCGTGGACAAACGAATGGATTTGCAGTGACATGTTTCTTGGACGACGCAGTTTGTTAAGTGCGATGAGTGTGAATAAATTCATTAGCCGCTTTTCTACATTAGAATATAATGATACTATTATTAAATGTGTCGTTTGCAAGATTAACATTTTACCGTACGATACTTTTGTAAACAATATGTTAATAAGCAAACGCCATCTTTTAAATGCGAAACGTAAAATACCACGTTGAATATTTGCATATGATTTTGTTATTATGTTAAGTGTATGTAATATTCCACAAAATGTGGTAGATAGTGAAGAGTTTCGCAAGTTCTGGAGTCAATATATTCTAGAATGGAAATTACCTACACGAAGACAATAATGGTATAATTTACCACGGGTGTAAAACACAATTTGACTGAATTAGTAATGGAAGCCTTATTAATGATAAAATACTACACCATATTTTCACGTCAACATCAACACATACAAACTAAAGTGGTAACTAATAAATTACATACATTATTTATTATACCGCCTAATTCTGAGCAAACGCAACGATGCGAATGTATGAATATTTCTCCCGCTCTGAATACAATTCCCCTGAATGCTGTAGGCGCGTCAACATCGATGTCATACATATAGCAAGCGCCAATTAAGTTAGCGCGAGGAGGGGGTTTAGCAACAGACTGTTTTGTGATTGGCTTAACATCGATGTCATACATATAGCAAGCGCCAATTAAGTTGGCGCGAGGAGGGGGTTTAGCAACAGACTGTTTTGTGATTGGCTAAAAGCGTTCAGGGGATTTTTATTCGGAGCGGGAGAAAAATGCGGTATTTATAAATGCAACTTTTCGGCCTGCCCGACTAAGCAGTACGCAACTGCGAATCCATTTTGTCCTGTTTTACTTAACATTCCCTGATTGTATTTTCTTATATAAATAACTCTTCTTTTTATATTATTATTGTTATATTGTGAAAATACATATTTTTAAATAATAAAAATTAATCCTACGATGAAGAATGTAAATTTAATATGTATATTACATAAGTTATACATTTGATCGTGGAGCTGAACAATCAAAGTAATTATAACACAATTTTGTAAACTTTGTATTTATCAAACTTTTCGTCTATATTTTATACTTTAGAACAATTTTCTTGTATACAGGTTTATTCTGAATAAGTGCCATTAATCTAAATATTAGATTATACTATAAAAATATATACAATTGTTATTTTTAATTTTTTAAAAAAATGTAAAAAAAAATAATTTAAACGGATAAGTTTTGATCCTAACTCACTCGATATGTGCCGTCCGTATATTCTGAGTCGCTTGCAGATATGCAAGCGTATTTGTATACAAACGGTTTGTTTACAATGAATGGATTTATACATAAGTAAGTTATGAATATGCGATATCTAAGATTTAGTAAAGTTTATTGTATATCTCTATATAACTAACAACTTAGTATTTCGTGCGGTCCCAAAACGGTTTTATTAAATTATATTACATTTTTTTTATTTTTAGATTATTTTACACATAAAAATATAAACCAATGAGATTCGCGTATTACTGAAGCAACTCGAAATTACAGCGGTAATTTATCGATAATTCTCATAGTAGAATAATTAGGCGTTGTTATGGAAATGCGGTTAATAAGGATAGACATTTCTAAAGTTCTGTCAAAAAACTGATTTCATTGTCACAAAACAATGCTGAGATTTGGGGAAGAATCAGTTGTAAACATTGATCAAATAGTAAAACAAGCTGAACCGGCTAATACGAAAAAGAGTAAAGCGTCAATTTGGCGACAATTTTGTGAGTTTTGCGATGCGAAAAACTACAGCATCGAACAAAATGTTACAGATATTCTTGCAGATATTCTGAAAGACTGGGCCTTCAATATGAGGAAGGTGAATGGGGAAGAATATAAAGAAGGTGTTGTTAAAACGATGTGGAATGTCACGGCAAAATTGCTACAAGAGAAGTTTAATAACGAATATAACAGAAAAATTGATCCTTTTGAGAGCATCGTATTTAAAGCAGCCCGCGACGCAAGGAACTCCAAAAGGAGATTTCTTCAAGCGATACCTGGTAAACGGAAAATGAGTTCTGCAGCTTTACAGAAAAATGAATATAAAAAAATTATAAATGTTTGGGATGAAGAAAACCCAGATGGACTACAAAAGAAATTTTACCTGATAGTGTCGATTGAATTGGCATGGCGAGGAGGAGAAGGCGCGGCATGTTTGATTCACTACTTCCGAAAAGAAATGAACGTATACAATAGACCGACTGGAAGAATAGAGTACAATCCCATATTCACGAAAACTACCCAAGGTGGAGCACAAAAATGTGCTGACAGTAAATGGTTGATTCCCAACAAAGTAAAACCAAGTAATTGCCCAGTCAGACTTTTTAAAAAACTCATTTCAAAGAGGATAGAAAACGCTCGTATAAAAAGTGATAAACTCTTTTTAACTGTCAATCCAGCGTGGAATAAGAAAAAAGGTAGCTGGTATAAAAATATGCCTATTGGATGAAATGAAATTTTGAAATGGTATAAGAAAAGTGCTGAACTCGCTGGTTTCAACACAGAAAACCAAAAAATAAGTAACCATTCCAGTCGCGCGACAGCTGTCTCAAATTTAGCCAAAGCTGGTGTAAATGAGCAACAATTAATTAAAATTTCTGGCCATAGTAGTTCGCATTCTATTAAGCCGTATCTATAACTAGATAAAGAACACCATGAAACTATTATTAATCAAATGCGAGGAAATAGTTACAACAGTGCAAATATTGATTCAAGCCCATCCAATAAAAAACAGAATGTATATAACAATTGTACCTTTCAGTGTACTAATTTATACATGAATTAATAAATAAAGAGTTTAGATAAATTTCATTTTGTATTACGTAAAATAATCTAATCAAATACCATAGGAGCTTTGAATTAAAATCGATAATTTCAAAGCTCTTATGGTATTACTACAGATAATTTTTTTATTAAATATTAATTAACGTGTTTAATCTAAAATTTATTATTATAACACTTATTCATAATAACATTGTATATTATGTATATTAATCGAAATCTTAGCATTTACGTCTTCTGTATATTTTAGATTAATTATTACTTCATTTATTCTTTCTACTATCATCATACGCAGATAAAGATCTTTTTATACACATATCACTTACTATTCACATAAGTTTATATATTTACATCTATTTTGTTCTTTTAAGTTCAACGGGTAAAAACATCTCGTTAGATATATATTATTATATCCATGAATTGTAGTGTTTTGCCCCCAGTTCTTTTCCATAAATATTTCTTATAGATTTATAGAGAGGTGGAATTCTTCTCATTGACACTTCACGCGAAAGTTGGATATACCTTATGACTAACGAGTAGTTATTTTTGTACAAGATAAAAGATATTTGCTCATTAATTTTAGTTAGCTCATAGTTAACTGTAATATAAAATTAATTCGTATATTGAATATTTTGGAAAATACATTTTTATATTGGTTAAGGTTGTTTTATGTACACCCTCAATATGTATAGGATTTTCCTGAATTAGTCCTACCGGCAAGTAACAAAAATAGAACTGGCTACAGATGTGTTATGATATGATGCAGAAATACTGCAGATGTCAAAAGACTTACTTGTGTTGGAAGGTTAATGTTATAGGTATAATTTAACTAGCCAATACCCGGGCTACTGTCAATGTCGACGGCGTGGGATTCTTATCGAAACGTTGTTGAATGTCGGACTATAATTAATAAAAGAGAATAAGGACCCTACCGTGAATTCATGTGACACCAGACTTCATACATTACACGGCAGACATATATCATATAACGTACCCACATGGCGTAATGTCTATAAAAGGTGTTTAAATACAACATATAAATAAATAACGACACGAAGACATAATACTATAACAATATTTATGAATAATAATAATTATTATTATTATAATAACGAACCTTTATTCTATAATGCTTTCACATAAAACACGTCACAAAAAAAGAATCCTATCTGCATCTGCAAATATAAATATATAAATTTTACATCAATTTTGGCAATGAGACATTTATACATATTAAAATAAATGTATGCGAATGTACTTGAAATTGGTTTTTAAAAAAATTCTTGCACGTTGTAAGACGATGGGTCTATTAGGTAACCTTTTACAGCAGACCGATTTTCATGTGGCCGGTGGGAGAATTTGTACGTGCGTCAAGTAAGGGTCAGTGTTAGATAGAGACAGTATTCGGAAAAATTAAATGCAAACTCTTTGTGCGAGTCGTGCATTGGGACGTAGTAAGGGATAAATTCAGAAAATCAAATTGTTGAACATGTTCATAATGGTTTGTATTTCACTAAATTAAGGCAAATAGAAGTAAAATAAAACGCATAGTTTCATGTAACATGTTCAATTAAAATGTCTTACCTTACCTACTAGCTAGTAGCGTACTAACATCACATTAAGGGGATGACTGAATAAGATTGTTAGCTACACTTAACGGTAGAAAGGCTTAGGATTAAGTAAAACTAATTTGGATAATTAACTGAATTATTGGCAAATAATGTTTATGCTAATCTCTTTCTCATTATAATCACATTGAAAACTTTCTATATGTACAAAAGAACAGTATATTCTTCAACGAGCGTAGGCGAGTGTTGTAATAACATTATTTAATAGTCGTGGAGAAAAGAATATTATTAATACTAATATTATTGGAAATAACAATGAAAATAATAATTACAATAAGAAATAATACATAAATACTCAAAAATAATTATAGGAGAAAACAATAATGAACAATAACTAAGTTTCCAAAAAATTACGATAAATTATACATATAATTATATAAAAAGTTATGCAGAATCACTATCACTGACTTCCTCTTCGCTCTCAGATTCAGAGTCTTCACCCAAATTAATAATGAAATGGTCTGTAACTTCGTCTATGAGAGGTTCCGCTTCCAAAGACTTTTGCTCCCACTTTATCGCGTGGTCACAACATTTATTCCATTCAGCAGCACTAAATTCATTAAAAAAGTTATCACATAACTGTTGAACATATCTAATAGTGAATGATACATTTTTTTGTGCCACATATTGTTTAAGAGATGCCCATACTAACTCAATCGGATTTAAATCTGGGTGCTATGGCGGTAATCGCAAAACACTATGGCCACGTTGTGTTAACATTTCATCTATCTCGAACGTTTTAAATGTTGGCTTATGTACTTTAATAATATTATATAAATCGGGCTTGAGCATGTTATTGTCGAAGTAAATATTTTTAGACCTTAACCAGTCTATCATAACTGATTTCCTGCTATTAGAATTCGGTGGTTTATCTTTTTGGACATTATGATAAGGAGCATTGTCAATTACTAGGACAGACTTTGGAGGCAGGTTTGGAATTAATTTTTCTAACAACCATTTTTTGTAATTTTCATAATTTATCTCGTGATGATAATCTCCCGTTGTGGTATTAGACTTAAAAATCAATTTAGCATTCGGAATGAATCCCGTCTCGCAGCCAGCATGAACAATAATTAGTCTTAGACCTTTTGATATAGACCTTGCTAATCCTTCATTGGAATTGTCACTCCAACAAGTAGCCACGGTATGAGAACTGTGGATGTAAGTTTCATCCATATGTATAATCGGTCTTTTTTCATTTCTGTAGCTTTGAATGGTACGCAAATAAGACACTCTTAACTGACGAATATCGTGCATTTCCATCAACAACTTTCTGTTGGTTTTTGTTTTTCTCCAACGAAAGCCCATATCTTTTACTACTTTCCGAAGAGAATCAATTCCTCCAGTGTATCCTGTTTCTTTAAATTTTCTTAGAATGTTTGGCATTGTAGGCACAATTTTGTCCACAGTAAAGGTATTTAAAATTGTTCTACGCAGCACACCTTTATCTGCATCGCCTAAGTCGGTTTTGGGCTTGGTTTTTTTTTATTTTTCTTTGGCGATGTAAAAGATGAACCGGCACCTGCGTTTATTTCCCTTTTTTCTTTAACAATCCGTCTTATACTTCTCTCAGAAACACCCGTTGCGGCAATAACGCGTTCATATAACTGATCCAGTGGAATTTTGAGTACCCCTGAAGTTTTTTCTTCTTGCATATATTTAAATACATTTGAGATCACTTCACGAGTTTGACTGTGTAAAACACATTTATTTAATTTACTTTTAAACTCCAATACTCACTACCTTAATACGGCACTGCACTACTGTGTTTATCGCTTAAAACGATGTAAAACACTGAATGCCAGAGGTTCCCCTACCTATGAATTTCGTGCGCATCTCGAGGGCGGTACTTCTAACCGGCCACATGAAAATCGGTCTGCTGTACATGCTCCTGAAACATCTTCAGTGGTAAATTTTTAAATTCACTTGTAATATTCTTAGATTTGTTCCAACTTGCTAAGAAAACTGTACAGTGACGGTCCGGTATATCCACACTGCAGGAAAATCATTCCAACTTCACTTTTGACCGTACATTGAACGATGCCAAAACTGTTCTAGCTAAATTTTGATCACACTCTGAAGCATGTATCGTTTGTACTAACATGCGCATTACATAACTTTATCCTGTGAGAACTACGGTTGGTAATAGCAATATCACGCTATATTATAGGACAGAACGAAGTTGATTATTTCAATTATTACTGTTGGCAGTACTTCAGAATAGATTGTTAACCAAACGATGAAAAATGCGTTCCAACTTCTTTATTATCACTGGTCCAAAAGCAGTGCAAAACTAACGCTTGCGCACAAAATGATCACCAAACGATACACGTACCGTAACTAAATCAGTAGTTGGAACAAATCTAATATACAGGTTCGGTCTACAATCATCTTGCATGCGGCTTCCCATACATAAGGCGTGAGAAGTTTCCAAACCGTACCTATCTAACAAATTGTCGTATTACCTCCCCAGGATGGAGAAGATACTGATTGTGATAGTGACGGTAGTGATGATGATCACGAAGGTAACGTCAATCACCTGGGGCCCAAGATGCTACAAACTCAGTGTGAAGTTATTGTACATAGCAGGAATGCAGTTGACACTAGAAATAATCTAACTGAAGATGATGATTTCGATACAAGTGACGAAGAACCTCTATGTAAATGCGTTCGTCCGAACTTGAACAATCAAGCATCAGCTAGAAGTACAGCTAAAACGAACCTATCGCGCTAATTATCTTGGACAAAGGCTAAACCTTGTTTTACCATAAATAAAACGTGCATCGAGAAACCCATTTCGGATGTAGCCAAAGCAGCTCAAACACCACTGGAATTCCTAAAATTATTTTTTTCTGATGAACTTCTAAATCAAACACTATATGAATCTAATTTATATGCGTCTCAGAAAAACACTAATCCCAATCTGACTTTAGATGAATCATATGTTATTCTAGGTGCGATGCTATTATCGGGTTATGCAAAATACCCAAATAAAAGACTTTTTTGGTCAGGTTGTGAAGATGTTGCGAAAATACTTCAAAATAGCATAAGACTGAATCGGTTTGAAGAAATTTTACGTCATATACATTTCAATAATAATGATGCTGTCGACAGTAATGATCGTCTCTATAAACTTAGGCCTCTTATATCTCAACTAAATAAGAATTTTTTGTATCATGGTGGATTAGAAGAACATCTTTGTGTTGATGAATCCATGATTCCGTATTATGGACGTCACTATGCAAAGCAATTCATTCGGGGAAAGCCAATAAGATTTGGGTTCAAGAACTGGGCAATCTGTTCTAGCACGGGATATATGATTGCGTTTGAAATTTATACAGGCAAATCAGATGTCGAAAAAAAGTTTGGGATAGGAGGTGACGTAGTGGTTTCTCTTATAGAATCTGCACAGATTCCTGCAAATAATGGATTCAAAATATATTTTGATAATTATTTTTCTTCTGTTCCTCTTCTTTTGCATCTTAGTGACCAGGGCTATTGCGCGACAGGAACTATTCAAAATAGGAGAACTGCTCGTTGCCCTCTAAAACCGGATAAAGACATGGAAAAGGAAACACGTGGTGCTTATGACTATAGAATTTCGGATAACAATAAAATTTGTCTCGTACGTTGAAACGACAATAAAGTTTTAACATGCGTTACTAATTTTACTAATCTTGAAGACACAAAATGTACGCGCTGGTCAAAACAAAGGAAAGGTAAGATTCTAGTCGATCAACCCAAAGTTTTCGCAGATTATAACGCTTTTATGGGAGGAGTTGACAAAATGGATCAACTGATACCTAGCTGTTTACCGAACCAGAATGCGACAAAAGAAATGGTGGTGGCCAATCTTTTGCTACTTATTAGATGATTCCGTGACAAATGCATGGTTGCTAATGAGAAAAGTAAATCCAGATAATAAGGAATTCTCAAATTTACTAAATTTTAGAAGATCTCTTGCAACAACTCTTTTGTCGACTTATGGCACATCTTCCAACAGACGTAGAGCTCTCCCTGCGCTATTATCAGATCAACGATACGATGTTAGAAACCACTGGCCCGAATATGTAACGACAGAAAAATTGTGCAGGTTTTGTGGTAAAGCTAAGTTTATATGCAGTAAATGCAATATTGGTTTGCATCCAAAACAATGTTTTCGAAACTATCATACATTTTAATAAAAAGTAAAAATATCCCATACAATCCGATATATCGGATGGGGTGTAACTCTAAAATTTGGATATATTTTTTCCATCGTATATATTATAAGTGCTTATTTGCATAATTTAATATATGATTAAAAATTTACTTGGATTTTATTTGATTTCCTATCTCTATGCACTAATGGGTTAATGTTGGTGTTTCCATTATTTTTGCAGCTGTGGTACCTAAAATTTTAACTGGCGCCATCTATCAGTGAAATGCGCAATTACATAGTTGCAAATCCAACAATATATTTTACCATTTCATTTTTAATTGTTTTATTGAAGAAATAAAAATTTATCATATTTAAAGCTCATGTAGAAGAAATTAGGTGTACTTATTTTGTTAAAAACTAGTTTTAAGCTATAAATTGACATTTATAACAAACTCATAGCTAATTATTAATAAAATAATTTTGTATAAATGTTTAAACTATTTTTTTTTATTCGTAAGTAATTGTTTCATTTACCTATACTTAATATAAAAATTATAACTTCTAATACGAAAAGAAGTTTGATATTTTAATTTTACACAGAATTGATAATCGAATATTCTTACATAAAAACATTTTTTTTTTAAATCTCAATTATTTATTTTACGATACAACGATCACGCAACAAACTAGCAAAACATACATAAAGTTCCTTAAAGTATTCACATTTCTTAAATCTTAGCAGAAGAATGACAAATTTCAGCTTGACCCAGATTTGAAAGTTTGTCCTATTTAAAAGATTTTTTAATTCATTCAATTAATCAAATTAAATTGAAACTTTCATAACGTTTTTAATAATTCGCGGACATATTATATTTCGAAAGTTATTTATATATATTTCTATTCTCTTGAAAGTCTTGAAACTGTTTTCAAAGCGATGTTAAGATTACTGCTTTGAACGGAGTAGCTACTTTTACCAACGCTAAGAAGAACGGTTGTAAAATAGTATTCAAAGTTAAATAAAAGTATTTCGTATAAATTTTCGTGTATCATTGTAAAAGTCATTGTTCGGTTGCATTTTGGCCTCCACTGTATATATGACTAATTTTCTTATAAGCGTTGTTTATCCTTAATTTATCTGATATTTTTAAGAACTTGTTATTAATTACACGTATGTGGTTAAGACATGAATCATCTGATTTGACTCATATTTCACAGCGCATATCCAGTTATTGTAATGTCCTTAGTAATAAAATATTTATATGTATCTCAGTTCTGTTGGAAATTCGAAATTTTTGCGCGAATCTGATTTACTTGCAATATTCCAAAAAGAATTGGAAAGAAAGTTATAAATCCGTTGTGGATTTGATAAACGCATTCTAAAATTCAGGTGCACGCCTCACAACGGTTGAACACACCTGTCTGTAGACAAAAGGTGTGGTTTAAATAACGTTATTGTTGGTAAACATGGCGTTGGAACGCTATTTCGTACTAATTTTTGATATAATATTTATCTGGATAAATCTGGTGCCTAACGGTGAGTATATTTATCTTATCGATATACCGTTTACGACGGGTTATTTTAAGTGAATGATTTATAATGTGTTTGGCCTCATAAAATAAACAATGTACCCATTCATGCATTTAAAGTGACGCTAAGTATGTGTTTTCTGTCGTATCGTAAAGTTTATCAATGATATTAAACTTGCAGTGATAAAAACTTTATCTGTTGATATTCTGATTAAAATCATAATCACGATATAAATATTATTTTAGTTCTCAGCCAAAGATCACCCACAATATCATATATATCACAGGAACAATATAGAGATATCGGCGGTACAGTGGAATTGGTGTGTTCTGTTCAATATTTAGGAGATTATCCATTAATTTGGATCAAGCAGGACTCCCAAAATGGTATACCAGTATCATCATCCAGCAATTTACTTGTTCACGATTCAAGATTTTCAATTCGCCATGACAAAGTAAATATAAATAATTAAATAGGTCTGCACTTAAATAAATTGTTATTGTAATTTCAGGAAAGTGCTACTTTTACATTACAAATCAAGGATATACAAGAAACAGATGCCGGTATCTATACTTGCCAAGTATCTACCTCAATAAATAATCGTGTTTCTGCTGAGGTACGACTAACTGTTCGAAGGCCCCCAATTATTTCAGATAATTCGACAAGATCTGTGATCGTATCAGAAGGTCAACGTATGTTATCCATATTCTGCTGTAAATAATATTAAATTTCATACTTTTTAGCTGTCGAACTACAATGCTACGCAACTGGTTTTCCAGCACCGAAAATACATTGGAGACGTGAAAATAATGCCGTTCTGCCTACTGGTAGTTCAATTTATCGAGGAAATGTTTTACGAATTAAAAGAGTTCATAAAGAAGATAGAGGAACGTACTATTGTATCGCAGATAATTCAGTTGGAAAAGGCACAAGGCGTAACATTAATATTGAAGTGGAGTTTGCTCCTGTTGTTACAATCCCACGTCCTAGAGTTGGTCAAGCTTTGCAATATGACATGGATATGGAATGCCATATCGAAGCATATCCGTTACCTGGAATTACATGGTTGAAAGAAGGAGTTGTTTTGTCTTCCAATCAACATTACAGGTTTATTTTCTGTTATAATTGATAAATTGCTGTATTTTTAATTAATTAAATTCAAATTTTATTATTTAAATGAATATGTTATCGTTTATAGTTGAATTAATAATTTTTACGAGTGAAATATGAGTATTTATTGTAATTTTTTTCTTATATAGCATTGCAACATTTGGAGCTGCAGAGGAATTTACGGATAGTACTCTACGTGCTATTACAATTGAGAAGAGACAGTACGGAAAATATATTTGTAAAGCGGCTAATAAATTAGGTACAGCACAAGCAGAAGTGGAACTTTTTGGTAAGTAATTTTACTTCTCATGCACTGTACGTGTTTTGATAGAGAGTATATATATTGTTTCATAGAAAATATTATTTTGAAGTGAGCGTGAATGCATATAGAATATTGTTTTGTGCATTGTGTTATTTTCGTTTGTTTATTGTGTATTTAGAAACGATCAATCCTATTTGTCCTCCTGCTTGTGATCAGTACCAAAGAGGTGATGCTGTGTCGATGACAGTTAGTTCTGTAACTTTATTTGGTGTTGCGTTGGTGTTTTTATACAGGTATGTTGTATAAGAATCTATATCTGAAATGTTCAGGATATAATCAGAAATATTACAAATTTGTAAAACAATATTTTGGTTAAAAATGTTTACTTGCTCGATATGAATGATTTTGGTATTGCTTGTATCTTTCCCAAAAAAGTTTCGTAAACAACATTTGATAATTTTGGCTAAACTTAACATCATAGTTATGTCTTGAATTTGGAAAAAAAACTCACCCTTTAGGAGTTCTTGAGACCAGAAATTACGAAAATAACCAAACTTTTAGCGCATATTCAAGGTATTTGTATATTACGCAAAATAACCTCAAATAAAAATTCGTATATTTTTGTTAAAAAAATCCTTTTTGTTATGCTATTGCACTTGTAGAATCTAAAAAATTCGTAATAATTTTAATGAAAAAACATTGTAAATACAGAAAATTCGCATTTTTATGAATCAACCTCGAAATTTGTTTTTATCGGATTATTTCACGAGAATTTCATTTTAATCGTACTTATACTGGTTTCCCGTTATATTTCGTTTATTTATTATTGTATTTTGAATGTAAAAAAGCAGCATATAGTTGAATGAATTTTAATTTTAAATGAATAATTGTTTGTAAAAACTGAATAAAACTTAATAAAAACAAGATAATATGAACTCAATAAGGTTATGTACCTGAAGAAACTATATTGTAGTGTATTATCCTGAACATTTTGCATAATATATAATTTTATTTTCTCTTTTTTTGTGTGTTTAGTATTTTTGAGAGTTTGTGCTTTGGTAAAAAAAGTGTTCGCAAATGTGAATTTTTACATTTTGCGATGATTTTGTGTTCTATATTTTTCATTCTAATAAAGCACCGTTTTTTTACTTATAATATGTCAATAATTGTTCAATTATAGAGATTTATTGAGACGAGATAGAATTACTTACTTTTATAGCGATATTTCAATGATTTTCTTGCACTTTTATGCAGCAACTTACACTATTAATAAATTCACAATTTTGATAAATGTCAATTTGTCATTAGGGTGTCAGTATTGTTTAATTTCACGGGTTGCTAAGTAAAACACTAACTTCGTCAATAATTAGTATTGTAGATTCGTTTTACCTTCCAAGTTTTGTATTTAATAAAATGTCTCTTTTAGTAGGTAAAAATTGCCGATAAATTACGTTCATTATTAGTATTGTGCATATTAATCAACTTATTACAATGGCTTGTTTAATATATAATTTTAACCCTGTTGATTTGTTGCTGAGATCAGCTCAGTTACTACTAATGAATAAAGTATAAATGTATTTTAAATGTATCTTTGTGCTATTGTGATTATTTTATTCTAAAAACTTTTTTTTACAGTTCAAACTTATTTTTTTTTTCAAAATGTAGCTTTCTGTTTTCAAAAATTTACCGTTCAACTTGTGAATGTGGAACTTTGAAAATTTGTAAATAAAACATCATAGTTCTAACTATAGCAACTCTATTAAATTTTATCTGTTAGAAGCTTTCAAGGCTAACTATTTATCAATATCCTTTATGCAGATGATATAATATTGTGAATCAGTTGTATCGATATCGTCTTCGCTTCTGAATATATTAAATCTAAACGATATAGGTATACTTTCCATGGTATATAGTATACAGTATTAACTGTACGGGGTTCTGTCATAAAGTTAATTAGGCGAATTCCTTGAGAATCCCAGAAACATCGCCATAATTTTATCAGACTTTCATACAGTTTATACCTTTTCGAGTTTGGAGATGGGACATTACATCGTTTCATGTAACCAAATTTTATTAATAGTGATTGATTATTTAGACCCTTTCTTTCGTGAGAAAATCGAATTTTCCTACAACGCAATTG
This sequence comes from Melolontha melolontha, assembly GCA_935421215.2. Classification (NCBI taxonomy): domain Eukaryota; kingdom Metazoa; phylum Arthropoda; class Insecta; order Coleoptera; family Scarabaeidae; genus Melolontha; species Melolontha melolontha. The sequence continues at coordinate 7,946,339 of OW285241.1, forward strand.
CTAAAATAATAAAACAATTGTCATTTATATCTTAACCAAGCTTTTTGTATAAATTAGGATTAATAAATTTTAAATTCGTAATTCCTTATTTATTTGTACAGTTACGGCCCTTGAAAACTCAGACACTTAAATACGAAAACATTTTAAGCGGTGTAAACTTTTTTTAAACGTTACTCAAACTAATCGGCGTAATATGCAAAATGTATTTCAAAAATAGTAAATTAAAAAAAATTATTAATAAAATCGCAGATAGTGTCCTGCTTTACTTAAATTTCGAAAATTTAATTTCGAATATCAGAATACAAAATTTTACTTCAAAATTAGTATTAAAAAAAAAAACTGAAAAAATAGCTGTTAACAGAGGTTAATATTTTATTGTAGCGCCAACGGAATCTATACTGCTTTGAAGGCGTCTTGGCATTGACGATAGTGTACTCTACACACATTCTAACGGGATTTCATGCCAGATATTTGAAATGGTTTGAATCGATTCTTTCTGGTTTTGTGGCAGAATTTTGTCGTTATTTTCTTAATCATGATCCTCCATGGAATTTAGATCCGGGCTCCTCGCTAGCCAAGGCAATGTTTGCACTCTATTAGAAAAAAATTCTAACATGCACCATATACATTCTGCAGTTACATTGAAAAATAACATTGTTGCCGAAAATCGGCAACTGACGGCAATATGTATTGTTCAAGAATATTTCCGTATTCAACAGCTACGACTCTTTCCTCAATGACAACACATTCCTAATCCTCGTGCACTTATCCACCCCCCAAACATTGACTGAAAATCTTCAACTGCGTTTGCATTTACGAATGTATTTTTCGGTATACCTTTCGCCAATTGGTCTACCGTCTGGAAATGTGGTGAGTTAAGGGCGGAGACGTGAATGATACCCCCACCAGTACACTAGATAAGAGAGAAAAGAGGTTTATAGCCCCAGGCGTGTCTGTGCACAGTCAGATTAGATACGTCGACCATAGATACGTGTATATGTGTATACCATACCTACTTCTGACCTATCGCTATTGCTTATCCAATCAAATGCTACACTATATATTGAATAAACATATCAGGGAAGTAAAGTTGGCGGGAACGCGTCTTGCGCAGCAGTGTCGTTAACTTACCACATTTCCAAACGGTATATACTCGAACACGTGTATTGCTACTGGACTGAAAAGTCTTTTTGTCCGAAAAAACAATGTTTTCTCAAAAAGTTATTGTCATTGTTTACATATTGTTGAGCAAAACGTAGACTTAGCATTTTGTTTGCCTGAGTTAGCAAGATCTTATTAGCAGCTATTTCTCAGTTCATTTTCAATAATCTTTTTGTTTGTGGTTATCTATAACAACCACAAACAAAAAGATTATTGAAAATGAACTTCCAGGTTCTAACCTGGAAAATTTGTGTCAATTTTAGCTTGCACTGCAGTTGTTAAAAAGCTTTTGTCTTAGGAAATTCACCAATTGCATATTTCAATTATAATTTGATATTAGAAAATTCACCAGTTGCACATTATTTCATTATGATTTGATATTTTTCGTCTCTCGGTGGCTTGTTTTCTTCTAATGAACCAAGTTTCGTCGAACTTCCGTTTTGCTAAAAATACGGTGTTTTTGTCAACATTTATTTCTTCTGATGTGCTCCTTATGCTAATTCCGTCTCACAATCTAGTTTTGATAATAGATTTTTGTAATTCTGGCAATTGCGGTATCTTAAAAAATAAACTGACAATGGATTTATCAAATGTAATATTGTCATCAAAATGACTGATGAAAATTTTGATTTACACATTAGTAAATTGTTGACATTCACGTCAAAATCGAGTGTCTGAATTTTCAAGTGTCGCAACCGTCCATTAAAATATTTTTATCAAAGAAAGCGGTTCTGTTGTGATAATAGATACCAACCAATTTATAAACGTAATTTTAGGTGAAGTGTAAGGATTATACAAGAATAAATATTGATGAAGTTGGCTATGATTTATACATATAATCACATAACCTTAAATAATTTAGTGCTGACGTAAAAAATGGCAATGCAGGACGGGTTTTTCCAAACAAAACAAAGTGACATAACCTTTCTTTTTATTCGACTTTTTCATTAGGTGTTGTGATTTTTATTTTTGTTTAAAGTTGTTTTAATCGCGTACTCCAAAATTATTTTGAACTTGGTAATGTGTTTTGCGTGTAACGATGACAGTGAACAGAAAAAATGCAAATATTTTACATTCCCTAAGCACCTACTTAAATCAAAAGAATAGCCACTGGGTAAGATAACATTGGAAAGCAACTTATATTACATTATTTACCTAAACTTTATAGCAGATATTTTTCGTATTTACTTTAATAATGCCTTGAATAATTCGAGTATCCTTATGATTGATTTTTTGAATATTACATTTCGTTACCATTTTTTCAGTTTTATTACATTACAGTCGTGAAAAAACTAAAAATTGTTGGCATTTTTAATACCTACGTGAATACTTGCTATTAGTTGTTGAAAAGATACACTATAAAAACGAAATCAGAGAAAATACTAAATTACTTAATAAAAAATTTTGTGTTTGTCGCATACTTGCAAAGTAAGGTTATGTGTCTTTGTTTTGTCTGGAAAAAATAATGTAATGTTACCATATGTTTTGTCTTTGTGCCGACACACTAGAGCGTTTATAGAGCGTTTCACGACCATGATGAAGTACAGGCCATATGGAGATAGCGTACATAGTTGCCTAGTCGCGAACTCATTCCTACCAACATACCTATATTGCTGTTAATCAGCCTGCTGTCAATAGTATTGTATTGACATAACCTTAATTGTATTAATAATGAACAAAATTTTAAAATTATAATTCTTAGTTTGCATCTGTTTATAATATATTCGATGCCAAGAAAAAGTAAATAAGAGTGAAATATCATTCTAGTTAATGTATATGAAAAGTAAATCATTATATTAACAAACTACTTAAAATTGTATGTTTAAGTTATAATTTGGTTTAACCAACACACCATTTGTATACTAAAGGTTTGTTTTGAATTAAAACAATTATTATATATATATATTGGTTTCCTTTATTATAAAAAATAGTTTCATTTGTCTATTAGAATACAAGCAATAATCATAAAAAGTTTTTTTGTGTAGACCATAAACATACAAAAAATACTGCATTATAGATATATTTAACCAATAACATAAAAATATCAACATCTTAAAAATTTATTTTTTAAATTAAATTAAAACTTGACTGCTGTAGTAACATTAGTTATAGGTTTGTTCCGAGAAGAATCCCTATTATTTTTAGTGAATCGGAATTTAAATCTGTTTTACAGCCATCATCGTGTACTATAATACCGCCTACCAATTGGCTAAAAGAGATGCAAACTGTCAGAGATTCGTTCTTGGAACAGACCTACAATCCACTGGATGTTGAAGCAGCATTCGAATAGCCGACAGGGTCAGTTAATAAATCGTCTTCCATATCATCAGTTGAACCTGAGTCTCCCACATGGATGATACACTCCTCAACATCATCTTGCAATCCATCGACAATCCACATTTCTTCTTCAATTTTTTTTACATGCTGAATATAATTCTTCCAATTGTCAGCTGTCACATTACTATAGGCACTCGTAATTAATGGTGCCATATCTTTTACTTTGAACATAGTGTTGTGCATCTTTATGTGATTTTTCACTTGGGCCCAAACCATCTCTATTGGATTCAGCTCACAATGGTAAGGTGGTAAACGTAGAACTTCTCAGCCAGCATCTTTCGCCAACATATCAAGCTTATATTTGTCATATTGATATTTTACTTGTGATACACTAAACAACAAATCTCTTTTTAACATATTATCTTCAACGGATATATTTTTTTCAGTCAGCCAGTCAATTATATTTTCTTTTCTCCATGCATTTGTAGGTATCTTCTCAACCTTTCTGCTGTGGTACGATGCATTGTCTAGAACAATTACAGCATTTTCAGGAGTATTTGACAATAAATGCTCAATGAACCACTTTTCAAACGTATCTGCATCCATCTCATTATGTGCATCAGCTGTATTTTTCTTGGATAGAAATGTTAATTCGGCACTAGGAAGTAAGCCATTTTCATTGCCAGCATGTACTAATGCAAAGCGAGGACCAAGACCACTCGGAGATTTTAATCCTGTACTCAATCCTCGAACAAATGCTTCTCGAGTACTTTTTATTGTAGTATCTTGCCAGACTTTACTTACTGTGTGTCCTACATTAACTCACGATTCATCTGTGTAAACTATACACCTACCTGGAACAAATATTATTATAGGTATATGCTTTTATATAAACAACAATAAAACTTTACCTTCATTTCGAAATGTCTTGATATCTCGCAGATACTTGTGTCTCCATCTTATAATATCATCTCGTTCAATGAGTATGCTTTTCCGTTTTACAGTTTTAAATACAAAACCAATATCTTTCAAAAGTCTATATAATGTTGATCGTGTAAAAGTAGGGAGATCATTGTCATTGTTGATGGTAGCAAGAACTGTATTCACAGTGGGTGGTATGTTTTGCATGAAAAATCTATGAACTTGTTGTCGTACAAGTGCATGTATATTTTCATCATAACGGTGTAGACGAGCATTTACTTGTACCCCTTTTCTCTTCTGCTTGTTTTTTTTTGGACTCAACAACGGCCCTTTTTCTTGTACCTTTCTCATGTTGTATATGCTGTGTACTGAACAATGTAGTGCTTCACTTGCTTCAGCAGCAGTAGGTTTTTTAAGAAAATGATTAAAAACATTTAGATCATCTGCTTTTCTCTTCGACTAAAACATTCACCCCTTCGTGATTTTTTCTCTCCAGGCTCCATTACTGAAGTTCAGAATCTGTAACGGTAATGTTTTTATTTACGAGCACATTTCCTTCACATTCCAACTTACCACAAACTTTTGTAAACAACAACGGGAGAATATAATAAAGAGAGAGAGAATATAATATATAATAATAAGAATATAAGGTATATAATATAATAACACTATAACAATATAACAAGAACGAAGAACAACAAATAATATTTAATAAAAATACGGAAAGGAACAATTTGACACTTGACAAGATAACAAAGTGAACAAACTACTGTACTGTAGCAGTCTGGTTATATGTACGAATTAAAAATCCCCAATAAAAATTAATATAAATTTTCGACATAGGGAGCGGTGGAAAAGGATAGCGCGATGCAATTTCTTAAAGCAAATAAAAGAGGGGAATGCTCCATAAGAGCCCATACTTCATCGTGGGCGTGAAACGCTGTATAGTTATGTGTCTTTGTTTTGTCTGGAAAAAATAATGTAATGTTACCATATGTTTTGTCTTTGTGCCACACTAATTGAGTCAATCGTCAAAAAATAAACATGTTTCAGTTTGAATTTCGTTGACGTATATGCAAACAATTAAATAATAACACTTCAATTTTCTTTTTATTAGAAATCTCAACGCCCAACATTAACTACGCCGGCCTAATATGGGAAAGCCTAGCAGTAAGAACGCATATACAACACCATCACGTGATAATCATAATTCTCATATTCATATTGTTACGTTCGTTGATTTTTTGAGAGAAATAAACTAATGAATCGTCTGATCTACTTGTACATAAAAAAGAGACGTAAGCGCGTTCAATACAATCTGTCGACCCCAAATTTACAATCGAATTTCATCTGTACATTTAATATACCGGGTGATATTATCTATGATACATCAGTATTCCCCCGCACATCCCCGGACCCTATAATATATAAGACAATACTACTATATAAACGATTATTTCTATTTCCAAAGATGTAATCGATTAATTTCTGATTTTATTATTACTTATAGGTTGTGTATAAATTAATTTTTTTTATTTTAACTTAATTGTATTGATTAGGTAATTCTAAGTATGTAGAAAATGTAAATATATACACAAATATATATATATAAGTTTTATACAGGCTGTCCCATAACTTATGTGCATATAGCATTTGGAGAAAATCGACATAAAGAAAATATTTTGAGCTTAAGTTTGCCCAAGTAAAATGTTACAGGGTTAAACAAGTACTGGGTGCTGAAAGAGAAATTTATGAAAATACAACGCAATTTTTCCAAATATTAAAAAAATATTTTAATCTTATTTTAACAAATATTGAAAGTGCCCAACCATTAACTTCAATACATTTTCTTAGGATTTCTACTAAATGAGGTCTCACATCCGGGAAGATATTTTGATAATTTTTAATAACAATGGCGGCTTCTTGAATTTTTCGTGCAAGTCCTTTCCGTCTATTGATTTCATCAGCGTATACTAAAACCTTCTTGTGACCCCACAAAAAAATCTAACAGGTTAATATCTGGGCTACGAGGTGGCCAAGGAAATTCACTATCATGACTAATCTATCGATGTGGAAAACGCTGCTTGAAATGATTTCGAACAATAAATGTAAAGTGTAGTGGGGCACCATCTTGCATGAATCACATATTTTGTCTTACGCTCAGAGGTATACCATTCAAAAGGTCTAGTAAATCATTATGCAAAAATTCAAATATTATTCTCCATTAAGTCTCTGTGGAATTTGAAATGGGCCGATCAAGAAGTTGTCGATAAAACCCCAGCAGATTGCTATGTGCCCCCACGAGCACTAGACCTGCGCCGACAAATATCTCTCTAACTTACCCAACTTACCTACAACTCATGGTTGCCCCGGAGATCTTTTGGTTAAATGCTAATGCTTTTGGCTAGATGGTTACGGATGAAATTTTTCTTAGGGCATACTGACAATAACCGTTTTTCCTAGCAGAAAATAACTCAGCAACTTTTCATTAGCCGATACAACAATAGCCACTTTTTCCTAGCAGAAAATAACTCAGCAACTTTTCATTAGCCGATACAACCAATAGCCACTTTTTCCTAGCAGAAAATAATACAGCAGCTTTTCATTAGCCGATACAAAACAGCAGCTTTTCATTAGCCGATATTAACGCAGCAGCTTTTCATTAGCCGATATTAACGCAGCAGCTTTTCATTAGCCGATATTAACGCAGCAGCTTTTCATTAGCCTATACCAGTGGTCGGCAAACTTATTAGCCAAAGAGCCAAATATGAACGTTACAACAATTTTTAAAAAAAATTGGGAGCCAAATCTGCTTGTTTAGTAAACTTTTATTACACTAAATAAGTAGTACACTAAATAAAACTAAATTTCATACTTAATAAATATTTATTAATGCGAACAATGTGCTTGCAATCTCCTTGGAAAGTTTGAGTAAGTCAGGTTTGTATGCTGTTGTTTTTAATTTTAGGCATGATTCCAAGTTCTCATCAATAAGACGACTTCTCAGTTTACTCTTGTAATGTTCATGCTTGAAAAAGATTGTTCGCATATATATGTAGAACCGAAAAGGGAAAGAACAGCAAACGCGAGCTTTTTCAGCTGATCGTAAGAGTCAGGAATACTATTCCAAGCGTTGAAAATGATCATGTCTTCCTTCTCCAGGTCATTCAAAGCAGACCACTTGTGTTGTGAACTAAGATCACATTTTTTCTTCTCCAATATTTCCAATTCAACACAAAGACGTTCGAATTTAGAGCGCCATATCTCCTTGTTTTTTAAATCCAGCAATTGTATTTCAAAGCTACCAATGTCAATTTCAAAAGGAGAAAATTTCAACTCGGTTATCGTAGCATTAAGAGGATTTTTGACAAATGCTAAAGTTGCTCTGCTGTTTTTAAATTCCTGAAACCTGCTGAGAAATGCTTCCCTCGTATTTAAAATTATTGTTTTAAAATGGTGATTATCAATAGAGGAATTATTTTCTTGGCGATGCTTCAGCAGGCTCGGAAAGTGAAACAATGTTTCCCTTTCAAAATGCTGAGCAAAAATGGATAATTTGTTTTCGAATGGTTATTACTTCTTCTAACATCGAAAAAATTAAGTTTCCTTTCCCTTGTAGTTTACGATTAAGCTGATTTAGATGAGACGTAAAGTCTACCATGAAATAAAAGTTTTGGATCCACTGATCGTCTGTTAGTTCTGGATAGTGAACGCCCTTCTCAAGGAGAAATGCTTTAATTTCCGGAAAAAGGGACGCGAAACGTTTTAAAACGTTCCCTCTTGATAACCAACGTACCTTGTTATGAAGGAGAAGATCAGCGTACTCACTCTCCATTTCAAATAAAAATTCTTTGAATTGGCGATGATTAAGAGCTTTAGCTAAAATGGAGTTGATAATGGTAATCACTAATTCCATAACTTTAGAAATTTCATCCGGAAATGTTTGCGCACAAAGCGCTTCTTGGTAAATGATACAATGGTAAACAAGTATCTCGTGATTAATTTTTTCTTTCAAAATAGCAACAAACCCTTTTCTTGCGCCGGTCAGACTTTTGGCCCCATCTGTTGAAATCGACACAATTTTATCGAGGGGAATATGATGTTTATCCATACCCACTCAATTACAGCATTTGCGATATCTTCTCCACGCGTCTGACCTTTGAGGGGCAATAATCCTAAAAGTTCTTCTTTAGGGCCTGAATGAGACATAAATCTTACAAAAAGTGAAACTTGCGCTGTATCATTTATGTCACAAGACTCGTCAACTGCTATTGATAAAGCCGAAACCAATTTCAGATCTTCGATATGCTGGGTGGTTATATTCGAACACATTTTAATTTGTTCTATCTTTAATGGTTTTGGCAGACAATGGTAACTCTTTAATTCTTTTCAGAATATCTGCTTTGTTCTTAAAATCCGGAAATAGCTCTTCGGATGCATTTATAAAACAATTTTTTATGTATTCGCCGTCTGTGTTTCCATCTCTTAGCAATCTCTTGGCTAAAAACAAAACTTGCCATATTAATATTGATGGAAGATTGCATCCTGTTATTAAACACAGAAGTTGGCGACACTTGACTCTTCTGAAGTTCCTCAACTGCTTTCTTCCTTGCATCACCGGTAGGATATTTAGTGCTAAATGACGCGTGCTTTCTTGTAAAGTGTCTCTCTAAATTTGACTTCTTGTTATGCGCGAATTTCTCCTTACAAATAAGACATGTCGGAAGTCCATTCAAGTTTTGAATAAACGCAAAATTCTCGCTCCACTCAACTTTAAATTCGCGGTTTTCATCTTCCGTTTTTCTTGTTTTTTTTTTTATGGTAGCCATGTTAATTGGGGTACCTATAAAAATATTCCAAATATATTTTTTTCTAAAGCCACCAGTACAAAATTATTATCATTATTAAATTGATGAAAATAAAAATTTTAAAAAAATATTTTTAAAAAATACAATTTTATTAATATACGCTGCACTAAAAAGAAAAAAATAATTTTTTCCATCATCAGAATAACAAAACTTTTAATAACATAATTTGAAACATACTTGAGTGGGTGCAACCCACCAATTTTGTATAATACAAAAGTATTTTTAATAATATAAAAAATATTATTAAAAATGGGGTGTGAAGAACACAATCCTTCACGCTCTGTCTGAATAATTTCAGCTAGATAGTAACGTAGTTATGTTTGTTTGAATGTGTCTTCTCCAACAGGGGCGTATTGACAATCATGTAGAAATGTGAAATACGTATCTACGTCTTTGGAGAAGATACATTCAAAAATACATAAAAGAACTTGTATTGTGTTCTTCACACCCCATTTTTAATAATATTTTTTATATTATTAAAAATACTTTTGTATTATACAAAACTTTTAATATGACCAAAAATGGAAGAAAACTTCCAACATTTGGACAAATAGAAGTTATCGAAAAATTGATTACAAATTTTGTACCGGAACCACAAACATACATAGCAGGTGTAATAAAATCGTATAAAAATACCTGTAAGAATGTGCAGCTAGATTGAAAAATACAACTTTTTAATAAAACAGGGCAACGGCAGACACGGTAGATAAGACAAAACTGTTCACACTGCAACTGCTGGTCTGTGATGCCAATTTGTACCCCCCACTACTTTAGAAAATGTATGCGCGCGCATGCTTGTGGTACCTTTGTATCACACCGGAGTACGCCGAAAACATACGAACAAATTCAGCCGGTAGCTTGTACATAAGGTTTGTTCCAACACACGTTCTGACCGATCCGTGATTGTACAGAGCAAGCGCAGTAAAAAATCGCCGTTCCAACACGTTTACTGACTAATCACTGATCAACAGCAATCTGTTCCAACACAACATTATCTAGTTTGAGGACCGTCAGAATACAGTCCGAACGATTTGCGGATTATTTGCAAACCGAAATTTATGGATAGATAGCGCTTGCGCAGTAAATATATTTATATAGGGATATTTGTGAACTTAAGTTTTACTATTTATTACTTTTTACATTTAGTATACAAATCAATTGAAATTTTCGTCTCATTTCGTCCATTTCCCTAAGTAATTTTTATTTTAATTGGTAGTTAATTTTCGTTTATTTCTACAAATAACCGTTCTTCTTATTCTATTAAGATCTGTTAATCACTGAACAAGTGCCACCTAGCCACAAATATTACAACCAAAGCACTAAAATAGCGTTCGAACATTGCAATTTCGTCAGATGTTGGTTTCTGATTGCACATGCGCATTGAAACAGTCAGAGAGTGATCCCGGACCGTCAGTGATTTTTATGTTGGAACAGACCTATAGTTTGTGTTTAGGTTTACGAAAACTAATAAAATTAAACTCGATGTTCGTTACGTATTTTTACAACAATATAAAATTTTAATTACCTATCTATCTTTTAACTTAAACAAAAAATTATACATGTTCTCGATTTATAGAAGAATTTTAATTTATCAAAATATGATGTAATCTTTTCTTACCAAGTTTTTTTTTAAATGAAAATATTATTGCGCCTTCCGTGGATATTTGTGCCAGAGCCGCACTTTGCTAACGGCCCTAAATAAATGACAAAAGAAAATAATAAATGGAAGATTCCAGAGTAATATAATAAACGGAGAACAATGCCGTGATAAAATTACAGCCGTCCCCTTATCTTAGAAACTCACCTGAAGCAAACACGTGGTCATAAAAACTTCCAATTCCGAGGAACAAACCCTCGATTAAAATACACTATTCCAGTGAATTTAATGAAATAAAATCAATTTTGAACAACTTCTGCAAATCACAGAATAGTAACACTATTTAATTCAAAAATGACTTTTAGTTTTAAACCACTGCCTTACTTCAAAGCTTGAATCGTTAAAAGAGAACCTCCCGAACGATTGTGCGAGTATTTAAACAGAAAGACGGCTGCATCGTTAGTAACAAAAAAAAACTACCCAGACGGAATATTGGAAATAAAAGAAGATAATTACTCAAATACCCTGACATGGTTAAAAAGTAATTGAGGAAACCAACATAAAAAATTCAATAATTAATTCGCAATAACAAATGATTAATAACCAATTAAAAATTATACCAACCATCAAGCGATCTATAATCAAAAGTTAAACCAAGTCTCGCGTAGATGTCACTCTAAGCAAATCAAAATGTAAAAACCAGAATTAAGTTTAGAAATGGTTATGCAATAAATTAAATCATTAAACAAACAAATCACTCAATCGTCATAGATACAAAACAACGTACAAATACAAAATAGATTTGTGGTGGCTTTTTATCTATTAATAATTGATTTTAAAGTGAAAAATAAAACGTTATACCCTTGGGCATAACTCGACGTTTATAAATCTCGGGCAATTTACAATACCTCGGGCCGAAGACCCTGGGTTTTGTAAACTGTAAACCTCGAATATAAACATCCTCATTATACCCTTGGTACATAAATAACTATTTAAGCCATCGGCAGAATGTGCAATGGAACCATTAAAATCCAAAAATCCGAGAAACGGCTTAAAAATTAACTATTACTTTCAACACCCTGCATCTCTTTAACCTGAAACTTTTTACTCATGCAAACTAGGTACAAAATAACTTATTTTTATGTCTATTATCACCAAATGCTGTATGGCCTATAAGTTATGGGACATTTGTGAATGCAAACAGACATAATTACATTTTATTAATTATTTTTAAGTAATTTTTAAAAAAATATTCCAAAAATGTTTTTCGTCCCCCCTTTTTTTATTGACTAATTATTTTTAAATTCAAATTGTAGATGACTAACACTGCCTTTGAACTTTCTAAATCACACTTCTAAAAGATATTAGAGAAACGGCTTAAAAATTAACTATTATTTTCAACACCCTGCATCTCTTTAACCTGAAACTTTTTACTCATGCAAACTAGGTACAAAATAACTTATTTTTATGTCTATTATCACCAAATGCTGTATGGCCTATAAGTTATGGGACATTTGTGAATGCAAACAGACATAATTACATTTTATTAATTATTTTTAAGTAATTTTTAAAAAAATATTCCAAAAATGTTTTTCGTCCCCCCTTTTTTAATTGACTAATTATTTTAAAAATCAAATTGTAGATGACTAACACTGCCTTTGAACTTTCTAAATCACACTTCTAAAAGATATTAGAGATTTTAGTAATTAATAACGGCTATAATAAATTATATCTGAAAAAATAAGGGTAATTGTACATTTCTACCTAACAATCTAACTCTTGTGATGCTTATTATTACAAATAAACGAGATTTTTTTATATATATACATAATTGTAATTTTTTAAATTATATTGTAATTGTATATTTAAGTATTTTTTGTTTATTTATGTACAATTAAATAAATAAAGAGATTAGAAGATAGATTTGTATTGTTTTATTTCTGTATCGAAGATCCTTTAATATCACGCTTAATTAAATAGATAGTGATTTGTTTATATAAATGTTAGCATTCTAATTTTAACCGTGCCATGAAAGATAAAGTTCTTATCACCTGTTCAATGCCACTGATAAAGCTTACACTGTAATACAAGAACACGTCACGAAGATACTTTAAATGCATGAATGGATTGATGTAATACCAAGCGATAATATACAGGAAGCAATTTTACAGATAACGAATGTTTGTAAGGTGAATGTACTCACTGTTTTGCTGTAGATTTGTTTAATATATACATAATTGTTTACACAAGTTGGATCAAAATCGCGGTGGAATTCTATATTTACAACAATGTTAGACACGCCTTTTTTGTGTAGACAGTGAGATAAGTGGTGTGACTAATTATTAAATTCCCGGAATGTAACAAAAATATACACTTGAAACCGTGCTCTAGGAACAATAGTGCATCTGTATTAAATATGTCAAAGCATACTTAGCCAAGATAATGATATATACTGGAAGTGTAAATCATATCTGTAGCTTAATTTTTGATAATTTTAATTATGAAATGCATTGTAATATTCGTACATTTAAAACTTCAATGAAACATTTTTAAATTTCGCGTTCGTTTCGAACTGGCAGCGGTAATAATAAAAGTTAGATGTGATTGAATGTCATTAAAGAATAGTTTTATTAATCTCCATAAGTTTGGAGGGTTAGCACATTTTTAACACATATTCCTTGTACTAATTCTTAGGCCAAGGTAAGGTATATAAACTATTATTTAATTTCTTCATATCTTGATTTCAAGTGAACGAAAGTTCGTAAAATTTTGCAGGTTATTTAGTAATGTTCATATTTCATAAATAAATATCCCATCAACAGATGGCGCTACTAATCTCGTTAGAATGAAATCATTAGGTTGCATCGAACTGTTCGGAAATTACAGTGTAAGCGGTACATGTACTGGTTTCTATTTTTTTCGATCGAAGTTGATCGTCGGTTCATAGTTTCGGCCATAGATAATTATAACCTGTATACATTGTAAGCTCCCATTATAAATGGTGGAACCGTAAAGAGAACCATTTACCGGCTAAGGAGAACGTTTCCCAGGAAAATTTGAATTCTGAATTTATTAAATTTTTTAAAATATTTTGATAAATTATTTTTTTTACAACATAGTTATAAAATAAGTATCAATATATTTTTATAATAAAATTAATATAGTGACACTGCATCTATAACAAAGTTGTAAAAGAAATTACTCAGTAGGTATATAAGATTTTTTAATCTTAAAAGTTTGTATTGTTTACAATCATTACAACGAACCTAATTTAAAACAAATGTAATAATATAAATAAAATAAAAAACAAATATGTGTTTTATCTAACTTTATTTATATTGTTAATGGAGAAATTGGTAACAGGTCTGCGATCCTTTCCATTAAGTATTCTATTTTGGTTCTTTGGCATTATTAAAGATCAACAGCTTTGTAAAGCTTATTAATTTCACTTTCACAATAATTAGTCTATATTTGTAGTTCTTGCAAAATATACCATTTAATTAACATGCATACATAAACATATTCAGTACCTGTTAGAAACACATGTTCTTGCCACAAAGTTAAAACTTAAAATTTTAAGTTTTAACTTTGTGACAAGAAAATGTGTGTACGATTAATTCTTTTGCTCATCAATATTGCACATGTGGCTTTCCTTTTAGATGTGGTTGTCCTGTATTTTTTAAAATGTAATTTCAAAACAACTAAGTGTACGTCCGTTGACATTAATTTGATTAATTTACAATATTACAAACATATGAATAATTTCTTCAGAAAAAACAAGTTCACATTTTGATCCCCTAAAGCACTCGAATTCGGTGCGAAATATTGGGCTAAAAAAATTACGAACTGACTTAAGTAATAGAGTTTAATTTTGCTGGATTCCCCCCAAAAAAACCCTTTCATACATGTTCTAACGGCAAAGACTCCTGGTCTAATTATATATATATATAAATATATATGTATATTGCTGATACATACAACTTTAAGTCAAATTTGATAAGCCTGACTTACATTTACAATGTGTTAGTGTACGGGTTTTATATGTCGGGCAGTGTACATACCTACCTGTACCTACCTGAAATTTATTCAGTGTTGCCAAGTATCGGCGATTATCCATTTTTTCTAGGAATATTTTAAGGTGAAAAGGATTTCTTTTAAAGAAAAACGGAATTTTTAATTTTTATTATATGTTTTTGTGTAAGTCACCGAATTGTAATTTTAAATCATAACTACCAACATAATATTCATTATTAATGACGAGTGATCATTAAAATTTTCGCTCAAGTAAGCCATGCACACAAAAAGTATGTCCTAACTTAAGTTATTAGAGGAGATCTGTCATTATAATTTCAAACGTCATGATTGTTAGAAAATAATTTGAAATGCTGACTTTTATATTAAATATATTTATAATTTTTATACAAAGTAATAGAATATTATAAAAAATGTGTAAAATGATGACCATTCTCCACCAAGCATAATCGCACTCTATTTCGTAGAGCATTGAAAACATTGATCAGTACTTGCGGTGAGTTATTGATGTGTTCACATTTTTCAATGATTTTATGTCTTAACTCTTGTAGATTATTAATTGGTGTTTCATAAATAATATTCTTTATATATGGCCACACAAAAAAATCCATGACTGTTAAATCACACGATCGTGGTGGATATGGAATCGCTGTATTTCTACTTATTATCCTATCGCCATAAAATTGTTGCAAATAATGAATATTTTCAAGTGTAACGTGAGATGTAGCTCCATCCTGTTGAAAATATCCGACCTGGAGTTCATCATTAGTCAATTGATTAGTAAAAACACTGAGAATTTCGTTGCGATATATCTCCGATGTTATCGTGCCCTCAAAGAATATTGGTCCTATTAATCGGTGACGACTCATACCTACCCATACGCCTATTTTTCTGGATGTAGAGGAACTTTTCTGTAGAAATGAGGATTTTCACTGGACCACATACGCATATTTTGCGAATTAACTTAACCTTTCAAATAAAACCAAGCTTCATCGGTGAAAAAAGTATGATTTAAAATATTGTCTGTCATTGTTTGAATAAACCATTGGCAAAATTGTGTTCTTTTTTCATAATCCGTAGGTAATAGATTTTGTACAGAAGTTAATTTATATGGATACATGTGCAAGTCCTTTTTTAAAATTTTTTGACATGTTCCATACGAAAGCCCAACTTGTTGCGAAACTCTCCGACTAGATGTTTGAGGAGATTCGTTAATAATTTGTCTGACATTTTCAATTACGCCGCGACTTCTCTTGAGAGGAGGACCGCTTCCTTTTTTCCTTAAAATACTGCCTGTTTGACGAAATAGATTTACACAATGCATTAGCGTATCACGGAAAGTTTTATAGCTAGGAACAGTATTTGAATATCTCTCTTCAAACTCCGCAAGGCAATTTTCTATTGAATGCTGCCAAATACCATCAATTTTTTGAGATATCAGTAAGTAACATTCTACCATAAACGCTTTATGCATATCATTAAAGGCCATTACTTTTTCTTTTGATGAAACTTTAAAATATATATTTGACACTGACAGATGTTTGAAATAACATCTTAATGACTAAAGCTACGACATAATTTTTATATACACGGCCAGCTACGAGTGAAAATTTTAATGATCGCTCGTTATATAGCAAACGCCAATTAAGTTGGCCCGAGGAGGGGTAAGTTCGCGCAGGATTAGAAGTAGTGGGGAGATTTATATTTGGTTACATCAAATGTCAGATAATTCTAACCTCTAAGCGTGTATCACTTTATGATCCGCTAGCAAAGACATTATCTTCCGTCAAACGTCAATGACAAATATATTCTAACAATTACTTTAATAATGAAGGTGGACGTTTTTAAAAACAGCTTCTGCGCACCCCCTCCTCGCGCCAACTTAATTGGCGATTGCTATACAGTGCAATCAGAAAAGGCTGATTAGGTTGGCAATTCGAAAGGAGTGATTTCCAGCTTGTTAAATTTACAACACTCTGTACTGTCAAACATTATCTGTAGTTTTATATTTATCATTGGCGTACCGAGTGTTTTGTTGGGAGATTTTAGTGAATTTTAAATTTCCGACGTGGCACGCCCGCAACGCCACTGACGTAATGAAAATAATCATGAAATTTGTTCATATTAATACTAATTTTACAGGTGTACCAACACAATTAGCATATTTTGATCGCACCGTATATCAACAACAAATTATGTATGCATGATTGTACGAAACATATTTTATTATCACGTTGGTAGCATTAGGTAATCTAGCAGGAATTTTCCATCTTAAATATGGATTTTTTTCCGATACAGAAATAGTATATTAAAAAACAAGTTTCATAAGGCACCATTTTGCCGCACGAGATCAGTTTAGAAAACGAGCCGCGATAGCGGCGAGTTTTCTAAAGAGCGAGTGCGGCAAAAGGCCTTATGAAACGAGTTCTTTATACTATTTTTTCTATTTTGCGTTTTTTACATTAATAAATTGCTTAAATTGGAATTTAATTTTTATATAAAGCATGCAGTTGGTCACATTGATACTTGACATTTTCAAATTTAAATCTTGCTATCCGCGAAGTATATTATATTACATATTATTTACTAATTTTCGTTAACATTACTTGATACTTCATTTAAAAATATAAACATGAGTGACATAGAAACATATATATGTTGTTGTCAATTGTATACAACATACGTTGTTTGTGTAAAATACGGACATATATCATATCTGTCAAATGTACATAAATTCCTAAAATCAAATGACAGGAATGATATTTATTTCTGTATTCGAACAACGCCAACATTGAAAAATGAAAAAAAGCGTATCGAAATGAAGCTCATTTCGATACTGTTTTGGGTTTCATAATGAGTTCATTTCGAACGCAAAATAGAAAATAGTATATTAAAAAACAAGTTTCATAAGGCACCATTTTGCCGCACGAGATCAGTTTAGAAAACGAGCCGCGATAGCGGCGAGTTTTCTAAAGAGCGAGTGCGGCAAAAGGCCTGATGAAACGAGTTTTTTATACTATTTTTTCTATTTTGCGTTTTTTTACATTAATAAATTGCTTAAATTGGAATTATTTAATTTGAAAGTTCAGAGTTTAATTTTTATATAAAGCATGAAGTTGGTCACATTGATACTTGACATTTTCAAATTTAAATCTTGCTATCCGCGAAGTATATTATATTACATATTATTTATTAATTTTTATTAACATTACTTGATACTTCATTTAAAAATATAAACATGAGTGACATAGAAACATATATATGTTGTTGTCAATTGTATACAACATACGTTGTTTGTGTAAAATACGGACATATATCATATCTGTCAAATGTACATAAATTCTTAAAATCAAATGACAGCGATGATATTTATTTCTGTATTCGAACAACGCCAACATTGAAAAATGAAAAAAAGCGTATCGAAATGAAGCTCATTTCGATACTGTTTTGGGTTTCATAATGAGTTCATTTCGAACGCAAAATAGAAAAAGGTAATTTTTTAGTGTACCACCTGGTAGCACTGAATAGATTGTCTATTTTGGTCTATTTATGATAAGTTATTATAACAAAAGAGGCACATCACAGAATATGTTAATAGAGAAGGGACACTATATTACCGTCAGGAGTTACCTTTTGAACGCTCTTTACCAACTCGGAAGAAACTAAATTACGTAACTTTTTAAAAATTATGTTCGAATAAAAATATACTATATTTGATTAAACCTACACCAATCATAAAATATAGATAATTATTTATGCTTATATTAAAGAATTTATTATACCTAATAAAAAAATAAAAACTAATTTTACTCAAAATGTTTTGATTTATTAATTACTATAATTATTGTAATTATTATAATTACAAGAACTGAAATTAAATCTTTCTTTTTTTAAATATTTATTAAAGTGTTCTTAAGCTTTCAGAAATATTGTTGGACTGCTACGTAAATCCCTACCTCTTAATACATTATTAACTTGTTTTGTATTATTAAATATTACTGATGACCTCATGTATTGAGTACATTCTTCATCAAATTTCTATTTAGTACTTTCCTTTACATTTGTTGCTATATTATATCGTTAATTGAAGGAATACATATATTCCTTGGATCAACGATTCAACATAACCTGCAAAAATATATTATCTTTTCTGTAAATGTATTCCAACTTGCCTATACTATACAAAAAAAAAATAATTGAACACGTTTATTTGTTTTTAATTTTTAATCAATAAATTAATATTATTTTTTAAGTACATTACGATTAAGCAAAACTGTCTCACAAACTTGTACTAAAAGGTTTTCTTCTTTAACTTATTTGTAGATCTAATAAATGTACATTACATAATTATCATTAACAGAAATTGCGAAAAGAACCTATTGAAACGCACGACAATGTTTATGCACCTTTATACGAATAAGGTACAGATTTTGCATCACCAACTATATCAATATCGCTATCGCAGTCACTTAGGTCAGTATCTTTGGATTGGGAGCTTGGAGAAGGTCCATAACTGTTGTCTAGTGCTAGTGCATGTTTCGGGTCTGCTTGGGCATTTCTATTTGAAAAATCCATAGGTGAATCTGTAACGGACAAAAAAAGAATTAATACTGTTGTAACGTATGTAATCTCATTATTAGTCGTCAGTTTTTATAATAATTTATAGAATTAAATATAAACGAAAAATTTTTCAGTGACAAGTATGCTTTATTGGATTTAAAAACTAAATTAAAAATATTTGAAAACATGATTTCCGAAAAAAATTAAATATTTGAACTGTATGAATATTATTACTTATAATTAGAGCAGACCAATTTCCGTGCGCGCCATGAGCGCCGGTATGGGAGTGTAATTCCTAATATATTAGAATATGCGATAGAATAGGGACGCAACATGAGGTTGTTACCGATATAAGTACAGAAGTAGAGACATTTATTCTATCACAAATAATTAAATATACATTTGGTTTTCTGCTATTAAACTAATATGCATAAACACACGAAAAATAAGAATAATACATATTATAGCAGCGTTGTATGTACCTATAAATAAAATGGAAAATGTATGAAATCAGTGATTGTGTGCACGTCAGAGGATTTAAAAAAACACTTACCGTTTTAAGCGTCTTCCAAGGATTGACAAACTGGAGAAACTCGATTGTATATTTTCAACATCAGGTGCGTTTCTAAGCTTATTTCTGAAAAACATGTCCGCCGTGAGGAAAAAATATGTTTATATTCGGAAAACGAGCTTTCTACATCTAGTGATGTTATATTCGCATAATCAAAATACTTTGTTAAGCAACTTAACGCATCTGTAAACGTGTCCTCACAAATACGTGTTAAGGTGCCAAATCTGCATTTCTGTCTAAAACACTTTCAAATTTAATTAGAACACTTTCACTTTTTGCGTCTTCTACAGCACACAGTTGTGCGTGAACATCTTTAACGATTTGCAGTGATTCCTCTAACGACAGCGACGAATTTTCTAATTTTGTTTTTGCTTTTTCTAGTCCCAAATAATTCCCACGAATACTTTGTAAATCAATTTTTATCTGGGCATCTTGAAATTTTTTCTGGCTTGTATTGATAGCTGCACTTTCTTTCGGATCGAATGATAAAACCACGTCCTTAATTTTTTCAAAATGTTCATGATAGTAAAACCCCGCCCGTAACCATGTACCCCAACGTGTCAGAATCGGCTGTGGTGGCTCAGGGGTATGGGGACACAATTCGTGAAATTTCCGAATACATTTTGGAGATTTCAGGAATACTGCCTTTGTACTCGATATTAAAGCATCTACCTCTGGATAACATCTACGAACCTGTTCTGCCACAAGGTGTAGAGCATGGAGTTTACAAGTAATATGTAACAATTAGGACAATATTTTCTAAGAGACCGGCATACAGAACACTTGGTTGCGGCACCATCGATTATAAACATTAATACTTGGTCTTTCGAAAGTTTAATTTTTTCCAAAGTATCTAATCGCACCTCCGAAACTTTTTCGGCTTTACATTGTTCTAGTCGTCTGGACGCTAATAAAATTGAAGACGTTGGTTGATGTGGTTCCATATTACGCGCCATCACATTAACTACAGACTGTTTTTTTGCTGTCAGTTGTTTCGTCCACACATAACCACAGTTGTTTATTTTTCAGTTCGACTTTGATTTGATTTTCAACCTGTTTACGCACCGATGGTAAATTCCTTCGTAATGTTGTCGTGCTCGGTAATGTTTGATTCGCGTATTTATTCCAAAATGAAATAAATGAATCATTACTTAAAAAGGTAAACGGCAGTGTACACACAATCATAGTTACACATAGTTCATGTATAAACTGTTGTCGATTAATTTTGTTATTATTGTGCTTCGAACTGCTTACGTGTTCTTTACAATGTGTTTTTGACCAACATACTAGATATGTATTGCACACTAAACATTTAATTTTTTAGTCATCGTATATTAAGTCCGGGAAATCCATAATGAACTTATTCACTTCGTCTGACAACGGTCGTTTTCTCGATTTATGTGTCGACATTTTATTACGTATGCTTACACTTACATGCAGTCTAAGCAAGTACCAAGCACATACTGAATGCTTTTTATTAGTTCTGATGCAATACAATCATCCTCACATCAGTGCACGTGGCGCGCACGTAAATTGGTTTGCTCTACTTATAATAGATGGCGCAATATGCCGGTGTAGTTGATTGAAAACGAAATAATTAATGCCCGCTTTCAATAGATGGCAGCGCAATCAATTTTCAATAGTTTTCTAATTACATATTTTATTTTTAATGTTTCAATTTGATATCTTACTTAAAATACAAATCGACAATCTCCATAAACGTATCATTATTCATTAGTATCCGATTAAATTAACGATAACATATAAATACAGTATGTGTTTAACACTAAATATATATTTGGATAATGAAATGGAACTTGTGATTTAATCGTTTGTGTATTTATAAGTATTGGACATTTTCAATAATAAATTTTGTACATTCTATAATCCATTCAGATTATAATATTATTTTGAGTTTAAACTTCAGTTCTGAACAATTTTCAGCTCGTTCATATTAATTTTTTTATTAAAAAATATACAAAAATAGACTTTAATTTGATTTTTCATTACGGATTTGATTTGTATTATATACACTACCATCATGTTGATTTAAATTTGATAAAAGTTGATGGCCATTTTTCTGAGTTGTTGATAGAACGATTGATTATTTGGTGTTGTTATATTGTTTGTTTAATGGGTAATGTATTAATTCTTGATTTATTTTTCTCTATTTTTGGGTTGCTTTAGTCTTTGGAATTTTTTTTTCATTAATGATTTAAAAAATTCCTTTTAACTACTTCTAATAGTTTTATTATTGTAATACTACTTACATAAATATATACCCAATAAAACTATTGTCAAATCAGTCGGTACAACACTTTTGCTATTAGAAAAATAGAGGTGAGGAATGTTTAGTAGTCGTTGCGAAAATTGCGGAACACTGCCTGGATTCTTAGATTATAATTATTTTACAGGCACATACAAGTTATGACATAACCTATAATTTAATTTCAAAGAAGTAAAGAAACGTGACAAAAATGCCGTGTAGGGGTAAACCTATCATTAAACATCGTTCTCCGAGTTTGATTAATATAGTTATTGCTGAAACAATTAAACTACTTATTGTAATCGTGGTTCGTAAATATTAACATTTTCAGGAATTTCATATTTTTGTGACGGGAAACGGTCGATTTGATGCAATACGGTTACAATCTATAGCATTTTAGGTAGACACCATTAATGTTGTAATATTGTTTGATTAGTTATATAAAAGGTGTCCCAACAGGAACTTGGGGATTTAAATTTCACATTATTTTCAAATAAGGTAACTTAGCACCCTAATATTTGGTATATGTCATCTATAAACTTATAAAAGTCATCATGCAATGTTTCACGACTGAAGAACGTATCCAAATTGTTCAAATTTATTATGAAAATGGTCGTTCCATTACAAACACAATTCGTCGACTACGCGTTGTTTTTCATCAGAATCATATTCCCAGCAATATGGCAATTAGAAATTGAATGGCAAAATTTGAGCGAACTGGTTCTGTTCTCGATGTAAAGACACCACTACGTCCTCGTAACGTTCGGTCAGTTGAAAATATCGCTATGGTGAATGAAAGTGTTACCGAAAGTCCAAAAACTTCAATTCGTCATCGGTCACAGCAATTGGCCATCTCAAGATCATCTCTGCAACGAATTTTAACAAAAGACCTTCGGCTACACGCATACAAAATCCAGTTAACACAAGAATTGAAGCCCAGGGACCATCACCACCGCCGTATCTTTGCTAATTGGATTTTGGAGCAAACTGATTTTGATGACGAATTCTGCAAGCGAATCATATTCAGTGACGAAGCCCATTTTCACATAGGGGGTTACGTAAATAAACAAAACTGCCGCATTTGGGGGCGTGAAAATCCTCGAGAGATTATTGAAAAACCCATGCACCCACTACGTGTCACTGTATGGTGCGGTTTCTCGGCCAATGGTGTTCTTGGACCTTACTTTTTTGAAAATGAGAATGGAGAAGCAGAAACTGTAAATGGGGAGCGGTATCGACAGATGTTGAATAACTTTCTATGGCCTCGTTTGGAAGATATGGACCTCAACAATCTTTACTTTCAACAAGATGGGGCCACTTGTCACACTGCCAGTGAAACTCTAAATTTACTGCAGGAGAAATTCCCTCGCCGTGTGATTTCTCGTAATGGTGACGTGGATTGGCCTGCAAGATCCTGCGACATAACACCGCTGGACTTTTTCCTTTGGGGTTTCCTTAAGGATCAAGTCTACACAAATAATCCACAGACAATTGATGAATTAAAAAATAACATTCGTGCGGCTATTGGCGAGATTAACTTGCATATGTGTGATAAAGTCATTGAAAATTTTAAAAAAAGAATCGCTGTGTGCAATAGAAGTCACGGTGGACATTTATCTGATATCTTGTTCCACATATAATTTTAGGGTTTCTATTTTATGTTTACGTTAATAAATCGTTGAATTTCTAAATACTACGCATGTTATTTGGAATTTAAATCGCCAAGTTCCTGTTGGGACACCTTATATTTAGTAGTGCGTGTCAAATACGCGAATATTTTTACTCGAGTAAAAAGATTCGAGGATGGCATGCAAGAGGGATAGGTACAAAAAGGACTATTTCTCGAAGAAAATTTCACGCAATTTTGATAGGAATTTCACAAGAGAAATAATAAAAAACAAAAAAAAAACAATAACTTTTGGATGAATTACGATAAAAAAATAGATTGCAAAAGTACCTTTAAGTACCTACCGTAAATATGACATCTTATACGTAAAAAAAAATAAATAGACAAGACGCGCTAATGTCAATTGTGGAACCACTTTAATTTTAAAAATGTGTTTTCTTTGTTTTGATGAATCAAATCCGAGTCATATAGATGAAGAAATTCGTATAGTTTATTTCAAATTATAAGAATATAACTTTGAACGGCTCTAATGCTTTTATTGCACCACCTTCTGTGATGATAATTATTATATCTGGTTTCCTTATTGAACGGGTACGGTTTACCTATTTGCAACGTATTAATCTAGGGGCTGTATTGACTATAAATTAGGGCCCTATAATATAATAATAAAACGCTGTTAATTTCAAGTATATAATAAAAAATATCTGTACATTGGGTTTATATACAAAGAAAAAATTACAAATCGTGTGGCAACATGTGTAGTGGATACATATAGATAGATAAAGCTAATTTATTTGTAATACACAGTAAACTTTTTATGTGTCACCGCATTTCATAAATCATCTGTGATTGAGACGTCTTGCAAATCGGTGTCTGTGTCTGAATCGTATTGCAAATTTATAATCAAAGGTGCTACTATTTTGTACATGCGCATATATTCGTCCTCTTTTGCTATTGCGTGTTTAACAGCATTTTTCCAATTTACAGCAGTTATATGTTCCATAGCATTTTTTATGTGTGTTACACTGCTTTCACTAAATTTCGGTGTTTGATGACTATCAGATGACATCAGATAACCTCATGACATCTGATGGACAAAACCGACCACGCCGAAGCAAAGCGTTTCTTCTTGAATAGCTACGCTATTACAGGAAAAGAAAAACACGCATATTACTGTGAGTCCATTAACTCGTTAATTTTTCAGCCTACTAATTTCATATTAAAGATTAATTTACGTTTTTATTAAAATTTTCCTTATAAATAAAAATTTTTCAGGCATGTTATACATCGTTGAAAAGCACATTTTGAGGACTACCTAACAAACCCAAAATCAAATATGGCCGCCATATGAAAAACAAAAGATAGTGGTAATAACTTAAAAACAAATGACAATCGGGGGTTTCTGTTTGTATCAAATAATTTGTTTTAAGAAAGTGTCTCAACAATGTAAAACTTTAAAAGAGGTCAGACTAAGCGTTATCGAGTTATTGAGGAATAACGAAATCGGCAAATTTTTGATTTTTCAAAATATTTTAAAAAATTAAAAAGTTAGGTCTAATTTGAAATGGGATTTGCCCCGAGTATTGAATTCTGCAAAACATTCCCCATTTAACCGTTGTTCTATATCTTCTAATAGCCGAGATACCAATGGTGAGCATCGAAATTGGGACACACGGTATACAGATACAAATTTGTTTTTATACAGATTTGTATTATCTTGTAACAAAGCTTAATGTGAATTGTCGCATCGATATTGCTAATTTGTTTTTGCTAAAACAATTTTGTTGTGTTTACGTTTAAAATAATCTTTGTTATCGGGTAAAATACCTATTTTTGAAGCGACTTGCAAAATACCCAGAAATTCCCGCATAGGCGCAAATTTGTCTTTGAAAATTTGTTACATCACGTTGTAATTAAATGTAATTATAATTTGTTTCTATAATTTCAATAATTTTAAATCTAAAAAAATTGTTTGTGTTTTAACGGAAAAATAAAAATGTCTTCAATATAAAAAAATTAGTATTTTTTTAAAAGTTGATTTTAAGTGGATATTCTGAATATTTTAGTGCATATTTGCATGGATATTTTGAAGTTTTTTAGCGCATTATAATCCTAAGTAATATGTCCAAACTTTTTAATTAACGGAATTCAAAGATTGGAATTTTATTAAAAAAAATTAAGAATCTAGTAATTTCCGCTTGTCAATTAATTACATACACTCTTGTTGTTACTATCTTAACACCGCAAATAGCCATACGTACAAGTCAAATAAGGTCTATTATTCAAAGTTACCTACCACTTTGTACCGTACCTAACTGTTTAATCGAACTAATAAAACTGTGCGTTAAGTTCGTCAAGTTGAGACAAGTTCTGATTTCATCACATACACGAACCACCGCACACAGACGTTCCAGGAGCAGCGTTCTAAGACGTTGAGCGACCGGCATCTTGTAACATCAATTAGGGCGAGTTCTGAACTTAATGGGGGTGAATTAGTTACATGAAGGAAAGGCGAAAAGCGTGCTGTCGCCCCTTATCTCGAAGTCGGCCAATTTAGAAACATGTCTAACTCGATTAGGGGTTCATATCAAGAACATCTGCGCGACCGCGAAGTTAAGATGCCGTCTTCTAAAGTAGATGAATCGTTTAAATATTGCGACTATAAATGGATGTATGGTATAACATCGATTTAAAACTTAAATTTAGTGTGAAATAAACCGCGTTTTTTTCTGTCTACAAGGAACAAGGTTAAAGAACTATTTTCGAGTAAAAAAGGCCCCTGGATTTGACTTAATCTTTAGAAAACTTCTTATGGAGTTGTCAACCAAATGTTTTAGACTATTGACATATAGCGTGCCTTCAAAAACTTTTCTCGTTAGAGACGCCATGTTTTTTCTTTAATGGTTGGTGATAGTGCACGTAACCTAACACAAACATAGTTTACCCTAATGAGTCAGATATGGTTTCGTTCTAAACCCTACATTTCACCATATTATAAAAATTATTATCTACCAATCCGCACATTCCCCGACAAAAATAATGCCGGATTCGTTTTGTACGCACTCGATTTAGTTTATAAAAAATTCAACACTAATAGTTGACGTGTTCTCCAAACTGACCAAAAACTCGAAATTTTCCGAAGGGGTACCCCTCCAAAAATTGTCAATTTTCACCATGTCACCGATTTCATTGTAATTTGGTATTCCTACGTACTTTTGCCCGCTAAAAACTATCCTGATATTTATATTCCAGTAAAACACATAGTTTACCCTAATGAGTCAGATATGGTTTCGTTCTAAACCCTACATTTCACCATATTATAACTAGAGAACGGCATGACGCAAAGCCCAGTGCAGTACTGGCGAAAGGCTGTATTTCTAAAATATTTAATTTTATTTATATAATTGGAAAACGAACGGGTGGTGATCTATAAAATTACGAAATACATATTTATTTGATGAAAAGTTGTATTTATAAAGTTTTTAATTTTATTTATATAATTGGAAAACGAACGGGTGGTGATCTATAAAATTACGAAATACATATTTATTTGATGAAAAGTTGTATTTATAAAGTTTTTAATTTTATTTATATATGTAATTGGAAAACATACGGGTGGTGATCTATCTATCTAAAATTACGAAATACATATTTATTAATTAATTTTATTTATATAATTGGAAAACAAACGGGTGGTGATCTATAAAATTACGAAATACATATGTATTTGTTGAAAAGTTGTATTTTTAAAGTTTTTAATTTTATTTCTATAATTGGAACATTTTTATTTGTTCATTTTGTCGTTCAAGTTGAGTAAAAGAGTATTAATATTGACTAGCAATAGTTTCTCAAGATTTTCTTCTGTCAATTTTGTTCTCTTTGAATTAAGTACATCCTTATAAATAGAAAACGTCCTTTCTACATCGCAACTGGTTATAGGTGCATACTGGAAATATTCTTTTATTTCTTCATATTTAGCCGTTAGATTTTGTGGAATTGTCTCCATACATAATTGCCGCAATGTAATTAAATCTGGATTTCTATTAAGAATTGCTTCAAACTTTTGCCGAAGGCCACATCCGAAGTCACTTGGAATACTTTTCAAATTATTAACAGCCACATCTAATGTGGTTAATCCGTCATTTAATTTGAGATTTCGATTTTCAAAATAAGTGATTAGTTTTGGCAATTTTCCAAAGTGCTCGTGATGAAAGTACAACTGATTTTTTAAATTTGGGATTTGTGTGAGCTCCTTGCACTCACCAATACTTCTAGCATCCTCCTTTAGCAGTGTTACGAAATGTTTTAGGCTATCGAAATTCTCAGCATAATAACTAGTAACTTCCAGCCATGTTCCCCATCTAGTTATTACTGGAGTGGGAGGCAGTGACAGAGATGGAAATTTTTCCCTGAAAAGAGCTACTCTCAATGGTGATTTTCTGAAAACTTTTTTAAAAGCTGATACAAGTCTATCACCTTCCGGAAAAGTGTCTCTGATATATTCACAGATTCTGTGGAGAGCATGTGCTACACAAGTAATATGCATCATATTAGGATATGTTTTCTTCAATAGTCTGCCTGTATTTAACATATACGCAGCACTATCACTGACAAATAAAAGTATTTTTTCTTTGTACGTGGCGTCCGAATGAGGCACTTTTTGCATATTCTCCTTAATGGTTTCAGCAACTGTTTTTGCATCAACTCTATTTATAACACTTGTTGCTATTACATATGAGTTATAGGGAATAGTTGGATGTAGTACACCAGCTACAACATTTACCACACAGCGTCCTAATATATCCACCGTTTCGTCGGCGCTTATCCATATGTATTGATTTAAAAGATGGCTTCTAATGCGTTCTACTGTTCTCGTATAGCACCTAGAAACATAATATTTGCGTAAAGTTGATTCATCAGGAACATTTCGACCAGTATATTTTTTCAGAAATGTCTTCAAAATTGGATTGTTCGATTTAAATAATGGAATATTAGCTGCCATAAAAGTTTCACAGAGTTCTTCGTTAAAATTGTCAGATTCCAACGGGTTCAATTTTTTTTCGTGCTTTAACGATTCTACGTGACCGTTTACGGTTGATTTATTGCAATTTTTCAATAACGTTTCACACACTTCACAATAAATTTCGGTATCACTGGCAATGTACATACAATCAGTTTGGCCCGCAATCCAACTCGCCATTGTTTCACGATGCCATTCCCGACGCTCTTCAATTGTCTGAAAAGGTAAGAATATTCTAGATCCAAATAAACGAAATTAAATAACGAAATTTTATGCACACTTACGTGAAAATAATTGGAAGATGTTGCTTAAATGAAAAGAAAAGGAATGTACGTGCTATTTCTCTTACGAAATACGATAAACTTATTTATTTTATCTACGTACACGACACCACTGAAAACACTATATTCTCCGAATACAATAGCTGGGTTGTCCATTGTTATCGCTGCGAGACCAGGTGGCCGAGTAAGTCAAACAAATACTTCATTGAATTACGCCGGGATGTACTGAGCGACGTTATACACAATTCCAATTGTTGATTGCGTTTTATGGAAATTGCATCCGTTCTCTAATTATAACCACCATATTATAAAAATTATTATCTACCAATACGCACCTTCCCCGTCAAAATTAATACCGGATTCGTTTTCTACGCACTCGATTTAGCTTATAAAAAAATCAACACTAATATTTGACGTGTTCTCCAAACTGACCAAAAAATCGAAAATTTCCGAAGGGAAATTTCCAGTAAAACACATAGTTTACCCTAACATCATATTTCGGTGAAATTTTCGCGATTTTGAAAAATTTTCAATCTCGAATTTCGATTCAAAATCCACGCTAAGGTTTTCGGGGACGCTAAAGAAGAGTGTCTGAACGATTTTCCGCTGAGAATTCGCGATTTCGCTTTTTGTACTTTTGACCTGTCCACACTCTTTCGTAAATATCTCGAGAACCAAAGCAGATAGCGAATTCTAGTTTGTTTTATCGCAATCAGAGGGTCCGACACGTAATTATAATAATTGATTATTGCCATTAATTTTGAATCAGTCTCAATTGCAAATCGATTCTATTTACTTTTTTTTTTAAACGAATGACGAACGAATATCAAATTTCATAAAATCAACTTGGAGACAATTTAACGAAATCATCTTATTGCGATTAGGTGGCTTTGCATTCAATAAGCGAACATCACTGTCGGCGTCTCTCGGGACATCATTAAAACAGTATTAGTTGGTCTCGGATATTTGGATGAAAACGATGACATACCGTCCCCGACGCGGCGAATTAATAGACAATCAGTGTCCGTTGTATCCAGTAATGTTCCAGACATATTGAGGTCGGTAAATTGAATAACAGTGCGTGACCGTCCAGGAATAAATCAATTATCGTGTATTTATTGTACTATAGACCGACAAATTGAAGCATTGCATTTGTATGCATGTGGACGAGTAATTATTTGCGTTGGATATGTTCGACATTTAGAAAAGCGAATAATTAGGCGATATTAGTATTAGCATGGTATAGTTGACGCTGGAATTAATTCTCTAACTGAACGAGTATTCCAAATTAACTAAAATGAACACCATTTACAGAAATTTAGTTCAAAACTGGTCATTAAGAAAGCTTTACAGTTTGCAATTTTTACGTGCAAATCCGTGAAATTATTTTTGTCAATCAGGTTGATCAACACAAATATTTACCACATACAAAATAACATACATAATATGTGCATACAAGATTAACCTACAAAAGCAGAAAATGGCAGTTTTGGATAAAAATGAACGCAACATTATAATTAAAGCTGCTAATTTCCTACCAATTATTGCGTCTTCTGCATTATTAGCAAAAAGGGCAAACGATCGGAAACGGAGATGATGTGTTAAACCCCGGCTAAATAGAAAAAAAGGAAATACAAATTTAACACTAGAATTTTTGGATATCAGCGATCTAAGATGGTTCGAAAATTTCCTAAGAATGGACGAAAATCCATTCAATATATTACTGGACAAAATGATTAATATTTTCTCAACCACTTCTTAACAACTTGTCATGTTTTCTTCAAAAATATCAAGGGAGGCAATTGAAATACTTTTTATTGTGTTTGGAAAATATATTGTCACAGTCCATATACAGACTGTCCCGTGAAAAACGCCAACATTCATAATTCCGTTATTTATTGTCCGGTTTTATTTAAACAAAAAGTAAATTTAATAGCATCAAAAACACTATAAGATAGCAGTGTTTTATTTGTTTTCAATTGTTTTCATTAATGTCAAACGACGGTTAAGTTTTTTATTTTAAACGGCAACATATATATTTTTGGCTATATTCGGATTGGTTTTTTTTTCTGAATTCAACGATGTATAGCATGTTTATTTTTGATAAACGTTTATTGCAAAAAAAAAACTTTATAAATTTCATCTTTGTCTTCCATTATTTATAAATATTCGAATGTGTCATGAAACATTTGAAATGTAAGTATTATAAATATTATTATAAGAAACAAAACACTTTACAATAAATGTTGAAATTGCCCGCCACCTTGTTCAACACATATCGCACATCTCCTAATTACTCCAAAGGTCGCATGTAAAAGACAAGCGGCAGGTACTTCTTGACAAGTGTTAATAATTCTTTGTCTTAAAATGTCAACATTTTCTGGAGTTGTTAAATAAACTCGATCTTGTAGATAAGCCCACAACCAAAAATCGAGGGGCGTAAGATCCGGTGAACGCGCAGGCCACTCGATAGGACCGGATGTTCCTATCCACCTATTTCCAAATTGGGTGTTCAACAAATCAGTATTTACTCTGGCGTCGTGCGCGGGAGCCCCATCTTGTTGAAAAAATATTCTATTTAAATTTGCCAAAGGTAATTCATCTAAAAAGTTTTGGAGATTTTCGTGTAATAAAGTGTAGTATTTTTCTTGATTTAAGCAACCATATATGAAAAATGGCCCAATTAATTGATCACCTAAAATGCCACACCAAACATTTACGTTGAAACGTCTTTGAAAATTATTTTCAATTACAAATCTCGGATTGTCTGCACTCCACTGTCGATGTATGTTTCTATTAAAAATACCGTTGTTGCTAAAAGTGCATTCATCAGACCAAATTATCCTTCTGTAAAAATTCGGGTCTTGTTCTAATGCATTTAAATAAAAACGACAAAACTGGATTCTTCGGCCAGGATCATTTTGTTCTAATGCATGAACTTTTCGAGCTATGTACGGTTTAAGTTTGTGTTTTCTTAAAATACCATGAACTGTAGTTTTTGATACCCCAATATTATGTGCAATTTCGCGAATCGAAGTTCGTGAATTTTGCTGTACTGCAAGAAGAACATCTAATTCCTTATCTTCGGAGAATTTCCGTTTTTGTGTTTTTGGTTTGGTAAATGATCTATAATTTCTTAAATTCTTTTCAATTCTCTGAAATATTTTCGAACCTGGAACTTCTCTGTCCGGAAAACGAGCACTGTACCGACGAACTGCTTGAAGGCGATTTTTATTACATTCAAAGAACACTTGTAACATGTCCGTTAATTCATTGTTATTCATTTTTAACGAAAATACGCTTTTTGTTGCGGCAAAACGTTCAAACAGGATAATACAGAAAACTTAATAAAGTCAAACTGACACTTAAGGCACATTGACATAATGCTAGTGGACTGGGCCAAGTCTACTATAATGAAAGATGAAATTTATAAAGTTTTTTTTTTGCAATAAACGTTTATCAAAAATAAACATGTTATACATCGTTGAATTCAGAAAAAAAAAATACAATCCGAATATAGCCAAAAATATATATGTTGCCATTTAAAATAAAAAACTTGACTGTCGTTTGACATTAATGAAAACAATTGAAAACAAATAAAACACTGCTATCTTATAGTGTTTTTGATGCTATTAAATTTACTTTTTGTTTAAATAAAACCGGACAATAAATAACGGAATTATGAATGTTGGCGTTTTTTACGGGACAGTCTGTATATATCCCTATATATATTATATATATATATATATATATATATATAAAATCGAAAAATCACATAAAATTTCGAATTTCTTTTTTTAACACAAAAATAAAGTACCTAGAACTGAAGTAGAGGTTAACAATCAGATAAATATACTCTTGGATCAAGTCTCTCATGCCCTGCAAATTTATGGCGACACTCAGATACAACATGAATCATATACAATTTACTAAAGAAAACACTCGGTATATTTGTTTGACAAAATAGTATTTTAGCAAACAAATATACCGAGTGTTTTCTTTAGTAAATTATTCATTATGTTTCACCAAGAGCCAACCGTGGATTCTATACATTATATGAATCATTATATGAATGTTTTTCGTTTGTTTTAAATTAATAATTTATTGTAATCCATGACTCCTTCAGCCAGATCCGTCACAACTTTTAGTTTATTCACCAATTGTAGAGCGTTGATGCTGCGAAGGGTTTTCAAGAACTCACAACTAATAGAAACAAACTGCTCAATATTAATATTTTCTTTTGATGACACTGTCCCATGATTCAATGCATTGACCATTTTAATTTTTTATTCAGGAAACAAATTAGGATCGGCGAATGCTAAAGTGACGGATTCAGAAGACAGGTACTAAAAATTAATTTTTTGTCTCTCTAAAGCCACACGTGATATTTCACCATCGATAACCTTATATTTATAAAGCTTTGAGAGAACCCTGAATTCCACTACAGCGCTTTTGTCACAGAAAGAGTACAGAACCACGCTTTAACATATGCACTGACAAGGAAAATACGAATATTCACAAATTGCGATCTCTTCTTGTAACGACAATCCAAATTGTATCTTTCTATTCTTTTCATCTTTCAAGGACATTTTGTATGTGTTCAATCTTTGGAAATGTTTTGTATTTCTATACAAAGTTTCACATTATTTGTGTTTGAAGAATAACACAATATTAAAATGTATATTTATATTTTTAATAGAACAAAACGATATGTTAAAATAAGTGAAATGAGATGCTACAACAATTGATGAAATATAAAAATATTTTAGTATTTTTCTAGTAATGCCGATCAGATAATTATATTTTAAATTCTATCTAAGTTATTTTTGCTGATGAATATCTTTAGGGTGGCAGTCTTGGTTGCACTAAATCTATATTTGGTTTACAGAATTTTTCTGGAGGAAAATAAAATATTTATCGAAAGCAGTTCTTGTCACGCAAAAACAAAATTGGCTCTGGAAAATAAGGTTAGGTTTTCCAATTTGAACTAAAATACTTTCACGAAAACTAAATACGCAATAAAAATAAAATTTTGGATTGATTAGAAGCTACTAAAAGTATAACGCAAGAGTTTATACCAACAATATAATATTCTAATAAACTAAATATTTGCTTACCGTGAAGTTTGTCGTTACTTCCAGACGAGGACGCTAAAAGGGGATTAGTATTTGAACTACTGTTGCTGTTGTTTAAGGTTTTGTCATCCTGTACTTTTCGCATTTGTTTCTTGTGTTTCATCCTCCTATTTTGAAACCATGTTTTTACTTGAGTTTCACTTAAGGATAACGCTCCAGCCAGTTCCACTCTTTCAGGTGTAGACAGATACCTTTGAGCAGCGAATCTTTTTTCCAAACCTAAATAGTGATGAGATTTTATTAGAATTTTAACCATTTATATTAATATTTTCGCACTATAAAGAAGTAACTGAACTTATTCTCGGAGGGTGTTGTAGATCCCCTTGAATGACCAGTGACCTACCTAAATATGTTTATTAAACAAATATGAAATTTAAGGTGTAGATAGGTACCTCTGAGCAGGGAATCTTTTTTTCAAACCTAGATAATAATTAGAACAGGTTCTTATACTTAGAATATTATTTATAAAGTTTATGAATACTTTTAGGAATTTTTTCCGTGTCATTTGGGTTCTTTTAAATTATTTTAATTATTTGGCGTAGATTTTTGCCATTGTTTTTTATTGAAGAGGTCTTTTTGGCTTGTCATGGTTTAAACATATTTTTCGTGACGGTTAGGATTCTGCTGTTAGATTCCTTAGATTATTTATTAATTTGACCCATTGTGCGATATTTTTCGCGAAGTCGAAGTTCTCTCTTATCATCAGATCGAATATAAATTTAGTACAGCTAGTTTTTAGAAAACTCCTAAAGAAGCTGATAACATGATCATCGAAACGTCACCAAGATACATTTGAACGACGGTTAAAGTTAGGATATGAAGTCATGAGTTTGAGAGAGTTTTTTAACACAGTTATTTAGATAGAAAAGTACTGTTGAATGATACTAGAGTACTAAAGAAAACAATTACAGTGATTCTATAGAGTCACAAAAAAAGAGAGAAACTAAGAAAGAATTGAAGGAAATTATAAAAAGTAACCAAAGCAATGGAATAAGAAATCTAATAAGTGCGTAGACTAAAATTATGGAAGATAGCTATCCGACAATGACAATCAGTTACATAAAACCGTATATAAAGTCATAATAAAACATCTTTTTTAATTTCATTGGTTTTTATTATAACGAGCGACTAATAAATTATTGAAATATCTTAAGCTGGCAACAATATTGCAAGTTTATGTTGACGTACCAGATTTTTAAATTCAAATTTGTCACAAATTTGACAAAATAAATATCAATAAAAAAGACAATTTGTTGTTTTTACTTTCCAATTGGTCTTTACTGTCGAGTAAAATATATTTATTGTAATGGCCTATTTTCGAAGCTGCTTCTAAAATGAAAATGGTAATTTTATTTATTCCAAGCAGATAGCAGCAGAGGTAGAGATATCAGAAGTCACAGTATCAAAAGTTTTGCATTATGATTTAGGAATGAACAAGACGAATTTCCAGATTGTTTACTCCCGGACAAAAATTGGGTCGGAAATGTGAGACAAACATAAGGATTTTAGTTGACGTTAAATTTTCCGAAAGTTATAACAGGTGATGAGTAAAGCTGGTTAACGAATGGATTTGCAGTGACGACAATTTTATCCGAAAACATGCGTATACAGGATTATTCACGCTATACGGCGCGGAATATTGTGGCCAAAATACTTGAATTTGAATTGACTTGAATTAAAGCTTGACATATAGATACCATTCGATAGGTGATTAAAAAGTGCATTTGCTGGTAAATTATAAAATATGGCGTTCTATTTAAATTTTATTATTTTGATCTATTCTATTTGATTAGTTTTAATTATTGTACAACCTGTATAATATGGCAAGTTTATTATAATTTGGATATAAAATATGATCTATTGTTACATTTCAACTGTAAATTGCGCTTACATAACTTAAAAACTTCTCAATTATTTGAATACATGAAAATTAGTTAAGATTTTGACAAAATTCGAATTATTTAAAATACCTTAAGGTTTAGGTATTATAATCCTAATTAAAGAGACACTTATTTTGATCGTAGAATCCAAAAATGCAATAATATACAGGGTGTTCCATTAAAAAAAAACAACTTTGATACTTTTCGGGCTTTTGGAACAACCTGTATAACATGAAAATAATTTTAAAAAGAAACGATAATAGACCTCCATATATTCCAAAAGTGAAATTTTTTGAAAGTCAGGTATTTTCGCCACAATATTCCCTGCCGTATAGCGTGAACAAGCTTGTATACCCGTAATACGTATGTGGATTCAAGCTGTAATATATTACGAGAAACATTTTCTCATTGTTAAACTTTGTATTTTAAAATTAAATTCACAAGAAGCTCAGGCAGTTCCTTTAAGCCAGCGATGCACATACCGCGGCCCGCGGGCCGCATGCAATATTTATGCGGCCCGCCAACGAATTTTAAAAATTGTTCGAAAAGCTACAAAAGTAGGTAAAAATCCATTCAAATCAATATTTCTTAACTTTTTATTTTATTCTAACTTTTGTAATTGTTAGTAATATATGTATCTTTAAGTACCTACTGCTTTCTTGTCCAGGTTTACTACGTAGGACAGGTATGCTCCTCGTAGTTCCAAGCATATTGTTACGAGACTAGAAATCTGTCGAATCAACTAGATTACTCGAAGATTCGCGAAACACGTCGGTATTATCCCCGAACAATGTGGTAGGTTCTCGATGTTAGGTAACTCGTATAAATACAACGCATCGCCCGCTATCGGGACAGTTAAGTTTTAACTACGGACAAGCGAAAGTTATATTGTTCGAATTGTAATCTGTGAAGAATAAATATTACGTCGTTCGAACTTGGCATCTACCTACGTAATAATATAATATCAATTTTGATAGTAAAAAGTAAAAAACGTAGTCGTAAGGTTGAAGATGAAAATGGACAGTTTCAAGATATTTGGATCGAAAAATATTTTTTTATTTCATCGCATAACAAATGTGTCTGTTTAATATGCCAGAGTAGTGTTTCTATTCCGAAGGAATATAATGTGAAAAGGCATTATGAAACCCAGCATCATACTTTTACCAAATTAACCGGCGAAAATCGAACGCAAAAAATTTTCACTTTACAAAGGGAACTAATAGGCCAGCAAACTGTTTACAAAACCAATTCAAGATGCTGAAACAGCTACTGAAGTTAGCTTTGAAATATCTCGAATAATAGCGAAAACTTGTCGGCCTTTTAAAGATGGTGAGTTTGTTAAGCAGTGTTTAGATGTGGCCGCAAAAAAAATTTGTCCGAAAGATGCCAAGAGGTTTGAGAAAATTCAACGAAATCGGATGACTGTTCAAAGAAGACTTACCACATTAGCAGCTAATATAGAAGAGCAATTAGCTACGAAATCGAAAAGTTTTGAGTATAGCTCTCGACGAATCTACAGATATAAGTTCCACTGCTCAACTCTTAATATTTTTACGAGGTATAACGCAAAATTTTGAAGTGAGTGAAGAACTGATTAGTATGAGTTCTTTGACAAATTAAACCAAGGGGAGTGACATGCTCAAAGCTCTTTTGGAAAAATGTTCTATAATGGATTTGGATTTAACGAAATTATCTGGAATTACGACTGACGGAGCACCTTCAATGGTTGGAAGTAAATCTGGGATAATAACTATGTTAAAAGAGTATTTACAAACTAAAAACATAGATACCAAGGAATTAATGCAGTTTCATTGCATTATATATCAAGAGGCCCTCTGTTCAAAATTATTGGGATTTGAAAATGTGATAAAAGTTGTAGTACCTACTGTAAACATTATAAAATCACGAGATCTCAATCACCGACAATTCACACAATTTCTCGAGGATATTGAAAGCGAATATGGTGATCTCCTGTTTTACGCTGAAGTAAGGTGGCTAAGTCGTGGGTAGTCATAAGAGCGGTTTCTTAACTTGATTGAAGAAATCAAAATATTTCTGGCGGAAAAGAAACAGGACGTCTCCGAACTCGACAACCCTGATTGGCTGTGTGACTTAGCGTTTCTTGTAGACATCAAAAATCACTTGAATGTCTTAAATACGCGACTCCAAGGCAAAGATCAATTGATTTCGCAGTTATACTCTCATGTTTTGTCCTTTCAACGCAAATTGAGTCTTTTCAGGACACAAATCAATTCAGCCAATTACAGCCATTTTCCGAACTACAAAAAAATTATGGAGAAATTCAATAAAACTGATGTCAATTTCGCTTATGTTGAAAAAATTGATATTTTAATACAAGCTTTTCATGATCGTTTTCTAGACTTCAAAAAAGTTAAACCTCTATTAGACATTTTCAGCAATCCTTTCAACATTTCACCCGTAAATGCGCCGGAATCAATACAACTGGAATTGATAGACATGCAAAATGATGATAATTTACGAAACAAGTTTAATGAAGTTAATTTACTCAACTTTAACCGTTGCGTTGACAAAACCGCTTATAAAGAGTTGCGAATAAATGCATTGAAATGCGCTTATTTGGATCGACGTATATTTGTGAGCAAACCTTTTCAGTGATGAAACTTAACAAAACAAAAAATCGTAACAGTCTGGCGAATGAAAATTTGGAAGCAATTTTACGTGTGGCGACAAGTAATGTGGAGCCAGACATAAACAAAATTGTTAGGTCAATGCAATGTCGTGCATCAAAATAATAAAACATGAAATATTACATTGTAATGATTAGATTACATTACGATTACATAATTACAACAAACATTTTTGAATGTTCTTTTATTTTTATCATTTGTAGTAATTCATACTGTTTAAAAATAAAAATATTTGTTTTAATAAGTATTCTTTGTAGTGGCCCGTCCTTGGCTTATAATTTTCCTGAGTAGCCCCTGTTCCCTACAAGTCTCTGCATCCCTGATCTACTTCAACAATTTGAAGAATATTTTCCTCAACAGCTATCATCCTTTCATCACGTCCTCTTCCCATTTCTTGGTTTTTGGTTCTACCGAAATTGGTCTTTGGTGCACCGCTATGAAACTATTTTTGTTAGGTATTCTACGATGAGGATACCATTCTGCGTATTTAACTGCGTCCCTGGAATTTTCACTACATTGACCATACACAAAGTGTATGTCAGCGTACTCTTGAATGAAATATTAAACCGTTTTAAATTGAGCGGAATTACTGTCAATTTGACATACATACTTTTTTAATATTGTTAAGTATCATCTTAAATATTTTAATCAACACGTTGCTTGATAGAAAAAAGGAGATTATATCAGTGGTTGCCTAAATTTTTGAGGGTTTATCTTGTACATCGCGTTTCTCGAAAACCATACGTTGGGAGAAAAGCGAAAATAAGCAGAACTTTTTATGAAGAATCTGTCCTTTAATTTTGGCTAAAGCATTCCCTAACACTGTGTATATTGTAGCCGACAATACGCGCAAATTTATTTTCGAAAATTTGTTACCACACTTTATAGTTAAATGTAATTATAATTTATTTCTATAACTGCAATAATTATTATGAATCTAAAATTGTGGAATAATAAAAATGTCTTAATATAAAAAATTAGTATTTATTTTTTAACAGTTGATTTTTAGAATATATTTAAGTGCATATTCTGAATGTTTTTGTTGCATATTATAAAGTTTTTTAATGCATAATTATCCTAAGTCTACTAATAATACAACACTACACCACGTTTTCGCGTCAGTCTA
This sequence comes from Melolontha melolontha, assembly GCA_935421215.2. Classification (NCBI taxonomy): domain Eukaryota; kingdom Metazoa; phylum Arthropoda; class Insecta; order Coleoptera; family Scarabaeidae; genus Melolontha; species Melolontha melolontha. The sequence continues at coordinate 7,986,330 of OW285241.1, forward strand.
TATGAACAACACACTCAAACTAAAATAGTAGTAATTACATACATTATTTATTATATATACAATCGCAGCTCATCGGTCTGCTCGGCGTGTCTGAACGTTACTGCAAATCCATTGCTTTGTCCTGCTTTATTGAGACGTGGGTATATCACTGGGACCCACTAACAAAATATGAATCTATGCAGTGGGTCCACCAGGGATTTCCACCACCAAAAAAAGCAAGGTCGCAAAATTCATCCGGAAACCTCATGGCGACGATGCTTTGAGATACAGAAGGAATCTTGTGAATTGAATAGATGAATAAAGACTCTACAATTGAAGAAGAATATAAAGAAATAATTTGAAATTTGAAAACTGACAAAAACGACCCAAAAATTTTCATCAAGAGATTATTTTACTTCGTGACAATTGCAGAGTTCGCAAGGCTAGTCAAGTCTGAGATATAATCAACTATTGCGACTTCATTGAGATGGAACATTCGCCCTATAATCCGGACTTAGGATCAAGTGATTATTATCTCTTCTCTAAATTAAGAAAGCATTTGCATCGACAACGTTTTGCTTCAGATGATTGAAGGTATAGCCTTATTAGAAAAACGCTGGAATAAGTTTGTAATCGTTAGTGTGTATGTTGGAACATAAAATATAGTTTTTCTTACAATATAATAATCTTCCTTTGGAATTAAATAAATTAAATACCTGTTAATTGAGGGTCGCTGAATACTGTCCTGGCTTTCCTTCTTCTGCAATGTTTCAGAGCACTTAGAGAAATTTCAGTGGACGAAGTCCCAAACAGAGCATGTGGAAATGGAATTCCTAATTGAATAAACGTTTTCTTTTTCGATACGCAGTTAATAACATCATTAAATACAAACCTTGTGTTAGAAAATAGGGATCCGACATATTTTTGTATGGTGTTTGTAGATAGGCCCCTAACGCGCCCATGACCTGTATATAACCATTATCACCACCTTGAAAATTTTGCACGCAATTCAAACCGTTCTGAATTATTCCAGGTTGAAAGTAGTTATAACTAGGCTTTTCCATACGTTGTTTTTCTAGAGTTTTCTGCTGTTGGTGGTACATTTTTTCATTTTCTAGCTTCTGAGTTTCTCTATAAGATGGTGCTAAGCAATTTTCATAACCTCTCTCAGCATTACCATCGTCTTTTTGTCTATATAGAATGTCTTCTATTAGAAAAGATGTTCTATTTTGATAACTTTGCGTTAGACTACTATTGTCTATGTCGTTTTGTCTTGTGTATTCCGGATTCCTGTCCATTATAATGTTAGAAGTTCGCAGTACAAATTATATAGCTAAAAAGATATTTGTCTTTAACAGTTTTTTTTTTTTACTTATATTTGTGTTAAATTCAACACTTTTCATATTATTAATTAAAATTAAGATTTAGTACTTCAAGATCTGTCGTATTTTAAAACAATATGTCGTCGAGACCTAGCATAGATACTTACACAGCTTGATAATTATATAATGAGATTGATTTATTTAACATTGCATAGCATTCAATGGAAATCATCACAAGCTTCGTTTACAATCTGATGATGTTGCATCGTTGCACGCTACGAATTATGAAAACTAGGATGCCATTTTGTGTCTGTCTAGGAGACGATTTTCACGTTAGTTGTATGGAGTGGAGAGCTTACATTAAATTATATTTTATCTTGACAAAAATGCTAGCGAGACTGTGTAATTGATGCAGCAAGAGTATTGGAGATAATTGCATATCTCGTGGCCAGATATTCAGATGGTATGTACGATTTAAAAGTGGATGAAAACAATAGAAGAAGAAGCAAGGCATAGATATAAAATTTCTGTGTAAAACGAGATTAAAGAATATGATCCTGTAACTATGATAATGTTGGTAGAAGAGTTTGGTGTAAGCCAGAATTTGATTCGCTACATCTTAGTAGAAGATTTGGGCAAGAAGAATCTCGGATTGGGTTACATTCGTTATCTGAAGATTAAGAACAGGACCTTGTTTAGGACGTAAAAGACACCCTTGAAACTGGTTGTAAGAATATGGAAAATTACGCAAATTCCATTGTTGATGGTGAAACTGGGTGTTTTGTATCATTTCACAGTTGAACGACAAAGTCTAGAATAGAAGTCACCATCATCACCAAAGCGAAAACAAATTCGTCCCCAAAAGTATAAAGTGAAGATAATGCTGATGTGCTTTTACGATAGTATGGAATTATTTAATCACGAACTTGTTCGTGAATTAATCAGTATTGTACACCAATAAGTTGATTTACTGTTTCATGACACTGCATCAGTTCACAAGACAGTAGTTGTACAGGAATTATTGAGTTGAAAACAAGCGAGTGCCCTAAATCACTCATATTTTTCATCAGCTCTGTCCCCCTGGATCTATTCTCTTAATCCAAAACTGAATTTCCTGTTTAAAGGGAAACTCTTTGAAGATTCTAAAGACATCCAACTAACTATGACATCAACCCATCCGAATGCACTACAACAAGATACGCAGAGGTCGTTCTAGTAATTGCTCAGTCATACTACTAGTTGTATCGATTCAGAAGGAATATACATACTTTGGATAAATACACACACTATTGAATTTTCTAGTTTCCATTTTGTACTACGAATCCAATCTCATTATTTAATTGTCGCACTGTGTTTTATGAAGGCTATTAAAATTTAATTAGATTGGTTTGGCTTTTACTTGATAAAGATCCATAATTTGAAATGGAAATGAAACTAATAATTAAAATATTCACTTTATTACAAAACGATAATTGTTTCGCCAACACAGTGACTCATCAGGTACATAGACTCTAACATCGGGATACATAAATACAAAAGGGTTAATATTATTTCACAACGTCTTTAAAATGTGAAAATTTACACAAATATTGGCGTAAAAATGTAAGATCCGGCTGGTCAGCCCTTAGTGTTATACTATTGGGAAGCATGTTTACTAATAAAGATTTAATGAACTAAATGTGAATTTTTATTATCGTCTAAACGGTCGCTTTAAATGAATAAATTTAACAAAGGTGAGTTATTTAAATTCAACCGATCAATAAGTAAAATTTGTGATTGGTTCAATTTATTAATTGCGAAGCTTTCCAGTAAATTTATTTTTATTTTTTTTAAATCGAAATAGCCTTTACTTGATGGAAATTCATCTGTTGACGACGTAAAATTGAAAAAAAAATTATTTCACTTGATTTCCACTTTATTGGTAAAATAATATGACAATTGTTTCGACACGCAGTGTTTTCTTCAGATGGAGTTGTATTACAACTCTATCTGAATTGAACTTTATTGTGTCGAAATAATTGTCATGGTTAGGGACCGGACACGAGAGGCCCATAACTCATCGCCCACGGGCGTACAATTGAAAATTTGTATTTTTAAAGAGTTTTTAGTTTTATTTATATAACTGGGAAACAAACGGGTGGTGATCTATAAAATACGAAATACATTTGAACGATTTACGCTGGATTTTTCACCTTTTTGTTTTTGTTGAAAATAATACTCGCATGTAAATAGGTATACGGATTTATTTATTACACTTGATACATAACAATTGCTAAGTTAATTTCTCGTTTTTGCGTTAAAGACCAAGACATGTTATGTCTTGCCCTGGTGAACTTCTCGAATACACTGCTTTTTCTTACATTGCTTTGTCTGGTCGAAAAATGGTCCCCACCCTTATCAAAGGGGGTTGGTGTAAGTAACGTTCATAGTAGATATTGCAACAATATCTCTCAGATGAATTGACTACGTATTTTTTGGCATTTCCAAACTTTAAACCGAGAACAAATAATTATTGCAATATCTTTACAAGGCATAATAAAATGACCGTAATAAAAATGTATCGATACAACAATTTCTCTTATGACCCATGGCTATAAACGGATCGGACCTTTCAAAGCAAGCTACACAAATTCCCATCTGCTAAACTTAGGGGATAATTACCTTCGAAGGCCTTGCAGTATAAAGGCTGTAATACAAATGTTAACGGGATTTGCATATCTTATTCTAAAATAATTTTAGTTAAATACTTTTGTGCACATTATATGGATATGTATGCGAATATACAGGTGCGTCCAAAAACAAACATACATTAAATCACATGATATTAATAAGGAAACTAAAGGTAAAAAATAAGATTATATAAGATTATTATAAATATTTCCGGGAAACCGGAACATGCCGGCCCCCTTGAAAGGTATTGAATACATTTCAAAGTACAAAATGTAATAGAGTTCAATCTCATGCATTGGGTAGAGGCAAAACGCACAGTTGTTTGATGGCACGTTTAGTTACACAATCCGCTGTTTTGACGGTCACAACTCTCACTATACCGTCCTGTCCTGGATGAAGTTCTTGCACTCGGCCAAGCTTCCATCGCAAAGGGGGCTGATTAGTTTCACGAAGCAATACTAAACTTCCATTATGAATAACTTCCGTAGAATGCTTAGACCACCTAGATCTTGTTTGTAGTTCCGTTACATATTCTTTGCTCCAACGGGCCCAAAAATGTTGAGACATCCGTTGCAGATGTTGATAATGTGATAGACGATTCTCGCTGGCTTCTAATAAATTTGTCTCCGGAATACAAGTTATAGGTCTACCAATCAGAAAGTGAGCGGGAGTGAGAGGATTTAAATCAGTAGGGTCATCAGATAAAGGTGATAAGGGTCGAGAGTTTAGGATGGCCTCTATTTGTGTTAATAATGTGCAAAAATCTTCAAAATGAAGAGAATTATTGCCAACGACTCGCTTTAAATGTGATTTCACAGACTTAATTCCGGCCTCCCATAATCCTCCAAAATGAGGTGAGCGCGGAGGAATGAAATGCCACGTTATACCCTCCTCAGACGTCGAATTAACAATACATTGCCGGGTATCCTTATTATTTAAAAATTTATAAATTTCTTTCAATTCGCCCATTGCGCCAATGAAATTAGTAGCATTATCGGAGTATAAATTTCCCGGCTTGCCGCGTCGGGATATGAAGCGTCTTAGTGTAGACAAGAAGGCCTGGGTTGTCAAGTCGCTTACTAGTTCTAGGTGTATTGCCTTTGTAGCTAAACAAATAAATAAACATACGTACCCCTTGATAAATTTAGTATTGCGATACTTCTTTTCCTTTAATAGAAAAGGCCCGGCATAATCTATGCCACAGTTAAAAAATACAGGTTGTGGCGAAACGCGGTAACTTGGTAAATTTCCCATTATGTGTTGCGGTTGCTGAGGATTAGTTTTAAAACAAGTAATGCAGCGTCGTACTATTTTTTTTGTTAAGCAAGTACCTGAAATAGGCCAGTATCGCTGCCGAAGTGAATACAAAACCCCTCGCGGTCCGCAATGTAGAAGTCTCAAATGCTCATTAGTTATTATTAATTCGGTTAGCATGTGATTTTTAGGCAATATAATGGGATGTTTTTTGTCAAAGTTGAACTCCGATTGTTTAATTCGGCCACCGACACGCATTATGTTGTCGCTATCTAAGAAGGGATTAAGTGTTAATAGATTTCCCTTAAATGTATGATAGCTTCGCTCTTTAAGTGCTCTTATTTCGAGAGAAAAACACTCCTTCTGAGCAATTTTTATTAAACAGATTATGGCTAATTGTAATTCCCTTACGGTCAATGGGCCATAATTTCGACTTGCGACATTTGTTTGACAATTAGATTGAAAACGCAGACACCAAGCTATTACCCTTTGAAGTTTATTCAAAGAAGAAAATTTGTAAAATATATCGTTTTCAACTAATTGCGCTGATACGGTTACTTGTTTTCGAGCTTCAGGAAGTTTTGCATCATTTGTTAATGAATATTGATTGGGATAAATGAAGTCCTTGCTAGATAGCCAATTAGGACCGTGCCACCAAAGTGACGACTTCGCTAAACTCGCGGGTTCAGTGCCACGGGATACCAAATCCGCGGGGTTGTCAGGTGAATTAACATGAAACCACTCCTTCGGATCGGTATAACTTTGAATTTCAGCAACACGGTTAGCTACAAATGTTTGCCAGCGCGAAGGATGAGAATTGATCCAATGGAGTACGATTGTAGAATCCGACCAAAAACAACGAGAATTAAAATGAATACTTGATACTTCGTTAACCCTTCTAAACAGTCTGACAAGCAAAACCGCGGCACAAAGTTCTAGTCGCGGAAGGGTTATTTGCCGCAAAGGAGCAACCCGAGACTTAGCACAAAGTAAATTGACAGTGACATCACCTGATGCATTTGTAGACCGTACGTAAATACAAGCTCCGTAAGCCCTTTCGGATGCATCAGCGAAACCGTGGCATTGTATGATATGTATGTTCAATTGTAGTACGTAACGAGGTATACTAATGTTTACCAAGCTAGGCAATTGATTCAAGTATTTAGCCCATTGATGGTGTACATCCTGCGGTACTGACTCATCCCACGACAATCGGCACTGCCATACTTGCTGAATAATTAGTTTAGCTACTACGATTATTGGGCCTAATAACCCTAAAGGATCAAATAGTTTTGCCGTAATGGAAAGTATGTTTCTTTTTGAGACGTGTTTTTGCTCTTTTAAATTCATTATTTCGTATTTAAAAACATCTAAAACAGGAGACCACGAGATGCCTAATGTTTTCGTTTCTGAATCTTCCCCCAAGTTTACTAACCTTAGATTGTCAGAATTTCCCGAACTGTCCTGAAAATTGCAAACCCATTTTCGTAAATTAAAACCCGCAGAGCTTAGAATTAAAGTGAGTTTGTTTTTTAATTCATTAATTTCACGAATGGACTCAGCGCCGGTTAATAAGTCGTCAACGTAAAAATCATTGTTAATAATCTCGCAAACGTTAGGGTATTGAGAGGCAAATTCGATTGCTAATTGTTTGAGACATCTGGTTGCTAAAAAGGACGCCGATGCTGTGCCGTACGTGACTGTTTGCAATTCGTAACATTTTAAGTGATCGGAAGGTTTTGCTCTCCAGAGAATCCTGTGATATTTGTGATCAGGTTCGCTTATTAAAACCTGCCGATACATTTTTTCTACGTCCGCGGTTATTGCGTAAGAGTGTCGCCTAAAGCGTAAAAGTATAGTAAACAGATCGTTTTGAATTACCGGGCCGACCATTTGTACGTCATTAAGTGAAAGACCTGTTGTTGTTGGCGCGGAACCATCGAATACTATCCGCGTTTTTGTGGTGGTGCTAGATGCCTTAATTACGGGGTGATGTGGAAAATAATAGGCTGACTGATCCAGTGAGGTTTCTCTTACTAGCGTCATATGGCCCAATGATTCGTATTCGTTCATAAATTTAATGTATTCAGATCGCAGATCGGTATCACGATTTAAACGCCTTTCCATTGAATAAAAACGTTTCACGGCTAGTTGTCGAGAACTACCCAAGTTACGCTTATCCGGTGTAAATGGAATACTTACAACAAATTTACCTGAAATATTGTCGCGCCTGAAAGTGTTAATAAAATGTGTTTCACAATTGCCGTCTTTGGCATAAGAATTACTGCTTGTTTGATCGCAATTTTCTAATAACCAAAATTTTTCTACTTGTTTCTCTAAATTGACACTCAGATTGCAAGTGAAGTTGTTATTGCGGTTTAACGGAAGCGGTAGCGGTCCCGATATTACCCAACCCAACTTGGTCTTGTGTAAAATAGGCTGATTTGTGCCAAGTTTGATTTGACCTACACATAATAAATTCCAAAATACACCCACGCCAAGTAATATATCGATGTTACCCTCTTGATTGAATGTAGGATCGGCTAATTTAATGTTACTCGGAATATTTAATAAAGAAATATCGAACGAACAGTTGGGCAGATTTTCAGTGATTTTTGAAATTACTAAACAATCTAGTTCAATCTCAAATGCATTATCTAATGATCGTACAAGTAAATCTGTTTTTTGCGTTAAATTTATAGCTGCTTGATTGATGCCTAATACTGTTGACTGTATACGTGTACATGACAGTTTAAGCTTGTTGCATAAGTCACTAGTAATGAAATTAGATTGCGATCCGCTATCTAACAAGGCTCTACATTTTATCCATGAACCATTTAATTCTTTAATAAAAACACATGCAGTTGATAATAATATTTGCGATGACCGCCTTGATACTGAGTGGTTGACTATACTTATTTCGGCTGTATTTTGATTGGAAGAAGTTGGTTCAGGATTAGCATTTTGTTGCCGTTCGATATGGATAAGTGTATGATGCCTTTTATTGCATTGTTTACAAGACGACTTAGATTTACAGTTGTTCATTAGGTGCCCCTTTTTAAGGCAATTTAAACATAGTTGTTTTCTCTTTATCGCAGAAATTCTTTCATTAACAGAAAGCTTCATGATAGCATTGCATGCAGTAATAAAGTGATCGGAATTACAAAATGAACATTTAACTATACGTTCGATCAGTGTAAGGCTATTTGTCTTGTTTGCTTGAGCCTTCACAGCTTGATTGTAATTATTTGGCCGTATTGTCTCAAGCAAATTACATCGGTTAGTTAAAAAATTCACAAAGTCTTCTAAAGAGGGCGTTTCGTTAGTCTTGTTAGCTACTGAAGCTTCCCATTCGCGTTTGGATTGTAAATCTAATTTGCTTGACATTAGATAAATGATTAAGGCATCCCATGATTTTACCGGTTGATCTAGATTTTCTAAAGCTCGCAAATGCTTTAACATATCGTCTAATAATTCACGAAGGGATGTATATGATTCGCGACTAATAACCCTTAAGTTGAATAACGCATGAATATGATTGTAGATTATTAATCGTTTGTTTTCAAACCTTTTGTTTAATAAGTCCCAAGCAATGTTATAATTGTTTTCTGACGTCTCTAAGGATTGTATAACGTGTGCGGCGTCACCCTTTAAAGACATGCGTAAGTAATGAAATTTTTGTATGTCGTTTATAGATTTATTCGTATGTATTAAGCTTTTAAAGGTATCGCGGAAGTTATACCATTTTTCATATGTACCATCAAATTGAGGGAGGTTGATTGACGGCAATATTACATTTTTCGTGGCGTTATTTGAAGGTTGTGATTGTTGAATATCATATTGTTTTAGTAGAGCGCGAGCAGAACCTAAAATCTGATAATATTGTGTTTCGAACTCCTCGCGTTCATTCTCTTGAGTAGAGACATTTTCTACCAACCCATCGATTTCATCTTGAATATTATTGAATGCATCCCAAAGTTTTGAAAAGTTTTCAATGCGAGCTTCTAATTCTGAATAAGTATTGATAGTTAGTGTTAGTGTGTTTATATTCGCTAAATTATTTGAAAAACGTGTCATTTGGCTCTTTACGCCGCCACGTTTTCGCACTAAATTCTCGTAATTTGCCATGTTTGTAGCAAATAGAAGGCCAATAAAAGGATATAGTATGGATAATATGAGTGGACTTACTGATTGTTTGTTGTTAGCGATGACACGATTGGATCCAATCTGATGCTGCCCGGTGTCCTAAGAAGATGCGTACTTCTAATGTCTCGATTGATTGATGCTGACACCTTTGGATCGATTGTGATGCTGCCCCGTGTCGTATGTGGTTGTCTTTTGTTGTTTTTATAAAAATAAAAACATCCGGCTCGAAGGACCATGAACGATTTACGCTGGATTTTTCACCTTTTTGTTTTTGTTGAAAATAATACTCGCATGTAAATAGGTATACGGATTTATTTATTACACTTGATACATAACAATTGCTAAGTTAATTTCTCGTTTTTGCGTTAAAGACCAAGACATGTTATGTCTTGCCCTGGTGAACTTCTCGAATACACTGCTTTTTCTTACATTGCTTTGTCTGGTCGAAAAATGGTCCCCACCCTTATCAAAGGGGGTTGGTGTAAGTAACGTTCATAGTAGATATTGCAACAATATCTCTCAGATGAATTGACTACGTATTTTTTGGCATTTCCAAACTTTAAACCGAGAACAAATAATTATTGCAATATCTTTACAAGGCATAATAAAATGACCGTAATAAAAATGTATCGATACAACAATTTCTCTTATGACCCATGGCTATAAACGGATCGGACCTTTCAAAGCAAGCTACACAAATTCCCATCTGCTAAACTTAGGGGATAATTACCTTCGAAGGCCTTGCAGTATAAAGGCTGTAATACAAATGTTAACGGGATTTGCATATCTTATTCTAAAATAATTTTAGTTAAATACTTTTGTGCACATTATATGGATATGTATGCGAATATACAGGTGCGTCCAAAAACAAACATACATTAAATCACATGATATTAATAAGGAAACTAAAGGTAAAAAATAAGATTATATAAGATTATTATAAATATTTCCGGGAAACCGGAACAACATTTTTATTTGTTCATTTTGTAGTTCAAGTTGAGTAATATTAACTAGCAATACTTTCTCAAGGTTCTCTTCTGTAAAATTTGTTCTCTTTGAATGAAATACATCCTTGTAGATAGAATACGTCCTCTCTACATCGCAACTGGCTATAGCTGCATACTGGAAATCAGTGGCGGCTCTTTAATGAGAGCAAGTGAGCAATTGCACCCCCTGGAATTATGAAACAAAACAAACCAAGCGGCGACTAACTGTGAAAGTATTTATTTATTATATATATTATGTATTCATAGTTATTGACGAGGAACGTGGCACGCTAACAATGTACATACACCGATAGTCGTCACAGATATACTGAGCAAAGCCCAACTTTTGCTCTGTTAAGGCATTAACATTACATTGATGGTGGGGGAGAACTGTATTTTGCCGTACTTCAATGTCGTATAATACATAACGTTGGAGGAACTAAACCAGACTGCTCTCGGGCGTTATTGCGATGAACTCCGTGTCTTTTTTAGAAAACAACGCGTTTTCGCATTTAACGTATAATGAAAAAATCGCAGTAAAAAATCTTAAACGGCCGATGCCTCAATTATGTTTAGAAAATAAACAATCTGTTAAAGGTAAAGACGTTATAAGAAAATTCAAAATGAATATTTATCAGAAAAATGACTGGATTTGTGGGTGTGAAATTAAAAATACTTTGTTTTGTTTTCCGTGTCTTTTGTTTGGTGGTGAACCGCCTTGGTCAAAGAACGGAATAAGAGACTTAATTCATCTTAGTGCTAAAATTATTAATCATGAAAATTCCGAAGGGCATTTGAAAAATATATTTAGTCTAAGAATGTTAGGAAAAAATATCATTCAGAATGTTTTAGATTCATCATATAGAAGAGCAATTCAACAACACACTGAAAAGGTAACAAAAAATAGGCATGTGTTAAATTTAATAATAAATTGCATTAGATTTTGTGGCGCGTTTGAACTGGCACTTCGGGGTCATGATGAACAGCAAACGTCGAATAACAAGGGCATTTTTCGGGAATTGATCAATTTTACGGCAGAATTGGATAAATCGCTCAGAGATCACATCGAAGCAGAACCGGTTTTTAAGGGATTATCAAAAACGATACAGAATGAGCTGCTTGATGCAATGTTGAACGTGTATCATGAACAAGTTGCCAGTGAAATTAAAGCAACCGACTTCATATCTGTGATAGCTGATGAAACCACAGATGTGTCCAATCAGTTTCAGTTGGTGGTTGTTTTAAGATATATTGTGAACGCGATACCGGTCCAAAAATTTTGGAAATTTCTTCTGCCTAGTGGACATGATGCTAATTCTTTATCTGCCTCTATCCTTAACGAAATTAGTTTGCTTGTTGATGACCCAGAAAAACTGATTGCACAGAGCTATGATGGGGCAGCAGTCATGAGTGGTGCTATTAACGGCGTGCAAAGACATGTCCAAGACCAGTATCCAAGGGCTAATTTTGTACATTGTTATGCACATCAGACAAATCTAATTATGTCACATGCTACATCGAGCAGTAGTAATTGCAGAATTTTTTTTGCCAATCTGACGGGATTATGTACATTTTCTCCACTTCACCACAACGAGCTGCAAGATTGGAAGAATTCCTTCAGAGAAAAAGCTTACCTCGTTCTTCAAAAATAAGATGGAACTTTAATTCTAGGACAGTGAATACAATATATGAGCACCGAGAAGAAATAATTGAAGCTCTAGAACAAACCGAGGGAGAAGCTAGTTTACAAACTACCATTCATCAAGCTGGTGCCAATTTGCGAATTTTAGAGGAGGAATATTTTATCTATTGGTTAACTTTCTTTCATAAAATTATGCCACATGTGTACATATTGTTTAATCAATTACAAAATGTCAATACAGATGCATTAAAAATCAAGAATAATTTAGATAATTTTGAACGCGCTATTGGAAAAATTCGAACCGAAATCGCTGACATAGATAATCAGTTGGTTAAACAAAATGACCCAGAACTGACACCTCGACCATCAAAGCGGCGAAGAGTAACTGATGGTAGCCAAAGACAAAAACTATTGAAGTGTGCTATATTATTTTGCTCAAAATAAAAACTAGATTTCGGTATACAGGGCACTTAATATTAGCGAACTTAATTTATTTTAAACAGTTCTCCTCTTTTCAAAAAAAATTTCCGGAAGATTGCCTTAAAGAAGCAGTAAAATTTTATCCATGCCTCAATGAAAGCAGACTACGAACTGAATTAAGCGTTCTATATTCTAGAGAAGAATTTAGGCAAAATATAGAAGTCGGTGCTGTAGGTCTGCTAGGTCTTCTGCTGGATGGATTAAGCGACACCTTTAATGAAGTTGTTACGCTTTTAAAAATTGTCATTACAATCCCAATGACAACGTCCGAAGCGGAACGTCAGTTTTCACGGTTGAAGAGAATAGAAACTTTCCTGAGAAATACAATGAAAAAAGAGAGATTAAATGCCCTTGCTATGTTATCTTGTGAAAAAGAATGTATAAATGATTTCCCAAACTTTAATGAAAAAGTGATAGAACTGTTCTGCAAGTTAAGGACACGTAAAATGGATTTCGTTTATCGTCAGATGTAATTAAACTGTGTAGTGTAATATTTACTATTCCCTCAAAACAAACTCTACAATGAACAGTACCTGTCTGGGACAGTACGTCGGTGAAATTTATAAGGATTGGGGTAAGCGTTTTTGTATTACACTTTTTAATTTTGAAATTATGCACTCCCTATGTGAACCACCCCGAGCCGCCACTGCTGGAAATATTCTTTTATTTCAGCAAATTTAGCAGTTAGATTTTGAAGCATTGTCCCCATACACAGCTGCCGCAATGTTATTAAATCTAGATTTCTATTAAAAACTGCGTCAAACTTTTCCCGAAGGCCACATCCACATTAATAGCCAAATCTAATGTGGTTAATCCATCATTTAATTCGAGATTTTGATTTTAAAAATAAGTGATTACATAGTGGTATTTACCAATGTAGTGGAAATTAAATGAAATTGTATTTTTCCAATTTTATTTCGTTATCAATTTATCTTTCTGCCTTTATATTCTAAATGTAGAATTTGGAAATTATTATTGCATGTACATTTTTCTTTGCAGTTGAATGATTGACAAAAGTGAAATCCTATTTTGTATTTTTAAACGAAGCAATATGTTTTTCAAATGATCTTCTTGTTTGACCAACATACATATATCTTACCGCGGCCCACACGTAAACTTATAGACCCCAGATTTACTATTTTTATATTTTCTATCTATATTGTTTTTTTTATGTACGAGAATATCATTAAAGGTTGTACCTTAGCCAAGTTTAACCAGGATTTTATGTATAAAGTATACTGTATTACAGTATTACAACAAAAAAACTATCGAATTTAATTGATTTTTACTTGATAAACATTCGTTTCCAGTTTGGATGAAATCCTGAGTGATTTTGAGGATGGAAACTCATTAGTAATGTGTTTCCATCCTCAAACGAAGGTAATGTGACATTACCTCCGTAGAATGAATCTAGTTCAGATTTTTTTGTTGATGAGGGACCCAAACTTTTTTCTCAAAGCGAGCTCAGTGATATGGTTAGAGATTTAGGCCCTCAAAAAGATACTGATGAACTGCTGGAGTTAAAACTAAAAAATAAAAACTTGCTATTATCCGGAACCTCATTTTCGTCGTACAAGCAACGAGAGAGAGAATTCACTAAATTTTACCCTAAAGAGGAAAATCTCGTTTTTTACTGATGTTTAACGGTTAATAAAGTATTTTGAAATAGAATATGATTAATCTAAGTAACGTCTATTCCTGGATTCGTCAAAAACTACCCTCAAAAATGTCTTGCTAATAGGGATAAATTTACATCACTTCCTGTAAAACACTCGGTGCATTTGAAGGAAAATTATAGTGATTTGGCAAAGATTCTTGAGAAAATAAAATATCAAAAACATCGCTGGATCGTTTGCGGAGACTTCAAAATACTAACCATTATATTGGACTAGCAGGCAGTTTCTACAAAATATCCCCACTTCCTTTGCTTGTGGGACAGTCTAATCAGAGATTTCCATTGGACAAAAACTGACTTCGACTTAGAGACGCCTTAACCTCCGGTGGAAATAACGTCTTTAATACGACTTTGGTTCCTCCTGAAAAGGTTTTATGACCATCTCTTTATATTAAATTGGGGTTTATGAAGCAGTTTGTTAAGTCACTGCGAAACGATTGGAAATGTTTCAGATATTGTGCTTTAAGTTTAACACTATCGGAAGCCAAGTTAAGAGAGGGATTTTTACTGGCCTCGACATACAAAAACAGTTATCCCCTCTTTTCAGAAACAATGGAAGAAAAAGAAACGTGAGAGCCTTTCGAATACTTAGTGCACAAAGTTTTTGGGTAATACTAAAAGTCTTCATTATAAAATTATTGTACAACGCATGTTAGCTGTGTATAAGGCTCAAGGATACAAGATGAGCTTAAAAGTTCATTTCTTACACTCTCATGTTGACTATTTGCCCGTAAACTTGGGAGCCTTTAGTGAAGAGCATGGTGGAAGATTCTACCAAGATGTTAATGATATCGAGAGACATTACCAAGGAAGTTGGTTAGTTGACTGCTGTTGGATGCTCAAGCGGGAAACATAAAATGAAAAGTCGAAGAAGCATCAAAGAGAAGAAAAAACAGTTTTATGGACAAATTGAATGAACAGAATGTTAGGTACATTTCATGAAGCAATTGTTCATTTAATTATGAAAAATATTGTTTAATTTGTGATGTTCTATTCATTACTGCCATACTTTTTTTTAAATCCAAAATCCCCCCGCCCCAAAAAAGAAACCTGTACATGACTGAATGGATTTACCAGTCTAGAAAATATAATATTTACCGAAAACATCCTATACCTACAGCTGAAAAAAATTTTTTTGGGAGACCTATGTTATAATTTATATTAAACACATAATGTGTAATTAAATCTATTTTAATCGCATTACAGGAAATAATAATATTTGGTTGACCGATTAATAGATATCATGCGTTGCTTGATCAACATTAATATCAATAAATATAGTTTAAAAAATATACTTACGTTTGTTAAAATTAAGACTTGATATATCTCGAATTAATTTAAAATATTTTAATTTATCGCAAATATCACAAAACTATTTCTCCAAAATTCCATAACTATCACATAAAATCAACTTTGCTGTGCGTTTCCGATCACTTACTACAGCTATACCGCACTAAAGTCCATTAAATTCTCAATTTTTTTCAAAACTTCGCATGTTTACATGCACGGTACATAGGACAAACCGTTTTCGCGATAATTTTGCGAAGCCACCGCGATTTCCGTGCCGTTTCTGAGTTCGTTTCGGTAACGGGGGTGGCGTGGTGGTGGCAATCCAGACGCCGTAGCGCCGAGTCAGGGTTGCCACCCCGCAATCTGGTGCGAAAATAAATATAGAGCGTCTGTGACGCGTGTCTCAGCCAAAGAGAGAGAGAGCACGGTGCACAAATAATACGACCTGATGAGATTGATTGAGGATAATTGTCTTGGCTAAGTTGATTAGGAGGTTACTGCTATTGTAAGGGTTGGTTCTCAGATTAGATCTGAAAGGGGAAAATGTGAAAAGACACCGGGGGGCCGTTGTTAGTGCCATCATTGGTGTGTAGCGCCTTTTATAGCTATAACACGGATGGACTGAGGAAGAAAACAATCGAATTATATGGGAAATTTGCCGGGACAAACATTAAAAGAAGTGTATGTGTGCGGAGGAACAAAGACGGAAGAGGAATATTCGGATTCGGATGCATACGCGTCAACACAGAGGGCTTTATGTTGTGTTCCAATATAAATACTTCGGCGTATTATTGCAGGCACAAATGAAAGGTATAATTATCAATTTGTCCTAACGTAATCATACTTGAATGTAGTCATTTAAGTTATCTAAAGGCTGTATTAAATTAGTTGGTGAATAAGTGGATCTATGTTCAGTAACTGATTATTAATTGTTGAATTAGATTTAGAAGGGAATATTGGAAACTCAAGTACTTTGATTTTAATAAAAGAATATAATGATTCAAGATATTATGACAATACTTTAACCCATTACTAGCCATAATTCGATTGGTGCGAATTTTCAATTTTTTTCATCCAATACCAACTAAATACTTACAAATTAAGATATTGTGATGGTTTTTTTCGAAAAAATATTCACACTTACAAAAATATAGTACGTCCCATTTTTGGGACATTGGCTGGAAATGAGGCATTTAGGAAACAGTAGAGCTCATAATAAATAATACAGAAAGTTTAGTTGATTGAAAACAATAATAGTGTAATATTGCAGTAATATTGAAAATAATACATTTATTTTGTATGGAATGGAGCAAAACATCTATCATGTAGAGGTACATCGCATTTGCCACAAAGTCTCATTGTTTTTTTACTACAGAAGGCGCACCTGCGTTGTTGTCGTAATTGGCGTTATCAAATGACTTTTACCGTCAAATCTTAAGTCACAGCTCATTCTTCCACCTAGCAATTTAGATGTTTGTGGCCCCGTCCTCTTTGGGGTAGAAGAAGTTGTTTTGGAAATATAAGCCAACACTATTCTTCTACGTACGTCTAGAAGCGATATCTTGTCTTCAGGATTTGTTACTTGATAGAGTCTCCAAGTGTTTACAATGCTTATATCTAAAAGTTGGGTGAATAAAGGCCACCACCATTTTTTGCAACGAATTCTAATCCTATAAAGTGAAACTTGTTTATCTAACATATCCACTCCACCCATGTGCGCGTTATATTCCTGTATGACCTTCGGTATTTGAATTTGAATTTGCTTTCTGTCCTTACGGGAATAACGTTTGGTTTGCCCTAAAGGTAGAACGCAACTATAATTAGTGGCAAGTGAAACGGCTCTATTGTCATTCCATTTTAGGATAAGCACTTCATTTGATCGGTCGAATTTATAATCGAAATAACCTCGTTCCTTCTCTTTTTCCATTGTTTTGTTTGAAATCAATGGGCATTTTTGAGTACGGTTTTCTCGAATTGTTCCCGTTGCTTTCATTTTCAGTGCTCTTAGATTGCACATTATTTCATGACTTGTGAAAAAATTATCAAAAAATAATTCGTGTTTTTCATACTCTTCGGCTGGTATTGAAGAGATAAGATTTGTAATTACCCGAACACCCAACGGTCCTTCCACGTTTGCGCTTTTGCCACAATATGTCTCAAAATTGTATAAATAACCATTCGAACTACACAAGCACCAGAGTTTATAGCCAAATTTTATTGGCTTTCCGCGCATATACATTTTTGCGGAATGTCGCCCGTAATACCGCACCATCATTTCATCTATAGATAATTGGGATTGAAACACACCGAATTTCAAAAAGTTTTGCTTGAGCATCTCAAAATACGGTCGTAGTTTGTACATTTTATTCTCTTTATCTAAAAGCGTGTTATTAGCTAAATGAATATATTTCTTTATTTCTTTGAATCGTCTTCTCGGCAGTGCGTTATATACTAAAGGTACACCAGCATCAGGAGATTGTTGCCAATACATGTCCTCCTGAGGCAACTTGTGATAGCCACTGAACAATAGAACGCCAATGAAAACTCGCAACTCTTCAGCCGTGAGTGAAAAGTCTTGATCGTTTTTTTTGCCGGGCGTACAATATGCTTTGCTGTACTATGTAATCTATTACATATTCGGTAAAAATTGCTCAAAAATATCCACAACAGTTTTTCCATGTAACAGTGATGTGACATTTTCGAAATCATTTTCCGATGCACCGTTTGCGTCAGTGTATTTTATTTCATCTACCCAGTGCGGTGTTTTTGCTGTTTTTCCAAAGTTTGAGTTATTTTTCTTATCAAATTCAGATGCTCTTTTTTCTTTCGTTTTAGATACTCTACGCTTTTTCACGGCAAGTGGTTCATCATCGCTGCTGAATTCAGATTCGTCGCGGATATTAGGTATCAATAGCTCTAGAGTACCTGCAACATCTTGTACTTCTTCTCCTTGTAGATTATTTTCGTCGAAATTCTCCGTATCAGTCACTTGATCTGGCTGTGGTGGAATGATTGCGATTTGAATATCTTCGCCATCAACGTCGTTATTATTCATGTCTTCCCAAAACGCTGGATCCTGTAAAATTTCCTCAACTTCTGTTGTAGTTAGACATTTCGCACCGTTGTACTTTGCAGAGTTCATACCTGTTTTATTTTGATAATTTTATGAATATCCTTCACGCGTATTTTACTATGTCTCTGGAGACCTACACAAACCTGTTGATACTGATATCAACCAATATCCTAATATTGGGACGCTAACATAAACAACATATACACTATAAATACCAGAAAATATAACATCAAATTTCAGTTGAATCACATACTGTAACTCGAGAAGACTATTGATCAAGAGCAATTATATTGTTTTGATTGCATTTACAGTTGTTATGCACTTGTATTTCTTCCGATGCACGTGAGCTTGAAAGCGTAAAACTTCTAACCACTTTCTAACCTTACTTACGTCTTATACGCGTAATCGACTTTTATCGCCAGATGGCGATAAAAGTCGATTACGCGTATAAGACCCAAACCACAGCCCAAATTACAATACAGATTTCTATTGTTTTAGTATTGTTATGTTGATTCAAAGTCACGTCCCATAAATGGGGCAATGGCTGGTATTGGGTTAATGCAAATATTTATCAAAATGTTAAAAAGATGGAGATACTACAAGAGCTGCATTTATGTTACTAGACTAGGCATGGAAATACTAGTGATTTAACGAGATACTAGCTTTTGAAATGTTGGCAAAACTTTCGTCACGATAAGTATATTATTGACTTCACCTATATTTTAGAAGCCTGCTCTCAAAATTTTGGCCAAATCTATCTGATAGATAAGTTTTTACAATCGTTTAAACCCGGGGTGCTTAGACTTTTAGGGATTGCGATCTAGCACAGAATATTTAGGTAAAAAGCGAGCGATACGTATGACTACCGACTACTAGGAGTGGCTTGGTTACAATAAAAAATAAAAAACAGATTTATGAAAATGATTTATTGCAATTACTTATAATTAAAGGCCGGATTATATGCAGTTTGCATAAATTTGCATTTACATAATATATGCATTTTGTATATTATTTGCATATTGATATTTATATTCCAGTAAAACATACAGTTTACCCTAATGAGTCAGATATGGTTTTACCATATTATAAAATTTTTTATCTACCAATCCGCACGTTCCCCGTCAAAATTAATGCCGGATTCGTTTTCTACGCACTCGATTTAGTTTATAAAAAATTCGAAACTAATATTTGACGTGTTTTCCAAACTGACCAAAAAATCGAAAATTTCCGAAGGGTACTCCTTCAAAAATTGTCAATTTTCATCATGTCACCGCAAATATAACATTTCCGACGAGAGCACGTTAAGAAAAAATTATATTCGCTGTATCTATACAGACATATTGAATAGCATTAAGAAGGTTGTTGCAAACTATTATCTTTATATATGCGTAGATGAAACTACTGATAGTGTGGGCCGATACATAGTTCATTTAATGATTGGTATCCTTAAAGTATCGGTTCCAGTAAAATCTTATTTAATTTCATCCAAACAGTTGGAAAAGGCAAATAATTTGACAATAACAAGGTTTATACAGGAAGAACTGGCAACTTTCTTCTTACCGGAATCGATTCCAACAGAGAAAATTGTATTGTTTTTGACTAATGCTACACCATACATGGTGAAGGCAGCTTACAACTTGAAAATCTTTTACCCAAATTTAATTCACACAACTTGCTTGGCGCACGGACTAAATCGTGTTGCAGAAGAAGTCAGAAACCATTTTCCCTTAGTAAATACTTTAATTAGTAGTGTTAAGAAAGTATTTTTTTCTATTTCGGTGCTATAAAGTGCATTTTTCGACACCCGTTTGGGTTGCATAAAGTATTAATTTTTCGCACGCAAAATTTTGTTTTTAGAGGTTGGTCACAAAAAAAGAAATGGAACTAAATCATATGTAAATGTCAAATATAAATGTGTATAACAAGCATGTGTAGTAAAAGTTGTATAGGTACAAAGAATAAAAAACACTTGCTAACATTTTATTTATACTAATTAACAATATAAATTGTTAAACAGAGTTGGAAGATCTAATGCTACTATTGACATTTACTTCCCATTTTGAATAGTGCAACTGTTATAAACGTTTACTGTAACACTAGAAGATTCATGTGCATTAATGGAGATTCCAGGCAGATTCTGGGAACACACTATGTTTTGTTTGAATTCCTGTTGATTCACATTGATTGACACATCACTGCCTATTGCATCAGAAGTCGATGGATTCTGAATAATTTTAGTGGATGTATTAGGTGCACTAGACAGTATTCGAGCAACATCAACTTTTTTCATGGTGGAATTATCAATGTAACCTTCAGCCACTGCTGAAGATTTCCATCCTCCTTGGCGCTTAATTGTTATTAAGTCACCTCCACTATTAGCCAAGTGTGTCACACTTGAACGCCTAAAGCAATGTCCAGTGAAGAGCTCAGGATTAGGCAAATTTAAGTAAGTAGCAATAACTTTTGGTACTTTTCCTATAGTATTAATGCCAATTGGATTATTCACGCAAGAACCATTTCTATATTGCAGGAAGAAGAGTTTATGTGTAACATGAGTGGGACGAAGTGAATAATATTTTTTAACCAAATCAATCCATAATTTTTGTGTTATAATAAATTGTCTTGGAACATAAGTTTTAGTTTTTGGCACTCTAACCATTATGACATCATTTTTAAACTGTATATCATCTAAAATCATGTTCATGATTTCTTCACGACGACAAGCTCAATTATAACCCATAATAAGGATAACCTATCAATATTAATATGACTATTATAACAAAATAATGTAGAACATTAATAAAATACTATTACAAGGATGTTTGTATTACTTACCTTCATTGCTAAATATGTTTTATCATCGGCTTCTATTATAAAACAGTTAATATGATCTATTTCTAAAATCTTGGATTTCTTAGGATCGTAGCCTTCAGATAATCTTTTTAAATATGCAAGAAGCCTAGAAAATTTTGAGATATCTATATTTTTATAAATATTTAAACAACATCGTAACATCGAATATGTGGACCACAAGGCCGATGCCTTTTTTATCTTGCTTTCCTTAACAAAATAAGCAACAATTATATTTTCGGTAATATTCGCGATATTATTTTCTTTACACCAAGTTAAAAAGTGCTCGTATTGCTTTTGATAAATATGTCGAGACTTTGTTGGCAAAAGATTTTGTAAATTATCTTCTGCTATTTTGCGAATCTCTGGGGGCGTGCAATTATTTGCTTCGTCCATTTCGTTAATAATTTATTGCATAAATCAATCTAAATTTTAAAACTTAAAATGACATATAACACCGCCGATTTTAAAATATTTTAAATGCTCTAGTTGAACATCAATGCTACAAACTTCAAAAAAAGAAAATTTCTACAATTTTTGTACAAAACATGCCTTTTATTTTAAGTCTTTTTGAACTTTTAATGTCCGAAATAGAAAAAATAGTATAAAATACACATTTCATAAGACATTTTAGTGCACTTGTTCTTTAGAAAACTCGCCTTGCGGCTCGTTTTCTAAACTTGAACGCGTGCACTAAAATCATGTCTTATGCAACTTGTACTATAATATACTATTAAAGGCCCCATTACGAGTTCAGTTTTACAAACAACATCTACCCGGTGTTCCGCTTTCTCCTCAACCAGTAACCGCACGATGGGAAACGTGGTTGCAGGTTGCTATTTTTCATGCAAATCATTATGAAGGAATAAAGAGAATTGTTATGGATCTTGATAGGGATGCACAATCTGTGATAGACCCCCAAAAGATGTATTCGAGTAAAGAAATACCTCAACAGTTGGCGTTTATTAAAGCCAATTACAGTTTTATTTCAACTTCTATATTGCAGTTGGAAAAAAAATTATGTCGCGAGTCGAAAGTGTTGAAATAATAAACCAATTTGAAAAGTCATGTTTTGATGTTAAAGGAGGAGTGGGACAGTCCGTGTATGAAAAATTTTTAAGTGTAATAGGAAAAAATGAGGGTTTTAAGAAGCTAAAGGACATTGCTAAAATCTTGTGTGGTGATTCAGTAGAAAATATTGAGTTGACAATAGATAATATTTCTAATTTGAAATATGCTCCTATAACAAGCGTCGACGTAGAACGAACCTTTTCAATATATAAATACATGTTTTCAGATAAGTGTCACAATTTTTCTCTTGAAAACTTTGAGAAATATGTAATTGTAAATTGTTTTCAATAGTTAATTATGTTGTAGAATGTTCTAATTAAACTTGTAGTAAACATAATAGAATATTTTTTTCTACAGTATTCCATTTTCTAATATTCCTTGTATTTTTCATAAGGAAGTGCATATTTAGACTAAAACATCTGCATATTTATGCGCATATTTTCAGTTATTTTTGCACATAATTCGGCCTTTACTTATAATACAGGGTGGGGCATAGGAATCAAGTGTTTTTGAAATGATAATAAAATTATTAGTTTTTACTCTAAAAAAAATTTATTGGTAGTACAACATAGCTAATAATAAAGCATTTTGAAATATTCAAGTACGGAAAATTACATCTGGCATATGATGTCCGTTTTCATTGATACACTGTTGCAGCCGTTGACGAAAATTGGCCTCCACTCTTTCCAGCATGTCTCTGTCGATTAGGGAGATTTCATAACGAATCGATTCCTTTAATGCGTCTAACGTACGGGGTTTGGCCTCGTAAACACGTGACTTGAGGTACCCCCATAGATAAAAATCACAAATCGAGTCGGGAGACCGAGGAGGCCACAAAACGTCACCAAATCTCGAAATTAGACGATTTGGAAACAGGTGGCGAAGAACAGCCATAGATGCTTTGGCGGTGTGTGCCGTGGCCCCATCTTGCTGTAACCACAAATCTTGAATATCCACACCTCTTCTTAACAATTCAGGTATGAAAAAGTTATTCACCATATGAATGTAACGCGCAGATGTTACTGTAGCGGTTACCCCATTTTCTTCAAAAAATATGGGCCAATGATGCCAAATTTTCCCACCGCACACCAAACTGTTACCTTAGGACTATGCAATGGCATCTCATGTAACTGTCGTGGATTCTCGTCAGCCCAGTACCGGCAATTTTGTTTATTGACGGCCCCCGTAAGATGGAAATGAGCTTCATCACTCATGAGTAACAACATGTTTTCATTCTCCTGAACAAGTTCAAGCATTTGTTGTGCGAAACTCAAGCGTTGGGCGTAATATCTTACATTTAATTGTTGGGCAACCAGTATTTTGTATGGGTGAAAATGTAAGTCACCATTCAAAATCCGCCGTACAGTGCGATTGCTGATTTGAAGTGCAGCTGAATGTCGACGTGCAGAGCGGCGTGGACTTCGCAGTAATGCTTGTCTCGCCCTTTCAATATTCTCAGGAGTACGCACAGTACGTTGACGACCGGGCGGCTTTCTTTTCATTATTGAACCTACTGTTCGAAGGTTATTGACCCAGCGTAAGATGGTGTCTCGGGCAGGAACAGAGTCATTACGATGGATGTTAAATCTTCTGCGAAATTCACGCTGTACTGCTGTCACCGACTCGCCACTTCGAACAAAACTATCATACGCGAACACGCGTTGCTCTAGCGTCCACCTCTCCATGATGGCAAGTGGCAACTGAGAAAGTGAAATGCTTTGAGTCGAGGAATGGATTGTAATAAACCGCGCGCCCCTCCCTTTTCTAATGGCCTAGTACTACCCAAACCAAAAACACTTGGTTCCTATGCCTCACCCTGTACATAAATTTATTGATTCACTTAAAAATAAACAGACAGTTTAATTTCTCTACAAACAGAACAAAACCTATGTTGTAAAATGTTCTAAATAAACTTGTAGTAGACATAATAGAATATTTTTTTCTACAGTATTCCATTTTCTAACATTCCTCGTAATTTTTACCTGCATATTTTTCATAAGGAAGTGCATATTTAGGCTAAAACATCTGCATATTTTCAGTTTTTTTTTTGCATATAATCCGGCCTCCTTTAATTACATATCGCCGAATGCCGAAATTTACAAATTATGTACTTAAAATTTCCTAATTGATTTAATATAATACATGTAATTCTGTGTCCCGTCACGTGCCTGTTATTTCTGTTAAATATACAAAGGCGTAATTGAATGTAAAGGTTTACTATGGGTTTTACGTTTGCAGTTTATAGCCCTTTTTGTCCTATTCATTGAGGGGTTTTCCGTATGTCTATTGATTAATATTCCAGATTTCTTACAATGAATTTTAGTTTAATTTTATTATCTTGTCGGAATAATTGTGAATGCGAACCTATAATTTACCTGGCACAATGAACCAGTATTTACGAAGATCTCAACGAAAAAAACATCTAGCAAGAACTCATAAAGCATCGAGCTAGACAAAAAACATTACCTTTGTTCAGATATTCAAAATAAACTTTAATTTCTCTCTTTTATTAAATAATTAATAGTTGTGTACATAGTGGAATAAAATTTTTTAGTTCACAAATGAGTTTTATTCGGTTAAAATAAATACCAAAATATAGGAAGTTTTATTTTTCTGGTGGTACAAGAAGTGGACCTCCAGTTTTTTGAAAAAACTGCTTTGATAAAATATCTTATGATTAGAGCAGACCAATTTCCGTGCGCGCCATGTGCGCCGATGTGAGGATGATAGTATTGCATCAGAACTAATAACAAGCATTCAGTATGTGTTTGGTACTTGCTTAGACTGCATGTAAGTGAAAGCATACGTAATAAAATGTCGTCAACACATAAATCGAGACAACGACCGTTGTTAGACGAAGTGAATAAGTTTATTATGGATTTCCCGGACTTAATATACGATGGCTCAAAAATTAAATGTTTTGTGTGCATTACATATCTAATGTGTTGGTCAAAAACACATTGTAAAGAACACGTAAGCAGTTCGAAGCACAATAATAATAAAATTAATCGACAACAGTTTATACATGAACTATGTGTAACTATGATTGTGTTTACATTGCCGTTTACCTTGTTAAGTAATGATTCATTTATTTCATTTTGAAATAAATACGCGAATCAAACATTACCGAGCACGACAACGTTACGAAGGAATTTACCATCGGTGCGTAAATAGGTTGAAAATAAAATCAAAGCCGAACTGAAAAATAAAAAACTGTGGTTATGTGTGGACGAAACAACTGACAGCAAAACACAATCTGTAGTTAATGTGATGGCATGTACTATGGAACCACATCAACCAACGTCTTCAATTTTATTAGCATCCAGACGACTAGAACAATGTAATGCCGAAGAAATTTCAGAAGTGCTATTAGATACTTTGGAAAAATTTAAACTTTCGAAAGACCAAGTATTAATGTTTATGACCGATGATGCCGCAACCATGTGTTCTGTAGGCCGGTCTTTTAGAAAATATTATTCTAACTTGTTACATATTACTTGTAAACTCCATGCTCTACACCTTGTGGCAGAACAGGTTCGTAGATGTTATCCAGAGGTAGATGCTTTAATATCGAGTACAAAGGCAGTATTCCTGAAATCTCCAAAACGTATTCGGAAATTTCACGAATTGTGTCCCCATACACCTGAGCCATCACAGCCGCTTCTGACACGTTGGGGTACATGGTTACGGGCGGGGTTTTACTATCATGAACATTTTGAAAAAATTAAGGACGTGGTTTTATCATTCGATCCGAAAGAAAGTGCAGCTATCAATACAAGCCAGAGAAAATTTCAAGATGCCCATATTAAAATGGATTTACAAAGTATTCGTGAGAAATACTTGGGACTAGAAGAAGCAATAACAAAATTAGAAAATTAGAAAATTCGTCGCTGTCGTTAGAGGAATCACTGCAAATCGTTAAAGATGTTCACGCACAACTGTGTGCTGTAGAAGACGCAAAAAGTGAAAGTGTTCTAATTAAATTTGAAAGTGTTTTAGACAGAAATGCAGATTTTGACACCTTAACACGTATTTGTGAGGGCACGTCTACAGATGCGTTAAGTTGATTAAAAAAGTATTTTTATTATGCGAATATAACATCACTAGATGTAGAACGCTCGTTTTCCGAATATAAACATATTCTTTCCTCATGGCGGACATGTTTTTCAGAAATAACCTTAGAAACGCACCTGATGTTGAAAATATACAATCGAGTTTCTCCAGTTTGTCAATTCTTGAAAGACGCTTAAAACGGTAAGTGTTTCTTTAAATCCTCTGTCATGCACACAATCACTGATTTCATACATTTTCCATTTTATTTATAGGTACATACAACGCTGCTATAATATGTACTATTCTTATTTTTCGTGTGTTTATGCATATTACTTTTATAGCAGAAAATCAAATGTATATTTAATTATTTCTGATAGAATAAATGTCTCTACTTCTATACTTATATCGGTAACAAGCTCATGTTGCGTCCCTATTCTATCGCATATTCAAATATATTATGAATTACACTCCCATACCGGCGCTCATGGCGCGCACCGAAATTGGTCTGCTCTACCTATGATTTCATTCTACATGTGATCTTTTACAATGGTTTACTTAGAGAATCTAAAGAAAAAACAAACTTTCTTTCAGTCGAGCAAAATTTTAGGTCAAATACCTACTCTAGTAAGAGTTAAATCATAAACAAATCCCATCTTTCTACTATAAGAATATGTATTAATTCGTTTTATTATTAAAGTGAATAATTGTTTAGAAGCTGTTTAAATTGGGTAACACATTTTGCCGGGCCCTGTTTTTATCAAATCATCCTCGTATACACCTGTATAATTGTTCCTTTGTTTGTCATATGTATTGTTAATTCCATTTGAGACTGATATGTTTTTAATGTTAATGTAATGAAGCTGCACTAACGCCATCTCTTATAATAAAGTGATAAGAAAACAATCTTATATATGTTTTGTGTATTAATTGTTATATGTTTATATATTAAGCATTTTAAAGTTTTTAAATCATTTTAAACTGCCTTAAAAATACTCATGCTATCCCGTATAAATACAAATAATTAAACAAAGAAATCAAAAATGAACACGAAATATTCCTAGTTCAAAAAAACAACGACATAGAACTCTAACACCACGCCACATCCGCTCTAAACTGCTTTCCCTCAAATACACCGCATATTGCTTGTAAATGTCCCAATTTGTTCTGCAATAGGGGGTGATCGAGCGCCTCGTTTGCCCGGATTGGCCGGGTCGTACCGCTGGGGGATGAGTGACATCTGCTCGCCTCAGACTATTGGGCCAAACGATGGACGCCCACGGTCCCGTTACCATAGCCACGTAATCTCCAGGTTTAATATACCTTTAATGGAGTCATCAACGGGGAAAGTTCATAACAGGGGATTTGTGAAAGCCGAAAAAATAAAACGGATTGGGTGAAACAGGAATGTTATCTGTTAGTGTTATTGTCTGTACTTTAGGTAAATATATTAAGGACGTGTTTAATTTTAAGAACGAAGTAAATTTAGGTGCTTCTGAAATAGATATTATTGATAATTTGATATTTTTTAAACATTGTTTTATATATATATATATATATAGAGTTCATTTGAAAAGTCAATCTAGTAGCATTTGATTTACTGAGAACATTTTGAAGTATTTCGTAAATTAAAATTTACTACTTAACCTACGAAGTCGTATATTTTGAGTTTCATACATACAAATAAATAACAAATAATAGGTATTTATTGAAAACTATAACAAATGTTGAAAATGTTGTCCTTCAAGATCAATGCACTTTAAAATCCTCCGTTCAAAATTTCTGATGATATTCCGCAACATTACTGGATTGTTATTAATTTCCATGCATTTCAGTTCGATTCTCTGTAGCATATCATTCAAATTCAATATAGGTGTTCGAAATATGTTATTTTTTAGATAAGGCCACAAAAAGAAGTCGCAAGGTGTTAAATCGCATGAACGTGCAGGCCAGGCAATTTCAGTATTTCGACTAATTATAGGCTCATCAAAAAATTCTCTTAAATAATCTAAAGATCCTGCAGTACAGTGACAAGGTGCGCTCCGTCTTGTTGGAAATATGCATTTTGAAGTTCATCATCATATGCAACTGATTGACAAATGGTTGTAAAATTTCCGTACGGTACCTTTGAGTAGTTAACGTTCCCTGAAAAAATATTGGTCCAATGATTCGCCTTTGGCTTATCGCTGCCCAAACACCAATTTTCTCTGGATGTAGCGATTCTTCATTAATTACATGTGGATTTTCACTACTCCAAATTCTTGTATTTTGTGAATTTAGGTATCCCGTTTTATAAAACCATGCTTCATCAGTGAAGATGACTCTTTGCGAAAGTTTTCCATTATTGTTCATATTTACAAACCAATTACAAAACTGTAGTCTACGTGGATAATCAATTTCTAACAATTCTTGTACTGCTGTGACACGGTATGGATAAAGTTGCATATCTTTTTTTAATAACTTGTGAGTTGTACCAACAGAAAGGTTTATTTGTTGACTCAAATGTCGAACAGATGTTTGTGGTTCATTTTCCATTATTTCTTCAACACGATTGACCACTTGAGGTGTACGTTTCTTAACTGCTCCGCTGCCTGATTTTCTTAAGAGACTACCAGTTTCAGAAAAAAGTTTTAAAGTTCTATCCAAAGTATTCTTGAATTGTATATAATCTATTACAAAATGTGGAAACTCAACTTGAAATTCTACCATGCAATCTTGAACTGAATAAACCCATAAACAATCAATTTTATTACCACTTAAAAAATAAGCCTGAACTAAAAAAATTTTATGTTCTAAAGTGAAAGTCATTTTAAAACTGAGAAGCAATTTATTTAAACCAGAATCGACGCACGATTATTTTATGCACTAACTGATATTTGTGATTGACATTATCAAATGTCATTTGGATTTACGTTTACGGAACAACAAACACATACTAAATATATATCAAATTTACTTAGACGCTCTTTCAATATACGAAGACAATTTTCAGCCGTCATACTTCCATGAATAGGAACGAGTCCTAAGCTCCAATTTTTTTTATATGAATGAATGTTGACAGCCATGTATCGTTTATTGGACGTTGATGTCCACTTGTCGCACTTTTCAAATGTTTTAATTCTGCAGTTACTTGCTTTCTGATTTTTTCACTGAAATTCATAACACGCTTTCGAATTGTAACGGCTGATTTTAGTAAATCCGTCTAAGGGCTAAGGGCAATTTTCTCAAATCGTCTGAAGTTATGATTACACTGAATGGAAATCCATCTAATGCAATCATTCTTGCCAAAACATCATCCAGGCTATCGTCGGCACTTCTAGTAAAATAATCTTCTAACTTTAGTTTAGCTGGCGGCGGTGCTGTGTTCAGATTTTCAGAATCTTGACTTGTTGAAGCTGTTAAATAATTAACGTCAGCAAAAATCTTAATGTTATGTTTTGATGACAACTGTGTATATAATCCCTTAGTCGATCCACCCAAAGTCTTGAGAATGGCAGGGCATCGCTTACATTTAGCACTATTCCCGTCCGTGGCAACTAAAAAATAACTCCACGCTGACGACGCATCACTGTTTTTTTTATGTTGAACAAAGTCTCCCGCCATTTAAAATAACTTTTTCAGATAATTGACTTTTAAATTTGAATGACGTGACCTGCGTAACCTTGTCGCTGGTAGAATAATAAATGAAAAAAGTAAAACCTGATAAGCGTATTTATACTTTCGAATCCCGAAGATCCCGAGATTAGCCAAGTACAGTCCCGAGCTTTACCGGATCAAAGCCCCGCCGGGATCCCGGGATTGTATTCTCTAACTGTAGCTGACACCGGTTAACTTCGATGCTCTTTCTATAATGGCCTTTTCTGTAACTTTAGCATTTTAATTATTTATTTCATATTGCTCACCAGCCCTGTCTTCATCCGAAGGTTACCACATTTTCTTATAATAAAATATATGTTTTTTTACTTTACAATTTATATTTTGCTACTAACGAAAATTTATATGCACTGTATTACTTAAATGTAAGAAGTGTTAAGCTGTACAGCCATTTTATGTTAAGTAATGTCTATTAAATTTAATTTCTAAAACTAACGGCCGGTTTCATAATATATTTAAACGGTCTCTTATTTTTTAAAAGGGCTTTTAGTGAAATATTTCGTCTCATAATTGCCATTTAGCTTAAAAGTTTGTTTTAAATCGGCTCTTAGTTAAAAGAAGAAATCTGGCCATTTAAGTTGATTTAAATGACCATTTAACCTACAAATAACACATGGGCTGTCATTTATAACTGCGAACGTTAGTCAATATGGATGAATTTTATACCTCCTCGTCAGACTCCAGTTCCACTTCCGAAGACGACGAAGATATTTTTGTAAGAAGAAGAAAGATTTATAATGAAAGAAAAAATTATTTCGAAATAACGACGACATAGATTTTTTCGATAGATTCAGATTAACAAAGCCCATATTTACATTTTTACTAAATGAAATTGAACGTGAAATACAGTCGGCTACGAATAGGTAGAAAATATATTTAGATAAATTGTTGTAGTTATATAAAAATTGATTTTTTTTAGAGGTGGATGCATAAAACCTGTTATTCAACTATTGCTCAAACTTCGCTTTTATGCTTCTGGAAGTATGCTAGTGGCAAATGCAGACTTTGTAGGTGTGTCAAAAGCTGCTGCTAGTCGAATTATCATCAGGGTCAGTACAGCCATAGCGAGGTTGAGCAATAGATATATTAAGATGTATGAGGAGGAACATGAGACTGACGAAGCAGCGGTGCAGTTTTATAGAATAGCTAGCTTTCCAAGGGTGATTGGTGCTATTGATTGTACTTTAATTAAAATACAATCTCCAGGTGGTGACGATGCAGAAATTTTTAGATCAAGGAAAGGATTCTTTGCATTAAATGTGCAAACTGTATCAGATGCTAGACTTAAAATACGAAACATTGTATGTAGATGGTCAGCTCAGTTCACGATCAGACCATTTTCAATAATTGCAACTTAAAAACGGAGTTTGAAGATTTACGATATGGGAGTTATTTGCTAATTGGAGATAGTGGATACCGCCTTGAACGATATTTAATGACAAAGTTAGAAACAACAAGGTCGCCTGCAGAGATTCTATATAATGAATCAATTATTCGTACCAGGAATGTTGTGGAACGACAATATTGTGTATGGAAAAGGCGATTTCCAATTTTGTCATTAGGAATTCGCTTAAATGTAAACACAGCAATGACAGTAATAGTTGCTACCGCTGTATTGCACAATATAGCGTTAGAAATGCAAGAAGTATTCCTTTAGAATGGAATATTGTAGATGTGCATAATTTAAATAATGAAGCAGAAAATGATAACATTATTGAAAATCGATCAGGTCGCCAAGTGAGGCAGTTATTAATTACAGAACACTTCAACAGATTGTAAATCTTAAATTATAACGGAATGTTTTTTATTTATAAATTTGTATAATATATACATTATCAATATTAGTTTTTATTTATAAATTAGTATAAAATATACATTTATCTGATTAGTTGTTAATTTCAGAGCACTTGAAAAGGTTGTAAATATCAAATCCTAATGTGTATGTAAATAAATATAGCTTTTATTTTAAAATATACATTCATATTCCTTAATTATGTTTTTATTTTTAATTTCCATACCCAACAAAATCATTTTCTTTTCATGTTCCCTTTGGTTCTGTTCTATCTGCTTTTCTACAAGTATCTTTTTCATTCTGTAATACTCAGCTTTCGCTTCTATAACTGGATTTGCCAACTTGGGTCCCAAACTCTTCCTCACTGGTTTTTTTAATTTTCGAGGAACATAACTACCCCTCTGTAAAATAAAATTATATAAGCATATATATTAACTAAAACAGAATGTAATATACATCATTGTCAGAAACAGATTTTTCTCCAGCATCAGTTATTTCCCTTGCGATTGGTGAATCATTTTTAGTGGACTGTGATGGTGGAGTGGATGTATCTTCCTATAAAATGCAACCAAGAATTAACATAAATAAATTCAAGTGATGGTGATTTACGCACATAAACTGTATTCAGTGCTTCTTCATTCTGTATTGTAATGGATATCTAAAATATATTTTATAATATACAAATATTACCAAATTTGGACATAAGTAACTGAATAAAAGTTCAAATTACTTACTTACAGACTCAGATAAATATTGTTCGGCATCAATGTCATTAGAGTTATTTTCCTTAAAACAAATTTCTATTATTATAACTTATATTTGCAAAACAACTTTCTTACCTGACTTTCATGAATTTACATTAGTGGTGTGCTGCTTACATCTAGACCTATATCTGTATTGATATCCTGCAAAGTAATATGATGAGATTAATTATATTATATTGCAGACGAGTGTAACAGCAATACCCTAGAAACATTGATTGTGAAATCACCATCAAAGTTTGACTGCAGCCCTACAACAGTTTTTATATTTATTAGTTGTAGAACAGCCAATAACACTGGATCTATTTCCGATGTATAACTGGGACCACCACTAGTTCCCATCAGATATTGCCTCCTTTGAGCAACTGTCTTCCTAGCTTCTGTTTTTAGGTTTTCATATTTAGATACTAGTTGTCGTACTGATCTTCTGGCAGATACTTTGGAATTAAAACTTTCCTCAATTTTTTTCCATGCTTCTTGCTATAAATTATACCACGAATTATATATATGTATAAAAACATGATATTAACATAAATCTACCTTTTCATTACATGAAATTTTATTAGTCACTTTGTTCTCTATTATACTCTTAAATTTGCGAATTTCCTCAATTAAAAGAAGTTGATCTTCTTTAGAGAAATTTGAGTAACGCATTCTTTTGCTAGGCGTATTATTCATTCTAAAATAAAAAGAAATTAAACTACAATACATGATTTTTCTCCATAAAAATACTGTTTTAGTACATACCTGAAATAAATATTAAAATATCTTAAGAAATTTGTTCAAAAAGCACTAAAAATACAACACTAGTAAAACGTTAAACGACGAAAGAAAATGCTTTGGATCTGACGCGCGTATATCAGTCAATTCGAATTTTCAGTATGACCAACATTACTAATTTAATTTCATTGGTTGACTTCGCAGATATTTCTTGGTGAAACATTCTTGTAATAACTTGATTAATTATTCGAAAATAAAACACTTGGCTTAGTTTCACGACTTCTTTATTAGATATACTAACAATTGTTTCGGCTATTAGGCCATTATCAAAGAGCTATCTAAAACTAAACTTAGTCTACTTAAGGTTAACTTATATACCTGTGTTCATTATGGGTGGGAGAATGTGGGTAATTGATATTTAAAATTGCATCGATATAGGGGATATTTATGAATTCTAATTGCGTGTTTGTGATAACTCGATTTTGTTTTTGGGCTTTTTTAATTTCAAAAATCTCTAATATAACTTTTTACTTTTTACTACATTATGAATGAGGTTGCAGCTATTTATATCGGGTAAGTGGTTCTGGTCTATACAATGTTCTGCGAACCCTGTGTGTTTCACACTATATTTTATATCTCTAATATGTTCTGTTAACCGTTTATTAATACATCTGCCACTCTGTCCGATATAAATAGCTTCACAATTCTGGCATTTTATGGAATATATTCCTGATTTATCTAAGTTATCTATTTTATCTAAAAAAAAAATATAGTGTTAAACACATAGGGTTTGCAGAACATTGTATAGACCAGAACCACTTACCCGATATAAATAGCTGTAACCTCATTCATAATGTAGTAAAAAGTAAAAAGTTAAATATATTAGAGATTTTTGAAATTAAAAAAGGCCAAAAACAAAATCGAGTTATCACAAACACGCAATTAGAATTCATAAATACCCCCTATATCGATGCAATTTTAAATATCAATTACCCACATTCTCCCACCCATAATGAACACAGGTATATAAGTTAACCTTAAGTAGAGTAAGTTTAGTTTTAGATAGCTCTTTGATAATGGCCTAATAGCCGAAACAATTGTTAGTATATCTAATAAAGAAGTCGTGAAACTAAGCCAAGTGTTTTATTTTCGAATAATTAATCAAGTTATTACTAATTTAAGGTAAAAGTCCTTTTAGTTAAGAAGCATTGGCAATATGATTATGAAACGGTCGTCTTTTAATATAGCATTTAAGAGAGCTTTTAAGCTAAATGGCCTTTTAGATAAAATCCCTATTAAGAAAATATTATGAAACCGGCCGTAATATAAATAAGCAAATCAAGTTCGCTTATTTAGACACAATTTATTTAGTATCACTCTGGCTATTAAAGTAAGGATCAGCCCACATCTGTGTTTACTTTTCATTAAGCCCTTAGCATAGGGGTTGCTATAATTAAATTAAAATAAGTTGAAATAAACTACACCAAGTCTGGGAATATAAAAACGACTTCTTTTAGAGAATGCTTTTAACTGTAGTTGCTTTGTTTATATAATTCAAAGTTTAAAGCGTCAATTTTTTATATCATAATACGAGTACATCCCTGTTAAACATGTCACACCACTCGTTTGTGTCTCTTTCAATAGCACTCGTTACATTACTTTGTTATATGAGTAATTAATTCAACTTTCAACGTAGATAAAAGCATTTTCATTGGCAATCAATATTGTTATGCATTCCATTAAAGGGGCTTTTTTCGCCGAGCTGAATATTATTTAAAAGTCAATTAAAACCCCCCTTCCCTGCATGAACTAAATATAAAGTTCGCTTTTTGTCCATTACTTGATGTAATGGGTTTTAATTTTCGCCCGGCAAAAGTTGCAGGGGTAATTATTCTGTTGGACGACACATTTATCTTTACCGTTAAAAGGCTCGTTCTTCGTCTCATTTGCATTCGGTCTAGATGGTTACTTTTCTTTGTCACGGTATAGTCTATATGTCGTTATTTGGCTAGAATTGCTCGTCTTGGAATACACGAACGCTAGGTAAGGGAATTAAATCAAATTTCTTCGTTGATTTGATTTCCTCCTGTTCGAGGACGTGAAACGGAAGTAGGGGATGTGTCTTGTCCAAATTGAATCTTCCTTTAATACACACCATTCACCCATTTGTCTTACTCCCTTCTGTCCTATTTGAGTTGTTATTTGAGCTGGGTTTACATAAATTCTTCAAAGCATGGAAACCTTAAACATTTAAAAACTCATATAGTACTACATCGTTAGCAATTTCACATCACGAAACTCTAAATTTAAAATAAAAGCTACGATGTTCAGCCCAATACGGTTTTACATATTTCAATAATTAAGTTGTAGTCATTGTTGAGGATACATACAGGATCCTTTCACATCACTTTAATATTAGGTATTTTTAAATTAATTTAAGAAACGATTAGGTTTCGATTAAGTATAATAACTAACTATTTTAATTATAATCAAATTAAAATCAGTATGCAGGCTCATGTATCACACGGTATATGTTTATCATCTGCGGCACTTCATATTTACATAAAGAGGTTGGTCCGATCCGGATAATCTTAGGTACACGAGGCAGTGGCGGCTCGTGCTAAAAATTTTAAGGTGTTCTGCAAGTTTTACAAAAAAATTTACCTTGCACGGGCAGTAAGAGGTTGTCTCCCATCGATCTTATCGTGCTTTCTTCGCCTTCCGCACTGAAGTAATGTATTTCTGGAACAATTGTCACACAAAAAAATAAGAGTCACTAAGCACTACTTTACTAACAAATTATTTCTTATAAATTAAATCTATTCTACGTTCTTTTCGATTTGCAAATTTTGTTATCACTTTGTCATTAAAATTGTCTATTTCGGAGATAAACTTTTTTTCGATAGATAGCATGGAAAGAGATGTTAAACGATCTTCGGTCATTGAATTTCTGAGAAACGTCTTAATTCGATTTAGTGTTGAAAAGCATCGTTCGGCCGCTGATGTTGTCATGGGAGTTGTTATTACAATTTCTAATAATTTTCTAGTCTCCTTCAACGTATCTCCCAGATTGTTTTTTATTAAAAATTTTAGAAGAGGTAGTGCGCCTTTTAAAGATCTACAATCAGTTCTTGAGTAAATAACAGACAATTCAGTTCGTAATCTTTCTTTATCAAGGGTGGGATAATAGGAGCATGCCGAAGTGAGTTTGTCCTCAGGAAATTTACTGCAATACTCTCCAAATCATTCCGAAAAAAAAGTGATGCCACTACTAGATGCTCTTTAAAATGAAATCAATCTTTTGCACAATTTAGAATAACATCACACACCTCTAAAGCCGAAATTCGATGATTAAATCTGCTGTTATTTGGACGTTTGCGTTTTCCTGGTGGTGGCTCATCGCTTATTAAATCTGTTTAGTCCATTTACTAATTTAACATAACTTATAAACAATGTAACCCGCTATTTTAATAATGTTCCTGTCACTTGGCTTTTGACACATTGTCGAAATTACTTCAAAAACGTCATCTTTCAAATATCTCAGTGTTATTTAAATTCTTTTAATAAAATTTGTATAGTATATGTTGTCTTTTCTTCGATCCTACCTTGAATAAATACAATAGTGAGTGTCTTCTCTTAAATATTTAATCTTCCTTTCTTGTGATCCTTAATTTTTTGATTTTATATCACTTTATGTTTAACTTCTTTCTATAACAGCTTCTTTGTGCCTGTTTCCTATTACTTTTCATTCTCATTGAACTTGTTATTAAATTCCTTCTGCCAATACTATTCTTATTCCAGTTATAATTTTTCGATTGTCAATTTATTACAAACAAAATGAATATGGCCATCGCAATACTACTACATTATATCATAACATTATTTTCTTTAGATTGACATTTTTAAATTCGTTATATCTTTTGAATGGAATGTCCGATTTTAATCATTTAAAAAGTATTTTACTGGTATTGAAATGGTCTTTAATAAAATATCATTTAATAGGATAAGAAATAATACAGAGGTATGGATAATATGGTTTGATTATTGTCGGCACTTTTATTAACTTTTAAAATGTAAAAAAGTAGTTATAGTGGCATAACTACATTAGTTGGACATATGGTTTCGCGGACTTTTTTGTAGATATTAATACGTTCTATAATACTGTAGAACATTTTTTTGTTCTATCAACAATAGTTTCCGCAGCGTACGCGATGGCAGATTTTTTGTGACTAATTTTTTCACACCTTGGGTTACATTAATGCATTTTTATTGGGGATATCTTTTTTTTTTGAAAATGTAATATAGCCTATGTCACTCAGTGAAAATGCAGCTTTCTAATGGTGAAAGAATTTTTGAAATCGGTCCAGTAGTTCTTGTGTGAAAGCATTACAAACATACATACAAAAACACAAATGTTTCCTCTTTATAATATTAGTTTAGATACCGTCATATCGCCCTCGGCGGCCTCGGCGCTGGTGTAAATGCAGCGAAAATGCCTGGTAAAATCACGCATTGGTTTATGACAGCCCCGGGGGTAGCGGGGTGCGCGCGGGTGTTTGAAAGAGCTCTGAGCGCACGTACGTGTGGACCAGATAAGGAACAAGTGAGCAATCGCGCGAATTAGGTTGGTTATTCCACTGGTCGCCTATTGTATATTATTTGATAATATACTATAGGGATATAACCGGCGTTAAGTGTTGGAATTTCGGAAGCGAATATCTCGGCTTTCTACTGATCGGATTTTGATGATTGAGGTGTCAAATTGTAGGGTTTGATGTCCTCTACAGGATGATGTAGAAAAATATGCAAATTCTTTGATATACAGGGGGAGAATTTTCACAACAATATGTTACGCTTTTATAAACATCAGAAATGTCGGAAAAATTATGTAAAAGAAAACTAGTTATAACTAATACAGGTTCGCCCGCCCAATTTTTTGGGAGCTCTGCAGCACTGCAGCGCTTATGCGCCAGCCGCCACTGACACGAGGTCAAATTTATATTCTTTTGCCAGCTTCAAACTATGTATACAATCAGGGTCTGGTTATATTGCCTTTAGGAACAATACTCAATACTTTCTAGTTAAATTTAGGACAATACCAGTATGCTAAGTTCGGAATGATGTCAAAGATCTTTTATTACAAGTAATGGTGGGTTCTTTGTCTCAGATAAGACCGCCAGTGCCAACATGTGCGCGGTATTACAGTATTTAGATTCCAGGTACCTACATCAATTGTATCTTGGTAGTTCAAAGAACCTCCAAACCATTTGGTTTTTATTGTATGAACTTCCGAGGATTTTGTTAAATGTACTGGTGAAACGTTTCCAATCGCTGGTTTATTACGGCAATACAATATATTCTATCATCAAAGAAACTAACACCGACAGTTTTTCCCATATTTTAATTTCAATTGAGAACACCTCTTTGAACAGTTTCTACCAATCATGGTATAGTGGGGACTTTGAATTTTTCATTTGGAGTTTTCTTTATCACAAAAATCTCAATCTCAAGTCAGTCTTATGTACAAGCTTAACACACAACAAGTTCGTTATCGTTTATAACTTTATCGGGGTAAACTCTTCATTTTGAGTAATCAAAACACTCATCAGAGAGTTAATTTGTCTCAACATAGACATTCAGTTTATTCATTTAAGTATCAGTTTCTTTTATATATCATCAAACTTAAAGTCATTCAAACAGTGCCGATTCAGTTAATTAATTACAAGACACAAAGTATCACAGCAGTCATACTCATAAGATAAATAGCTTAAGTTGTTGTATAGTTAAAAATAAGTGTAATTAGTGTAAATAAAAATATTTAGATCAATTGCATTTATTCAGAAACTAACCTTTCACCGAAGAAAAAACAATAAAGCGTGTACAAACTTACGCCTTGAGCGCGGTGAGTTCATTCATTAATTCGAGCTGTAATCAAAGGGAACGAGCGGCGAAGCATCGTCACCGGAACCGGAACAGCCCGTCCAGTCATCATCGGTATTACACTCGAAATTTTGACATTTTAAACAAGCTGTATCATGCTAAGACTCTATGTATACACAACTCAAGCCTTCGATATTGTTGACCACCACTGTTTGATACATTCTTTAATACATTGTGAATAGACTGAGTTATGTATTTTATATCGGCTTTTACTCTTACCGATTTTTTTCAACATCTGGTGTACCTCAGTGCTCTAATCTTGAACCACCGCTTTTTCTGCTTTTCATTTATGATCTCCTCACATCTTTCAATTGTTCTGCGCTGGCCTACGCTGATGACATTAAATTATACTTATCATAAACATCTGTTCGTGTAAAATTTAAGCAGACTGTATTTAAGGTTGGCTCAAAATAAAAAATAAATGAGATGTGATGGAATGCAGATCTCACCACTGGTTGATCACGCAGGACTTCTGCTGCAGGAACGTTCACTACAAGTTCAAATGCACTTAACTTCGCGTGTGTGTGTGTACCGTCCCGTTTCTGCCGATCTAATGTTCTTGATATGTGGTTTCTAGATCTTCTTCTTCTTTTTTTGTTAACAAGTTTTTTGAGGAAAGGAAGGTTTTTAGGATATTCAGCAGTACTTATATTATTATTGCTAACAAATTAAATGACCGCGTATATTAAACAAAAGAAAATTAAGTCTAACCTAAACAACATCACTGTTGTAAATCTTGGCAAAAGTCTTACATATAGTATAGATTGGTGGCTTTAAAAGTGCATTTGTTCGAACGTGTCAATCACGCTTGGCTCATGATGACGTCTTGGGTGGGCGTGTACAATGATGCGAATGCCTCGTGTGTTTTAGGTGTTTACTAAGAAAACGCTACAGTTAGTACACGAGAATACAGGAACGGTCTATATTCTGACATCTCTATAAAATCAATAATCATTTCTCCTTTTTTTTTCTATCAAAAACCCAGTTACTTACTTAAATATAAAAATCATTAATATTCTCGCTTTCCAAATTTGACATTTGTTTGTCATAATTTCTTTTAAAAATAACATCTGGACTTTAACATCTAACCTATGCATACTATTTTAAGTTTTCATAACAGACAATTCATTCAAGATTAAATCAAAGTTATTTTCCTTTTTATCATTTAGATTTCATAGCAATATGTTAGCGTAAATAGAGTATATGATTAGCAAACATCAACTTGTAATAAGAAAGTACTACCAAATCAAGTATTTGAGAAATTTTTGCGCTATTTATATCTATTTATTTCACCGGTGCGGGAAGACTTTTGTCACGCCGTGTTAAAAAAAATTCTTAAAAACACTGGCGTATTCGAATGCAACATTGTGTCAAAATTTTAAGGCGATTGACCGATTTACGTAATAAAATGTCGTCGACACATAAATCGAGAAAACGACCGTTGCCAGACGAAGTGAATAAGTTTATTATGGATTTCCCGGACTTAATATACGATGGCTCAAAAATTAAATGTTTAGTGTGCAATACATATCTAATGTGTTGGTCAAAAACACATTGTAAAGAACACGTAAGCAGTTCGAAGCACAATAATAACTAAATTAATCGACAACAGTTTATACATGAACTATGTGTAACTATGATTGTGTGTACACTGCCGTTTACCTTGTTAATAATAATAATAATAATAGTAATAATATTTATTTATTTGCCCAACAGGTAATCCCAATTACAGAGCAATAAGTACACAAATTAGATGTATGAATACACATACTATGTTAAATTATTACATAACTAAAATAATTTTGATATATAACAAATAAGTAATACCGATAATTATGATGTCAAGGTTCACATATCCTTAGTGTCCACCTCTCCAATGAATATGTCACTATAATATGCCTCAGCATTCCTCATCATAGGGAATATCGGTGATTTCATCAGTAGATTCGTCCTTGGAGTCGACAGCAAGAAAGTAACAGGGTTACGGGTACTAACCCTAGGCACATTGAATCTGACCCTAGACAACAGCGCGGCACAATCAATTTTATTGTGGAGAAGATTATGAAGAAACCTTGCGCTGTAGTTAACTCGACGAACAGTCAAAGACTGAACCCCATAAAGTCGAAGCAGTTCTTCATAGGAAGTGTTCCAGTCAGGATATACACGATTAGATTTGAAGAAGAGGTATTTTACAAATCGGCGCTGTATACGTTCAACTGGAAACTGTTGCGAGATGTAGAAGGGATACCAAACAATAGACGCATACTCGAGTTTCGGAACTATAAGAGTGAAATACAAAGATTTTAGCAAGGAGATGCTGCTGAAGCACCCCGAGGCTCTAATGAGGAAGCCCAATGCTCTCGAAGACGAGTGGCAGATGACCCACAATGTGATCATTAAAAGATAGCTCCGGATCAAACGTCACTCCAAGGTCCCTTACTGAGTTTGTGTTATTCAACTGCTGATTATTTATAAAATAACGTGATAAGACTGGTGCGTTCTTCCTGGAGAATGACATCACCACACACTTGTCGATATTCAAAGACAATTCATTCCTCTGAGACCACTCCACAAGAATGTTAACATCATGCTGCAAGCCAATAGCATCACCTGGTTTGGCGATATCATAAAATAGTTTGATGTCGTCTGCGTAAGCTAGCGCCTGACAACTTAACAGTGGAAAAAAGTCATTCATATATAATGGGAATAGCAAAGGTCCCAAGTTAGAACCCTGCGGTACTCCAAAAGCCACTGCAAAGGTGTACGATTTATAACCATTATAAAACACATAATTATATCGATTAGATAAATAAGATCCCACCAACATGTATAAATTCGGAGATAAGCCAAAGCTATCAAGTTTTTGAAGTAGCAACATATGGTTGATGCTATCAAAAGCATGTGAATAATCCATATAAACAACATCCACTTCACCCCTACTGTCCAAGACTTCATTCGTATATTGCGTAAAGCAAGCTAGATTTGTAGTAGTAGACCGACCTTTCATAAAACCATGCTGGTGCTGTGTGATATATGAATGGGTATTGAAGTAAATAGCATCAATCAAAACTTGTTCGAAAATTTTTGCAAAGTTTGATAAGAGCGAAATCGGTCTGTTGTTTGAAATATGTCTGCTATCACCCTTCTTGAATACAGGAACAATACGGCCGCCCTTCTATCTATAGGGGAAGGATGATGTCTGCAGTGCTAGGTTTATAATTTTGGTTAAGTAATGATTCATTTATTTCATTTGGAATAAATACGCGAATCAAATATTACCGAGCACGACAACGTTACGAAGGAATTTACCATCGGTGCGTAAACAGGTTGAAAATAAAATCAAAGCTGAACTGAAAAATAAAAAACTGTGGTTATGTGTGGACGAAACAACTGACAGCAAAAAACAATCTGTAGTTAATATGATGGCGCGTAATATGGAACCACATCAACCAACGTCTTCAATTTTATTAGCATCCAGACGACTAGAACAACGTAATACCGAAAAAATTTCAGAGGTGCTATTAGATACTGAACGATTTACGATGGATTTTTCACTTTTTTGTTGAAAGGAATACTCGCATGTAAATATGTATACGGATTTATTTACTACGAGATTAATA
Source organism: Melolontha melolontha (assembly GCA_935421215.2). NCBI lineage: Eukaryota > Metazoa > Arthropoda > Insecta > Coleoptera > Scarabaeidae > Melolontha > Melolontha melolontha. The sequence continues at coordinate 8,029,305 of OW285241.1, forward strand.
CACTTGATACAGGAGATACATAACAATTGCTAAGTTATTTCTCGTTTGTACGTTAAAGACCAAGACATGTTATGTCTTGCCTTGGTGAACTTTTCGAATGCTTTTCTCTTACATTATTTTGTCTGGGTGAAATGGTCCCCACCCCTGTGAAAGGGGGTTGGGGTAAATAACGGTTCATACTAGATATTGCAACAATATCTCTCAGATGCATTGATTACGTATTTGTGGAATTTCCAAACTTAAATTGAGAATAAATGATTATTGCAATATCTTTACAAAGTATAATAACATGACCGTAATAAAATGTATCGATACAAATAATTTCTCTTATGACCCATGGTTATAATACGCATTTATTTTATGGCAATAAGCGGCTCGGACTTTCAAAGTAAGCTACATAAATTACCATCTGCTAAGTTTAGGGGATAATTACCTTCGAAGGTTTTGTAGTATAAACGCTGTAATATAAATATTAACGAGATTTGCATGTCTTATTCTAAAATAATTCTAGTTAAATGCTTTTGTGCACAGCGGTTGATATTATATGGATATGTGTATGAATATACAGGTGCGTCCAAAAGAAACATACATTAAATCATATGATAGTAATAAAGAAAAACTAAAAGTAAAGAAAAAATAAGATAGAAACAAAACCTTATTATAAATATTTCCGGGAAACCGGAACAGATACTTTGGAAAAATTTAAACTTTCGAAAGACCAAGTATTAATGTTTATGACCGATAGTGCCGCAACCATGTGTCCTGTAGGCCGGTCTCTTAGAAAATATTGTCCTAACTTGTTACATATTACTTGTAAACTCCATGCTCTACACCTTGTGGCAGAACATGGTTATGGGCGGGGTTTTACTATCATGAACATTTTGAAAAGATTAAGGACTTGGTTTTATCATACGATCCGAAAGAAACTGCAGCTATCAATACAAGCCAGAAAAAATTTCAAGATGCCCAGATTAAAATGGATTTACAAAGTATTCGTGGGAATCACTTGGGACTAGAAGAAGCAATAACAAAATTAGAAAATTCGTCGCTGTCGTTAGAGGAATCACTGCAAATCGTTAAAGATGTTCACGCACAACTGTGTGCTGTAGAAGACGCAAAAAGTGATAGTGTTCTAATTAAATTTGAAAGTGTTTTAGACAGAAATGCAGATTTTGACACCTTAACACGTATTTGTGAGGGCACGTCTACAGATACGTTAAGTTGCTTAAAAAAGTATTTTGATTATGCGAATATAACATCACTAAATGTAGAACGCTCGTTTCCGAATATAAACATATTTTTTCCTCACAGCGGACATGTTTTTCAGAAATAACCTTAGAAACGCACCTGATGTTGAAAATATACAATCGAGTTTCTCCAGTTTGTCAATCCTTGGAAGACGCTTAAAACGGTAAACAAACTCATGTTGCGTCCCTATTCTATCGCATATTCTAATATATTATGAATTACACTCCCATGCCGGCGCTCATGGCGCGCACGGAAATTGGTCTGCTCTACTGATTATTATAAAACTTCACTCAATCACCGCTAGTTCAAATGTACCTATTAATGTTATGAAAAATATTAAAAAATCGTTACTGAAATTCTATTATTGTAAAATCTTCCGCATTTAGTGGAACTCAGAGTACAAAACCTTTTTTTTTTTAATTTGTGAACCAGTATAATCTGTTTATACGTAAACTAACCAAATAATATCCATAAATTGATGGTTTTATTATTTAATTGGCGCGTAACGTCCGGTGAATCGTTTAGCAAGCGATTCGGGTTCTGTTTCGTCTCGTTGAGCGCGTCCGCTGACGGAAAGTCCCTTAATGTCAGTCACCCTTTTAAAGGTTAATCTGCAGTTCATCGGATACCACATAATGCAACTATAAAATGTCACTAACGAAATGTCAGGCGATAATATAATCCCCAAACGTATTAACCTACCATTTAACTTTGATTTCGGTCGATTTTAAAACAGAAAAAAAAACTGGGTTAATTCCAAACAATAAAAGATAAACGAATACATAAAAAAAGGCATAATTTAAGTTTTCTTTCGAATAGGGCATTCTTTTAAATTTTACCCAACTTCGCCAAAGTTGTTGAACGAATTCAATTTTACAAAATTTACAGACAAACTAAATCATTATTATACATATATGTACGTATATAAAAATTCAGTCTGCGTGTTTGCTCTCGCAAAACTCGAAAAGTAGTCGGTCGATTGACTTAAAAATTTGAAAATTCTTTCTTTGGAGACTGTGGTTAAGTAAAAACTTAAAAAAGGTATATAACCCCTTACCAAAATTATTAATCGTATCCTAAATACGTATTTCGACAACTAAGTTGTCATCATCAGTAGGTAAAAACCACTAATTAAAAAGGCGCACATGGGGCACAGTAAAGCTAGAAAACCGCTCACGCAACAACTACTTTACACCGCGTCCACGTATAGACTAATTTAACATGCGAATCTAAACTACGAAAATATCGAAAAACACTTACTTCTTAGGGAAAGGCATTCACATCTGTTTATTCTCCGAGTTGAAATATCTCGACCGAAGGACCGACAAACATTCCTTTCTAAAGGGAACGGCACTAAACATGTCCTAATAACTTCAATTTTAAAACGACGATGACACAATTATGGTAATACAAATGAAAAGAGACAACCGAAAGCAATCGGTGATCTATCGCTATTCATGGAATATTGTTTATTCTTCGCGATATGTATACTTTCATAAGCATCAAGTTCGCGGGGTTTATTAATTCCTTTGACCAGCTTCAACACTGTAATCGACACATTGTGTAGTGTACTTAAAGCGTGGTTGGCAACGTTGGATTTATCCGGTCTATTGTATTTAATATGTGATATGTGTTCTTTAAAACGGGTTATTATTGGTCGTTTTGTTTGGCCTATATATTTCAATTTACAATCCTCGCAACTGATTTCGTATATACCTGTTTTCGAATTAGAATTAACTCTATCTTTCGTATTCCCTAGGAGACTTTTGATAGTATTTTCGGACCGAAAGGCAACCTGGAGACCTCTTTCTTTCACAACTTTATTAATGTTTTTCGTGACGGGGTGGCATGGTAAACACATGTACTTTTTCTCCTGGTTACTTTGAGATATCAAACTTGTGGATTCGCGGATTGTATTTTTTATTTTTGTTTTTCTAATTAATTTATTGATTATTTCTATGTCAAAGCCATTGTATGTTGCAATATTTTTAATGAAATCCAGTTCTATTTCATATTTCTCTTTTGTTAACGGAAAAGTTAGTAACCGATTGACTAAGAAATTAAAGGAAGCTGTCTTATGTTGATAACTATGATTTAAATCCGCGGTGATGAATCTATTAACATTGGTTTCTTTCCGGAAAATATCGATTTCTATTTTATGTTTATTTCTAATCAGTAAAGTATCTAAAAATGGTATCTTACCATTGTGTTCCTTTTCTACTGTAAATTTAATCGTCGGAAATTTCAAATTTAATTGATTAACGAACATGTCTAATTCGCATTTCCGTGTATCAAAAATCGCGAGAATGTCATCTACATACCTAATCCAGACTCTCGGGAAATATTTAGCGTTATTTTTAAATTCCACTTCAAATTGACTCATGAATAAATTGGCTATGAAAGGAGATAGGCAGTTACCCATTGTTGTGCCTTGTTTCTGTTCATAAAATTTTTCTCCTACTTGGAAACAATTTTGCGTCATGCACAGAGTTGTCAATCTAATGTATTCCTTTATTTTTGAAGGTTCTATGTTATTCTTGTGGAGCAAGCTTTCTAAATATTTCATAGTCTCTAGAATAGGTACCGAGGGGAATAAAGACGTTACATCGAATGAAACTAAAATTTCCCCGGTTTCCAGCTCACAATCTTTAATTAATTTAATAAATTCTAAGTAATTACTGACTGACAAATTTTCTGGTTTTACGGGTAAATTTTTAAATTCATTCACTAACCATTTGGAAATCAAGTAAGTCGGTGAGTTAATACCTGAAACTATAGGTCTCATCGAGTTACCTGGTTTATGTATCTTCGGTAAACAATACATTCTTGGTACTACAGGATTACTAACATTCAATTTATACTTTTGGGTAGAAGTTATTAAAATTGGACATTTCTTAATCGCGTCTTTTGTGTCGCTAATCATTTTAGGTAACGGGTTTCTCTTAATTTCTACATACGGAGCTTCGGCAATTAAATTTTTGACTCTTTATTACTAACTTGTTCCCTTTATCTGCTTTTAGGTAAAAACAGTCCTTCGATCTAAGAGTTTTAATGATATTCCATTCTTTATTGACCGACTTCTGTTTGTGCTGCTGCAAATTCTTATCGATTTGGGTTTTACAAGCTTCTCGAATAAAGTTTTTTGGCCCTAGTTCAAAATACTTAATCGAAGTTTTGATACTTGCAATCACCTGTTCCATAGGAATCTGACGGCTTGGCGTCAGATTCCAAGAATCTGAGATATTCCAAGATACCAAGAATGTATTGTTTACCGAAGATACATAAACCAGGTAACTCGATGAGACCTATAGTTTCAGGTATCAACTCACCGAAATACTTGATTTCCAAATGGTTAGTGAATGAATTTAAAAATTTACCCGTAAAACCAGAAAATTTGTCAGTCAGTAATTCCTTAGAATTTGTTAAATTAATTAAAGATTGTCAGCTGGAAACCGGGGAAATTTTAGTTTCATTCGATGTAACGTCTTTATTCCCCTCGGTACCTATTCCAGAGACTATGAAATATTTAGAAATCTTGCTCCACAAGAATAACATAGAACCTTCAAAAATAAAAGAATACATTAGATTGACAACTCTGTGCATGACGCAAAATTGTTTCCAAGTAGGAGAAACATTTTATGAACAGAAACAAGGCACAACAATGGGTAACTGCCTATCTCCTTTCATAGCCAATTTATTCATGAGTCAATTTGAAGTAGAATTTAAAAATAACGCTAAATATTTCCCGAGAGTCTGGATTAGGTATGTAGATGACATTCTCGCGATTTTTGATACACGGAAATGCGAATTAGACATGTTCGTTAATCAATTAAATTTGAAATTTCCGACTATTAAATTTACAGTAGAAAAGGAACACAATGGTAAGATACCATTTTTAGATACTTTACTGATTAGAAATAAACATAAAATAGAAATCGATATTTTCCGGAAAGAAACCAATGTTAATAGATTCATCACCGCGGATTAATCATAGTTATCAACATAATACAGCTTCCTTTAATTTCTTAGTCAATCGGTTACTAACTTTTCCGTTAACAAAAGAGAGATATGAAATAGAACTGGATTTCGTTAAAAATATTGCGACATACAATGGCTTTGACATAGAAATAATCAATAAATTAATTAGAAAAACAAAAATAAAAAATACAATCCGCGAATCCACAAGTTTGATATCTCAAAGTAACCAGGAGAAAAAGTACATGTGTTTACCATGCCACCCCGTCACGAAAAACATTAATAAAGTTGTGAAAGAAAGAGGTCTCCAGGTTGCCTTTCGGTCCGAAAATACTATCAAAAGTCTCCTAGGGAATACGAAAGATAGAGTTAATTCTAATTCGAAATCAGGTATATACGAAATCAGTTGCGAGGATTGTAAATTGAAATATATAGGCCAAACAAAACGACCAATAATAACCCGTTTTAAAGAACACATATCACATATTAAATACAATAGACCGGATAAATCCAACGTTGCCAACCACGCTTTAAGTACACTACACAATGTGTCGATTACAGTGTTGAAGCTGGTCAAAGGAATTAATAAACCCCGCGAACTTGATGCTTATGAAAGTATACATATCGCGAAGAATAAACAATATTCCATGAATAGCGATAGATCACCGATTGCTTTCGGTTGTCTCTTTTCATTTGTATTACCATAATTGTGTCATCGTCGTTTTAAAATTCAGGGTACCATTCGTTGCCCCAAGAGCAGTTATATTGGTCGGAGGATGAAGATATAAATCTTACATGCGTTAGAAACTGCATGCCTAAGCACAGGTTTTTGGAAATAAAAAAAAACCTGCTTTTTAACGACAATAGTCTCATATCCACCAGCGATAAACAAGACAAACTATTTAAAATCCGTCCTTTGATAAACAAATTGAACACAAATTTCAAAAAGTTCGGTATATTTGCACAAAAACTTTCAATAGATGAGCAAATGGTGCGTTACTATGGCCACCATTACCTGAAACAGTTTATTAGGGGAAAACCAATAAGATTTGGATTCAAACAATGGGCTATGTGCTGCTCTAAATCTGGCTATTGTTTTCATATGGATATTTAAGAAGGAAAGAGCCAAGAAGTACAACTTGTAAGTGGTGTTGGAGCTTCTGTGATAATGAAGATGACCTCTTTTTTAAAATATCCGTCAGAATATGAAATATTTTTCGATAACTTTTTTACCAGGTTTGGTTTATTGTTGAAGTTGAGAGAACTAAATATAAAGGCGGCTGGAACAGTACGCTATAATAGAATGAACAAGTGTCCTTTGAAATCTGATAATATCATAAAAAAAAAGAGGAACGCGGGGCATATGATTATCGTTATGATGAAAAAAATAAAATATTTGCGTTGATTTGGAATGACAATAGCTGTGTTAAAATGCTATCGAATTACTTAGGATTGCAACCTATAGAAAAAGTGAAAAAAAATGGGACTTAAATTTTTTTTTTTTAAAATGGCGTATATTTATTTGCCAACGAATAAATTGACCTATTACCTTCAATATAATCCTATTTTTAATTTAAATTTACAAAAAATGTCGATAATAAAAATTTGGAAGTTAATGGGTTAAAGAAGATTACACAGGTCTACAAAATTATACTTTTTGACAAATGTTTTTATTTTGAAAACTGATTTTATATAATTTTGGTAGGCTGATTTCAAAAATTTTATGCATTTATTTGTATCACGTAAGGTTTTTTGCAAATATTAAATGAAAAAAAACGATATTTCTAAAAACATTTATTTGTTTATTGAGTAAAAAGGTGGAATACAAGTTAAAAAAGTGGAAAAAACACTTTACTCAGTCTTTTTTAAGTGAAGTCTTTGTCTTTTTGCCAGAAAGCTGCGTTGTCCGGACATTCGGTTGTATGTTTTTAAGGGCATATCCCGTTTTAACATCCTGCAGTAGTCCGCCATCATCGTTATGCTCCATCTGCCTTGGTATCGCCGTTCCATTTCCTTAATGTCTTTGTGAAACCTCTCTCCCTGTTCTTCGCTAACTGCTCCAAGATTTTCAGGAAAATAGTTCAAGTGTGAAAACAGGAAATGCACTTTCAAACTCATATTACAACCTAGACGATGAAAGTGTTGTAACATATTTTGAACAATATTTTCGTAGTTTTCGTCCTTAGAGTTCCCAAGAAACTTATCAATTACTTCTTTAAATGAAACCCAGGCGTTTTTCTCGACATTAGTCATTGTGTTTTGAAAATCCTTGTCTTTGCATAATGTTCTTATCTGCGGCCCAACAAAAATACCTTCTTTTAACTTGACATCGGATAAGGCTGGAAATGTCTCGCACAAATATTTAAAACACTGTCCATTTTTGTCTAGGGCTTTAACAAACTGCTTAATCAAGCCAAGTTTGATATGGAGAGGAGGCAGTAAAACTTTTTTGGGGTCAACCAAGCTATCTGTTAATACATTTTTGCTACCAGGTGTAAGGCTTGTTCTAGAGGGCCATTCTATTTGAGTCCAATGTCTATCCCTTGCTCGACTATCCCACTCACAAATAAAGCATGGAAATTTTGTATAACCTCCTTGTTGTCCTAGTAGCATGCACAGCACTTTAAGGTCACCACAAAGCATCCACTGATGTTCTTGGTAGTTTATTTTCTTTAAAAGAAGTTCAAAATTTTCATACGTTTCCATTAAATGTACCGAATGGGCAACGGGAACCGAGGCCAGCTCGTTACCATTGTGCAATAAAACGCCTTTTAAACTACACTTACTTGAGTCAATAAACAGGCGCCATTCTTCTTTTACATACGGCACATTTCCTAATTTTGAAATTAAGTCAGGAATATTGTTGCAATACACTAGCGGCCCGTCTTGAGTAAAATATTGACATAACTCTTTTTCGCGATCCCGGTAAAAGCCTGATGTGACGCCAGGTGCCAGTAAATGTTTCTCATGAAGTCGAGAGGCTAATAATTCGGATGCATCCTTTGGAAGGTGAAAATCTCTAATTAAATCATTTAGTTCGCTCTGGTTAAACACTTCGGGCTCTCTGAAATCTAGTGTGTCATCTGGGTCGCAATTAGATTCCTCTGATTCTGACGTAATGACGTTTTCTAGTGCTTTTGGGGCGGTAGGTATCGGTACATCTGGTCCATGAGGAACTGGTCGAATAGCAGAGTCAAGATTGGGATACACAATTTGTTTCTTATTTTTTCTGTTGAATCCTTGAACATTACACGAACAAAAATAACAATCATCACTGTGATTTCTAGGTTCTCGCCATATCATAGGAACACCAAAGCGTAAACATTTCTTCCTACCTTCTTGCCAGTTTCTTAATGCTTCAACGCAAACGGAACAAACAGTATGAGGAGCCCAGGACTTGTCTTGGTCGCCAATTTTTACACCAAAATAAGCGTGGTATACATTTTTCACAAACGAAGTTATAGTTTGCCTCTGTTTTACTACGACATAACTACCACAGATATAACAAAAGTTATTCGGATTGTTCACACAATGTCTTCTTTCCATATTTATACGTTCTAGAACACTTAAAATACGCAACAACGAAGACAACAAGCGCGCGGACACAGTAGCACGACGACTAACACAACCAAACTGCACATAAGCAGGTTTCAAGGTTGTATTGACGCTTCTGCGCCGACTCTGTTGCTTTGCTGAGATATCTAATATTAACCAGTGTTACCAAGTCACATTTAATTTCATAAAAATCATGCCTAACATGGAACAAACATATTCTTGTTATAGGTATGTATATTAATAAATTAACATTTTTAAGATACAGAGCGCTATAAAAAAAATTTAAGTGATAGAGCAAAAATATGGCGTTTTTGGAATAAGGGCCCCCAAACATATACAAATTAGCAAACAGCTTTCAAACATCAAAATCACTGTATAACTGTGTTATGTTGAAAAATAAAATGTTTTCGAAAATCATAAATTGTCATTTTCACTATCAACATTTCAGGATATCCTCGTAGTTATTCATTTAAAAATCACGTTCCTATAAAATATATCTCGTGTTATCTAGTTTACTATAAGATTATCGACACTGAATAAGTATTCGACAAATTTATCTGCATGCAATCTGATATTTCGCATATCTAAAGCGATCTATCACATCCCGCGCAAAATATATAATAATTAGATTGGTGAGAGGTTTTTTGCAAATTACTGCAAACTATTTACTGTATACAGAACGTGTCTTATCGAAATATCGCGGTGTCTTGTTAGCGGGTTGTCGTCTCACAGAAAAGAACATTCTTCTCTGCGAATATCACGATCCCCCTAATACATCGGAGTGCCTGCCTGTCTGTCTCATTAGAAGGCATTTTCGTTGTAGCATGCGGGTAGACGCTGTAGAATTTGCAGATTATTTTTATTTGATGCTATTATATTGAACCGGAAAGTAATTTAAAAAAATAACTAGGAAACAAATTCAAAATTCGGAACAGGGAATTAATATCAATTAATAATTTCTGTTTTATTAAAGCAGAAATAAAAATTCTTATTTCTTTTATAAGTTATGGTGCCTACATTAGGAGTTGTCTTAGCGAGGGTTTGGTACAATTAAATGAGTGATTCACCCTTATTTAAAAGAGAGTAAAATTAATCTTTTCTTTGTCGAAAGTGTCGAAACGTTTGTAAAAATTGTGTCTATTTAACTAACAAAAGCGAATTTATTTATGAGTCACTTTGAGATTGATTTTAAAAAATATTTTCCAAACATATGTGTCAGGTATGTAGACGATGTGTTTGCAATTTTTGATACCAATAAGTGCGACTTAGATTATTTTGTAACAGAATTAAATTCAAAATTTCCTAGTATTAAATTCACGGTTGAAAAGGAAAGCAACGGAGGTTTGCCATTTTTAGATACCTTAGTAATTAGGAATGAAAAACTTAGAGTTTGATATTTACCGAAACGAAACCAACGTCAACAGATTTATAACTGCAGATTCAAACCATACTTTTCAGCACAAGAGTGCCTCTTTCAATTTTCTTATCAATCGTTTGTTAAGCATGCTATTGACAAAGGATAGATATGAAAAGGAATTAACTTTAATTAAGAAAATCGCGAGTTACAACGGTTTCGATTCAGAAATAATAAACAAGCTAGTTAGAAAACATAAAGTAAGAAAAGCAATTCAGGATTCCACATGTTTGCTACCTCAAATTGATTCGAGCAAAAAATTTATTAGTTTACCGTTTCACGAAACTACGAAAAATTTAATTAAAACTTTTAAACAGTATAATGTTCAAGTAGCACATCGGTCGAATAACTCCCTAAAATCTCTCTTAGGCAACGCGAAAGACAAAGTTGAGGTAAACAACAAATTTGGAATCTATGAAATAAATTGTAAGGATTGTGATAAAAAATATGTCGGCCAAACAAAACGTTCGATTCTAACTCGTTATAAAGAACATGTTTCGCATATTAGATTCAATAGACCGGAAAAATCAAGTGTTGCCCGACATATTCTTGAATCAGATCACAACGTAACATCTGACTGGCTGAGATTAATAAAAAAACGTCACACGCCCCCGCGAATTAGATAGTTTTGAGAGCATTTTTATCTTTAAAAATAGGAATAACGTAATTAACGCAGATTTGGGTCCTATACCAGGTTCTTCTTTATTTGAGTTAATTGACAGTTGGATGTTATTAAAGCAAGAAAAATAGGAAAACCATTAAAAAATATGGAATTTATGGAAGTTCATGGAATTTAATTTTAAATTCGTTTCATTACAATATTTGCCATTAAAATATTCTGACTCAACATTAATTTCCAAATTTATATTTCAACATAATTTAAGGATTAGTTTCATAATTGGATTCTTAATGTATGTTAAATTACGACTTTTATAATATTTCTAAATGGTTTTTCTATAGAATTTACAAATAATGGGTTAATGCTCTTGCATGAATAGGTGGGGTTTACCAAAATGTATGTAATTTTTGTAGCATTTAAGATTGAAGATTTTAGTGTTAAACTAGAAGACGTTCAGAACAATCCTTCTGTGAGTGTTTTTGTACGTTCAAGTGTTACACTGTTTTTTTCTACTGAAGATGACAACGTGGTTGTAGAAATACGTATTTAGAATCATTAAATTCTATTGTGGTAAGGGTTTTTAATTTTATTTTATTTGTGTCTATTTAAGTTGGAATCATAAGAAAACTTTTTTATTATTAACTTTAAGAAAAAAAATTATTCTTCATAAAAATTTCTGTATGGGCTAATATCTCAAATACAACCATCAGAAGCAAACATTTTTCAGTCATATATGGGGTATGTCAAAAAATGTGAATTTCGTACTTTTATTTTTGACAATATAAGAAACTGTAATTTTGAAAAGTTGTTTAGAATTAAAAACCACGTTCAAATATGCAATCATATACATTTGCATATTAATTTATTTTTACTTTTTTGAAACTTTTCTCTAAATAACATTGAGAATTTAAGCGTACTTAAACATGATGCACTGACAATAAATATTTGACGTAGAACGTCAAAACACCTTCCAGCAGGAGATGAGGAACCAAGCTACGCGGCGCAAATCACGGCGCCGCGCAATGCACACCACTTGGACCGGTCCTGGGCGGCAACCTGGTTAGGCTGCTGTTAACAGCACACACACGTTCGACGTGTGTGCATTGCCCCCGCTTTTTCGGAAATCGTTAAGATGGCACAAAGTGTGACCGTCGTCGACTGAGGTAGCCACTAAGAGTGTTCCCTCGGTTGGCGATGAGCAACCCCGTGCAGGGTGCGCTTCGCTGGTCTGCGCCTTACCTCGTTGGGGCGGGGGTCGGGCCGTCGAAGTACTGCACGGAAAAGTAAAGAAGTTGCCGGGAAAGGGTTGGCGGCCCTACGCAACGGCTCGTTATCCAATCTCTCTAAATTTACGCGACTGGTCACTAAACAAACGCACGAGCGCACCAACATAGAAAGCCCTACACTTACGCGCTCACACAAATACAAAACCACACACCCAGAGAGAGACGCAAGCTGCCAGCAGCAACCAACACACAAATTCATACCCAGAAAGAGACACAAGCTGCTAGCAGCGAACAACACATATGTTCACACCTTGCTATCTATTTTTTGGAATGCTAAGACATGATTTATTATTATCATTGGAATGTATCTTTGAATAATTTAAACCATAGCAACTCAATTATTTGACATTTATATTCTGTCATTTATATTTTTTATTTCCTTGACAAGGGCATCATTGCCGAAATATGTAGGGTTGTTTTAAATATATATACTTTGAAGTAATAAACCAGACCTTTAACCGCCGACTTATGAAGAACTTAAGAAGAAAAATGTGTGAAGGCCATTAACATCGCGTTTTTCATATATATATATATATATATATATATATATATATTGGTAGTTTGGCAGTTTGCTAATTTGGTAGTTTGGCGGTTTGGCAGTTTGCTGGTTTGGTAGTTTGCTAGTTTGGTTCTTTGGCAGTTTGACAGTTTTCTAGTTTGATAGTTAGGCAGTTTACTAGTTTGGCAGTTTGTTAGTTCTGTTGTTTGTCAGTTTGCTAGTTTGGTAGTTTGGCAGTTTGTTAGTTCTGTTGTTTGTCAGTTTACTACATTGGTAGTTTGGCAGTTTGTTAGTTCTGTTGTTTCGCAGTTTGCTAGTTTGGTAGTTTGGCAGTTTGGGAGTTTGCTAGTTTGGCAGTTTGGTTGTTTGGCAGTTTTTTTTAGTTTTGTTCTTTGGCAGTTTGGCAATTTGCTAGTTTGGTAGTTTGGCAGTTGGTGGTTTGATAGTTCTGTTTTTGGCAGTTTGCTAGTTTGGTAGTTTGGCAGTCTGGCACTTTGGGAGTTTGCTAGTTTGGCAGTTTGGCTGTTTGGAAGTTTGCTAGTTTTTAAGTTTGCTTGTTTCGCAGTTTGCTAGTTTGGCAGTTTGCTAATTTGGTAGTTTGGCAGTCTTCTAGTTTGGTTCTTTGGCAGTTCGGCAATTTGCTAGTTTTGTAGTCTGTTGTTTGGTAGTTTGACAGTTTGGCAGTTGGGTTGTTTGATAGTTTGCTAGTTTGGCAGTTTGCTGATTTGGCAGTTCGGTTGTTTGGCAGTTTGGTAGTTAGTTAGTTTGGCAGTTTACTAGTTTGGCAGTTTGGCAGTTTGGTTGTTTAGCAGTTTGATAATTTGCTAGTTTGGCAGTTCGATAGTTTGACAGTTTGGCAGTTGGGTTGTTTGATAGTTTGCTAGTTTGGCAGTTTGCTGATTTGGCAGTTCGGTTGTTTGGCAGTTTGGTAGTTAGTTAGTTTGGCAGTTTACTAGTTTGGCAGTTTGGCAGTTTGGTTGTTTAGCAGTTTGATAATTTGCTAGTTTGGCAGTTCGATAGTTTGTGTCAGTTTGCTAGTTTGGCAGTTTGCTAGTTTGGCAGTTTGCCTCCCGCAGGGGAGTAAAATTCAATAAACACAATCTCACTAGATGAACTAACTTTGGATATAAATCTTTATCTTCAGGGCGTTAAAAACTTGCGCGTGAAAAATAAATGTAACAATAGGTATCGATATATTGTCTCTTTCCTAAATTATAAAAGCACGTGCTTCAGATAATTGCCAGAAAGAAAGGATGGAGGAGTATTTTGAAGACTTACAAAAGCAATTTTTTTGGAAGGTATAACTTTATTAGAAAAACCGCCAGAATAAGTATGTAACCGCTGGTGGATCATGTGTTAAAAAATAAAATATAGCTTTCCCTATAACGCCTTTTATTCACAGCTAAGTAAATAATATAAAAGTCTCTTCTGGTATTAATAATTTTATATTAATTTTTATTGTCATTTAACTGAAACTATTATGAATACAGCAGCACACATTTAAATGATACACACGTAATTATTTCAGAGTTTTATGAAGTTGTCAACACTTGTTTTCGTATCACCGTACGTGATTTTTCAGTGTTTTCTTTCACGATATCTCTTCCTTCATCGCAATGTAAAATAATTTTCATCCTAATGAGGTACAAAGCCCACGCCTGGAGAATCACATAAATGAAACGTTCAAACGTGAAACAACACAGAAAAGAAGGATCCTCACGAAACGGTCGTCGATACTTCTGCTTGCACTTCTGCACTATAGTACATCGTTTTAAGTATCCACTCCACTTAACATCCTTTCCGTGCGATAACAAAGATGTCAGCGCTTGATGTTATGAAAGGAATAAAGTACGGGACGTGAAGTCCAACGTCAACTCACTTAAATCTTGAATCCGGATGTCATTTCTGGATTAATACGAGGATTTTGCGATTGGGAGAGGACGAAACGGCGATGACAGACTGCGGATCAAGTAGCTGCCGTTTCGGTAGAACAAAAGAGATGCGTAACAAAGAAGGCGGAAGTTAAAGGGCTAAATTCTAATTAGTTAAGTTAAATGCTTGTTTGTTAAAGAAGAACAGTGATGAATTGCTTTTCGTGATGTGAATTAAAATGATTTTATTTCCGTGTGTGTTTAGTTTATTTGTGAAAATTCGTCTGTTAAAGTATGAATATTCTATTTACAAAACTAAATTGAAAGTTTTATGATTCTATTGTAATAAATAGGATATTTTATATTAAACAATTCCGCTTTCTAACGACACTATATCAAGGCGAGTCGATGAAATGACCGCCGATGTTCGCGAGATCAGACAATTCAGCGAGTTAAAGTGAATTTTTTAGTATACAATTTGATGAATCAACAGATGTAGCAAACGTGTCTCAGTTGTTTTGTGACGTATGAATGTGATAGGGACACATCAATTAAAGAAAATATGTTCTTTTGCAAAACAGTATCGAGATATGCAACAGGACAACGTCTTTTTGTTGTTTTTTATGAAGCTACTAGAAACTATACTAACATATTAATTGCACTTTTGCAAAATAACGTGAATGTAAATATTGCTTTCTACATTTTACGACGATAATTATTCGAATTTTTTAATTGAAAAAATTCACCCTCAAACAGAATTCGAACCTACGTCCATGGTTTGCCAGACCATTGCTCTTCCACTGAGCTACTAAAGACAGTGGTTCCGAATACATCGGGAAGCCTTAGGTTACATTAAGGAAACAGATGTTAATATTTTTTGCCTGTATTTAATTTGCAATAAGTACCAACTACAGGCAAAAGATATTAACATATGTTTCCTTAATGCAGCGCTGCACATACCGCCGCCCGCGGGCCGCTTGCGGCCCACTGTCGATATTTATGGGGCCCGCCAACGAATTTTAAAAATTGTTCGAAAAACTACAAAAGTAGGTAAAAATCCAGTCAAATCAATATTTCTTAACTTTTTATTTGATTCTAACTTTTGTAATTGTTAGTAAGATATGTATCTTTAAGTACCTACTACTTTCTTGTTCAGGTTTACTACGTAGGACAGGTATGCTCCTCGTCGTTCCAAGCATATTGTTACGAGACTAGAAATCTGTCGAACCAACTAGATTACTCGAAGATTCGCGAAACACGTCGGTATTATCCCGGAACAATGTGGTAAGTTCTCGATGTTAGGTAACTCGTATAAATACAACGCTTCGCCCGCTATCGGGGCGGTTAAGTTTTAACTACGGACAAGCGAACGTTATATTGTTTGAATTGTAATCTGTGAAGAACCTTCGATCCGCAACACGTCCTATACCTCATGGACCAAAAGTACCTGTTCCTTCACTACCGGATACATTAGATGATGTATCTGATGACGAAATGGTTTCACGTACATGCGCAAGTGAACTGGATGAGGGAAGTGATTACTATGATACTGGAAGTGATGAGCCAAAACTGTTTGACCAATCTGAATTAAATGATTTGGTGAGGGACTTAAACCTTCCTAAGGACTCAGCTGAGCGTTTAGGCTCAAGGTTGAAAGAAAAAATTTGTTAGCACCTAGCACAACATTTTACTGGTTCAGGAACAGAGAAAAAGAGTTTGCCCGATATTATTTCGAAGAAGATGCACTAGTTTTCTGTAATGATGTACCCGGGCTCATGGAACAATTCCAAGTAGAATATAATGTTTCTGAATGGAGACTCTTTATTGACTCTTCAAAAAGGAGCCTTAAGGCCGTTTTTCTACACAATGGAAGTAAATATGCTTCTGTACCAGTGGGGCATTCAGTTCATTTAAAAGAGTGTTATGAAAATCTTGAGCTACTTTTAATTAAAATTCGTTACAAGGATCAAGGCAGGACAATTTGTGGTGATTTGAAAGTTCTTTGTTTGTTACTTAGACAACAAATCGGTTATACTAAATATCCTTGTTTTTTGTGTGAGTGGGATAGTCGTGATAGAGAGCAGCACTATTGTGAAAAGATGTGGCCACCAAGACATTACAACCTGGAATGAAAAACATTGAAAGAAAAAGTTTAGTAGACCCGAGCAAAGTTTTGCTTCCTCCATTACATATAAAACTAGGGTTAATGAAACAATTTGTGAAGACATTAAAAAAAGATGGAGAGTGCTTCAAGTATCTTTGCAACCAGTTTCCTCGCTTGTCAGAAGCAAAGATAAAGGAGGGTGTTTTTGTTGGGCCGGATATAAGAAGGCTTATGAAAGATGAAAATTTTGAATCTAAAATGGAGGAATCAGAAAAACAAGCATGGATAGCCTTCAAAAATGTGGTTAGAAATTTTCTTGGCAACAAAAATCATGAAGATTATAAAAATATTGTGAAAAATATGTTAGAAAAATTTAAAACCTTAGGCTGTAACATGAGTTTCAAGGTGCATTTTCTAGATTCGCATCTCGACTACTTCCCTGAAAAAATCTTGGTGCAGTAAGTGAGGAGCAGGGGGAAAGGTTCCACCAAGACCTAAAAGAGATGGAGAGAAGATACCAGGGAAGATGGAATATAAGCATGATAGCTGATTATTGTTGGATGTTAAAAAGGGATGGTCTACTACGAGATTACAGAAGAAAAAGCACAAAAAGGAGTATGGAAACAAAGAAAAAGATATTATAAGGACTTGTAAAGACATAAATACTATTTTACTGTTTCTTTTCATTAGATTTAATGATATTTGTAAGTAATTTTGCTTTTTATATCCTTTGTAAATAAATTCAAAATGTAACTAAAAATTATTTTTAATTTAAAAAAAATATAATTTGAAGCCTTTTTGTGAAAAATTCTTACGTGATGGAGAAAAATAGAGTTCATATTTGGATTCAGCGCCCAAAAACACATAAGAATCAGCTATCAAATTTAAAACAATTTTTAGAAAGTTGAAAAACGCAGGCCTGTGTTATTTATTTGAATGTTTGATGTTGACTTTGTAATTTTTTTACAAATTTGAATTTAAAAATGAGACATGTCAACATGAACTTGCAGAATTGTTGCCAGTTTAAGAAAGAAAATTCAGTCATCTATAGTCACGCTTTATTTATAATTTCAATCTGTTAAACCATTAAGAATAAGTCAGGGGAGGAAAGTTAAGGATAAATCCACGTATACTAAATATATAAAACATCCTATAGCAAATTTAATCATCTTATATGTTCACATATTGACGTAGCATGGCATGGGAGTCATGGGAGAAAAGAAAAAGAAACTAAATCTTTGCATGACGGTCGTCGAATCTTAATCAAATCCAAGCTTCGAGTACGTGATGAACAAAATATCAGACGAAAAATAAGCGACAGGAAGAAATCGGCAAAAACGCACTCAGATAAGGCTAGATGGAAAGAGATGGAAACTCAAAGCGCGAGCGAACGAATGATAGATCCGCTTCTACTCGAAAATTGACGCATTATTGGGTATGTTTGCCCAAAGAATAGCGTTCGTTATGAGTCGATTGCCGTTCGTTGTCGATGTCGGTTGGGGGTAAAATGCGATGCGAAGATGCTTGTATGTATTTTATACATACATATATATATATATATATATATATATATATATACGTGCCCATGTATATAAAGTATATAGGATAGAGGATAGCTTCACCTGAAAAGTACAATTTCCGGAAGAAATCGATGAAATGGAGGCGTTTTCATATATTTATCGTTGAGTTTGGAATATATTGCTTGCTACTTATAGGGCCGGGGTATTATAAACGATCAAATCTACAGATTTTATTTAGTAAATTTATTTACTCTATAGATTGGGTATTATACTAAGCAAATAAATCTACCAATTAATTTACACCCTAGAAAATCGTGGTATTAAATTTTATTCGTTGGTTAAATGCGAACAACTGTTTGCTCCACTGGTTCAAATAAACATAACCTTATTTTTAAAAGTTTATATTTTGTGTGTTTGATAACTTAAATTTTAATAATATCAGATTTATCGGTTTGTATATTACAAATGTAAACAAAAATAAATAGTAAAGAATTAGGATTTTTTTGTATTTTTTTAATTTTATTCAGTGGCTCCATCGTTTATCGAAACATTAAACTGTAAAATACATAGCTATTCTACAAATTCTATTCTACAAATATTTATTTTACTTGCATGCATTTTTTATAATACCAGATTCCAATTTATTCGTTGAATAAAATTATTCGCCAAGTTATTTTTTAGAGATTTATTCGCTGTTTATATACATACATAATCAAAGACCTCTCATACCCGAAGGTGTCGAGGTGTAAAGTTCTCTTAATTTTGTTCTACAAATTCACGCCACTCTTTTTTGTTTCTGGCTAGGTCCTTCGCCTCGTTCCATGTTTTTCCTCTTTTTTTCAGAAGTTCATCCATACTGCTGTTCCACGTTTTTCTGGGTCGTCCTCTCCGATTTTTCTCAATTTTCCTTGCCTGCCATACCCGCTTCACCTGTCTAGTTTCATTCATTCTGATCAAGTGTCCCCACCATTTCAGTTTCTTTTCTTCTACTTTAGTTCTTAATGGTTTTGTTGTCAGCATCCGTCTAATGTCATCATTTCTTTTTTTGTCTGTTCTTCTAACGCCTAATGTTTTCCTCAGATACTTCATTTCACTGGCTTGTAATCGTTTTGTTTGTCTTTCATCAAGTATCCAATTTTCTGCTCCATAGGTTAAGACTGGTAAGTATACTGCTTGATACACAGTCATTTTTGTTCTTGTTGTTATCTCTTTTTTATTCAAAAAGTTTTTGTAGAGGGCATAGTACAATCTGGTTGCTGAATTTATTATGGCGCTTATCTCATCTTCCTGGGTTGCTTTACTATTTAAGTTTATCCCTAGATACTTAAAAACGTCTACTTCTCCGATTCTATATCCTTCAATGTTAATGTTAATATTCGCTGTATTATTTGTTACTGCCATCACTTTAGTTTTCTCAGTGTTTATTCTTAGATTGTATGCTTTTAATTCTTCTGTCCAGATTGTTATGTTCTTCTCTAAGTCTTTCTCTGTTTCTGCTATAAGCACTATATCGTCCGCGAATACACATGCTTCTACTCTTACTGCTTGCATATTTCTATACCCTGCAATATACTTTCTTGCTTTTGTCCAACTGGCTTTTATGACTTCATCCATCACACTTATAAACAGCAATGGGCTCAGTACTCCCCCCTGTCTCACTCCATCATTGTTTCCAAAAGTTTTTGAGGTTTCATTTCTTGTTCTTACTTGGTTAATTGTATGTTCATATAAACTTTGTACTACCTTCAAAAGTTCTTCTTCTACATTCTTGTTCTTTAAGCTCCGCCAAATTCCTTCTCTATCAACCATATCAAATGCTTTTTTCATGTCCAGAAAAGCTAAAAAAATTTGTTCATTTTTAACTAGTGCTTTTTCTGTTATTTGTTGTAAAGTAAAATTGTGGTCCTGTACGCTGTGTGCTGGTCTGAATCCACTTTGTGCGTCTGCTAGCTTTGGTTCTATCGCCTTTCAAAGTTTATTTTCTATGATTATCTCGTAAACTTTCAGTCCCGAGCATAGTAGAGAAATTCCTCTATAATTATCGCAGACCCTTGCATCTCCTTTTTTATATATAGGTAAGATTGTAGCTATATTCCATTCCTGTGGTATTCTTTTAGTTTTCCATGCAATATTTAGTATTTCCAGCAGTTCTCTCTTCCCATTTGAACCAACGTATTTTAGTAATTCTGTATCTAATTGATCACATCCTGGTGCTTTACCTGTTTTAAGTTTCCTTATCGCTTCCTCTAGTTCGTCCAGTTGTATTCCAGTATCCTGTACTCCGTTTATGTTTTCACATACCTCTTCCCTTTTATTTTCTATTACTGTATTTTCGCTATTTAATAACTCAGTAAAATATTCTTGCCATCGTTCAATAATTTTGTCTTCATCTGTTGTAATATTTCCATGTTGGTCCTTTATTTGATTTAGCTTTACTCTATTTGGATTTCTCATATTTCTCAATGTTCTATAGAATAGCTTTTTGTTTTCTACACTATTTTCTTGCATTTTCCTTCCAAACTCTTCCCAAGATCTCGCCTTTACCTCTTTGATCATTACTTTAACTTTATTTCTTTGTATTTTGTACTGGTCATATATTTGCCGATTTCTGTTTTGTAGAAGGTTTTTCCACATTTTTTTCTTTTCCCTGACCTCTTTATTAATAACTTCGTTCCACCAGTTCGTTTGTTTCTTTGTATTAATACTTCTACTATATCCACATGTTTGTTTTGTCTCCTTAAATCTTTTCCATTTATCCTCTAGATTAATCATTTGTTCTTCCCTGTTATACTTTTGGATTTGCGCTTCGGTTTCTTCTATATAATTGGTCCTAAATTGTGGGTCTCGCAGCTTATAGCTTTTTATTCGTTCTGTTATAACATTGTTTTTAACTTCACCTTTCCTATTCATCTGCGTATTCATTTTAATTCTAGCTTCTACTAGGTAATGGTCACTGCCTACTTCAAAACTTCTTTTGACCCTTACATCTTTAACTGTTCTCTTATAATGTCTAGGTGTTATTATATAGTCAATTATCGAGCGTTCATTTCGTGTGTGTACTTCTTTTGTTATTTTATGAATCCACTTGTGCTCAAAAAATGTATTATTTATAGTTAAATCGTTATCGATGCAAAACTGAAGCAGTCTCTTTCCATTTGTATTTATTGTATTCTCTCCATGCTTCCCTATTGCTCCCTGCCACTTCTTATATTCATTTCCCACTCTCGCACTAAACTGTAAAATACATAGCTATTCTACAAATTCTATTCTACAAATACTTATTTTACTTGCATGCATTTTTTATAATACCAGATTCCAATTTATTCGTTGAATAAAATTATTCGCCAAGTTATTTTTTAGAGATTTATTCGCTGTTTATAATTAGTTATATTTTAGGATTTTCAAAATATTTTCTTTTTTGTTTCGTAGAGGGTATACGGGGTATATAAAGCTCGGATTATATGCATGTTAGAAGCAAAATTTGCACAAAATATTAACAAATGTGCGTGGATAGAAGCGTGAGGTTCTATCAACGCACATGAAGAACATTTCACTGTAGGAATTTCACTGTAATATTGAAGTAATTGCGTTACAATTCAACGACAAAAAACAGATGTGCGATTAACCGAATGAATAGTGCTATTCAATAACTGCGTGTTGTACTTAGCGATGTTATAGACTATTTATATGGCTCATGGTAATTTGGGCACGATGCATCCGGTTTCTAATCATAACAGAACTCTTATGTTGTGATCTGTTGTGCGGCAGGATACGCCATCCTGTTGAAATATGAAATTTCCATCTGGATAGAGGTTTTCTACACTGAGTAGGTGACTACGACTTAAAATTTGCTGAAACTTGGCAGCATTAAGCGCCAAGCGATGTTATAGTATATACAGTGTTTCTCAAAAGTCCCCTCCCCCCCTCTTATCTTTGGAACGATTATACATACACAAGTGAAATTTGGAAACTGAATATTACAGGTTATAAACTTCCCTACTAGTGATGATAAATGACGAAATCGTCAGAGATGACGTCACAAGGCCATTGTGACCAATAATTTTAAATGGAACGCTACGGCAAGCGACACCTCTTTTAAAAGGTATCGAAAAAACCTATTTGATGATACTAATTTTGTTTGTGTTTGAGGCAGTTTTAATGGCTCATTAGTAAACATGAAAATTTAAATTCCATTCAGTATGATATTAAATACAGATTTAAGAAACGGTATGTACTTAAAGAAATTGCTCGAAGTGACCTCCATTTACTTCCTGACAGTAAAATATCCTATTTTTAAACTCTTTTCGTACTTCTTCAAATGTGTCTGCGGAAACAGCCTCACATTCTGCAACAATACGTTGTTTTAAAACGTCAATATTGTCAAGTTCAGTGGCGTAAACCTTCGATTTAAGGTACCCCCACAGAAAAAAATCCAAAGGTGTGAGGTCCGGTGATCGAGGTGGTCATTCCGTTGAACCTCGTCGTCCAATCCATCTACCAGGATACTCCTCATGCAAATACCGTCTTACTGCACCGTAATAGTGTGGAGGAGCACCATCCTGTTGGAATGTTATTTCCAAATTGCCGAATTCATCCGGATTATCTTCCAAAATTTCAAGGATTAACGGTTCTATTGCGTTTTGCAACATCTCCAGATAAACCTCACCAGTTAAATTAGTATTAAAAAAAAGAGGCCCAACGATGTGGTTTCCCAGGATACCTGCCCAAACATTCACCTTCTGGGGAAATTGGGTATGTGTTTCACAGGTGAAACAGGTGAGGATTTGCGTCACTCCAATACCTCACATTCTGTGTATTTACATTTCCATGTAGATAGAAAGTACTTTCATCACTAAAACAAATTGTTTTGACGTAGTCTGGCTGTTGGTTAATTTTATTTTCCATATTTTCACAAAATTCTAGTCTTCGGTCTGGGTCGTCGTCTGAGAGTTGATGAACCATTTTTAATTTGTATGGATGAAATTTGTATTTTTTCAACACCCTGTGTACTGTACTTCGACTAACTTCACAGGTAGATGCAACTTGAGTTGTTGAAGAAGTAGGATTAACTCTTACTTCTGCCAGTATATCAATTTTTTTCTCATCAGAAATTTGTGGTCTGCCAGATCGTTTCGCATCATTAATACTACCCGTTGTTTCAAACTTACGAAGAAGCTCCCTTAAATAAGTCCTCGAAATGGGGCGATCGGGAAACCTCTCATTAAAAATGCGTTCTGCTGCATGAATATTTTGTCTAGTTTCACCAAGAATTAGGACCGCTGCTACTTTATCACCTAAAGCACGTACCATTTCGCTTCTTGAAGCACTTAAACTTTCGACTCACAACAGTTTAACAAATTATTAAAATGTACAAAAATATTAAAAGTACCATAAGCTGTAAAAACAGTGAGACGTTCGATCAACAATACACAAATTATTAAATGTACAAAAACTTGGACAATTACAAAAACGTCGAATATTGGAGACTAACAAAAACGTCAGATTATTTGACAACTAACCATAGGCGGAGCTTGAATTTGGAATTTTAGTATTAACTTGACAATTTGACGTTTTAAAACAACGTATTGTTGCAGAATGTGAGGCTGTTTCCGCAGACACATTTGAATAAGTACGAAAAGAGTTTAAAAATAGGATATTTTACTGTCAGGAAGTAAATGGAGGTCACTTCGAGCAATTTCTTTAAGTACATACTGTTTCTTAAATCTGTATTTAATATCATACTGAATGGAATTTAAATTTTCATGTTTACTAATGAGCCATTAAAACTGCCTCAAACACAAACAAAATTAGTATCATTGAATAGGTTTTTTCGATACCTTTTAAAAGAGGTGTCGCTTGCCGTAGCGTTCCATTTAAAATTATTGGTGACAATGGCCTTGTGACGTCATCTATGACGATTTCGTCATCTATCATCACTAGTAGGGAAGTTTATAACCTATAATATTCAGTTTCCAAATTTCACATGTGTATGTATAATCGTTCCAAAGATAAGAGGGGGGGAGGGGACTTTTGAGAAGCACGGTATATTGATTATAGTATATGATAAATTATTGGAGTTTTTCGGCTTTTATATGAAATATTTACAAATATCAAGTTAGTATGTATGTAATTGCAAAGTAAGGGGGGATGTAAACATTGCTGTCTACAAATTACAAAGCAAATCATACGAAATTTTTTTAATTGAAAAATAACGGCTAAGAAATTATCTAAACACTATATATATATATATATATATATATATATATATATATATATATATATATATAATATCTTCGTAACCTTGGTATGATTAGGTAAACTTAATAAGTCGGCGATTAAAGGTCTGGTTTACTTCAGAGTATATATATTTAAAACAACCCTACATGTTTCGGCAATACGCCTTTGTCAAGAGAATACAAAATATAAATGACAGAATATAAATGTCAAATAATAAATTTATATTTTGTATTCTCTTGACAAAGGCGTATTGCCGAAACATGTAGGGTTGTTTTAAATATATATACTCTGAAGTAAACCAGTCCTTTAATCGCCGACTTATTAAGTTTACCTTTTATATATATATATATATATATATGTATATATATATATATATATATATATATATATATATATATATATATATATATGTATATATATATATATATGTATATATATATATATATATATATATATATATATATATATAAGGTAAACTTAATAAGTCGGCGATTAAAGGTCTGGTTCATTACTTCAAAGTATATATATTTAAAACAACCCTACATGTTTCGGCAATGATGCCTTTGTCAAGGGAAGTCGAGAAATAGTGTAGAGTGGTTTGTATGCCTAATGCGTCTAATGTCACTACCTCTAGTTCATCGTTGCTATAGTGAGGGCGCTGCCATCATAAAAAATGTTCCCTATACCTTGGAGTAAATTATAACATTGTGTTCGGGTATTGTGACATTGACTTGACGTTTGTACGACTATAGTGTAACAAACTAAAATGCCACACACTTATTCTAATTTAGAATATGCTAATATGGTGTTTGTTTATGGATTTTGTGATGGGAATTCTACAGCTGCTGCTAATGAATATCGTCAACGTTTTCCACATGACAAACATCCTAATAAAACTGTATTTATTTGTGTATTCAACACATTGTGCGCGACCGGAAAGCTTCCCAGTGTAAACATAATATAAGATATTCTGGATGTAGTAGAAGAAGACGCAACTACCAGCTCACGGAGAATTAGTATTCAATTGGGCATTCCACAAACAAGTGTGATAAAAACACTCCACGAGCATGGCTTACGTCCGTACCATGTACAAAGAGTACAGCACCTACAACGAGATGATAATCGTAGACGTATGGAATTTTGTCGATGGATAAATGATAATCCTCGTTTTGTATCGCGTATACTGTTTACGGATGAAGCGACATTCACCCGTGACGGTATTAATAATTGTCATAACCAGCATGTATGGTCAGACGAAAATCCACACGCAACAGTCGAAAGTAACTTTCAACATCAATTTTCGGTAAACGTGTGGTGTGGTATGATCGATGGTTTTTTAATTGGTCCTTACATTTTTGAGAATCGCCTCACGGGAGACACCTATTTACATTTTTTAGAAAATGAACTGCACGGACTACTAGAGGATGTTTCCATAAACATCAGAATCCAAATCTTCTACCAGCACGATGGAGCGCCTGCACATTACGCTCGTGCATTCAGGAAACATTCGGCTGAAAGGTTTCCAGGGAGTTGGATTGGACGTGGTAGTCACATTGGTTGGCCTCCTAGGTCACCAGACCTCACGCCACTCGATTATTGTTTATGGGGCTGGTTAAAAAATGAAGTGTTTCAAGTAAAAGTGGACACTCGTGAAGCACTAATTCAACGGATTATGAATGCTGCTGACAAAATGTTTTGAAATGAATGGCGGTATTTTTGTAAATATATTATAATGAACGATAATACCAATAAAATACAAAAACTTCAATGTTTGAAATTTTGTTTATTTTTAATTACGCTATAACTCGAAAACAAATAAACATCGGATAGCAACATTTGAGTTTTTTTACATTACTTTCACCTGTAGAATACACCCCTACAGTTTGGTCGATTCCTCACGACTCACCTTGTATATATATAAAGCGTTAACAGGCCATTAGGCCCATAGCTTAGAAATTCCTCTCGAATTCTGGACTTCGTCCTTCAGTCCTGTATATTCTTTTCCCGTAAATTCTTGTCGACAGCTTGCAGTCACCTAGTTCTTGGTCGCCATTTTCGTCTTAGGTCTCATTAGTATTATTCATTTCACCAGGCGTAGCTCTTTGTTATTTCGTCTAGACTATTTATATGGTCCGTCGTAATTTCGGCCTGATACGTCCGATCTCTAGTCATAATATTATTATATACTCTTCTTAAATGAAGTAGGTGTAACCTCCAAATGCACAAACTTAATTTACACCATGTAAATATACTTAAAATTTTATTAAATGTCAATTTGATGGATCAGTTTTTTTGTCCGCAATTTTACATGTTTTTAATTTACCTCCAATCTTCTCCAATGATTTTAGTAGCCACAACCTTCTTTACATGATTCTTGTACCCTGCTCCGTCACTTTCGCCTTATTTATAGCATTACGTGGCCACCTGGTCATTATTCTTTATTCCACTACGTCGCTTTTTAGGTGGCGATTCTTCGATTTCTGTTTCGGTATAACTTTCATTGTCACCCTCACTGTATCCACTTAAGACATTATCTGTTCTTCTCCATAATACTGGTAACTACTCCATTTTTATAAATTGCTAAATAAACTACACTTATCAACGAATCTAACAAGAATGACTTCTGTCATAATAATGTGTAGACAGTGCCGCTATCTGTGTTAACAATTGTAAAATGAATTTTAAGTGAATATGTAAACACTGTAGGTGGCATCCGGTATTAATTCCTTTTAGCAGCAAACGATGGGGGTGAGGGAATTAATATGTAAACATAAAAATGACAAAATTACCAAAATATAACTTAGGATATTTTAAAAATAAACGATTCAATCAAAATATTTCAATTTAAGAACGAATAGGAATATTTAAAAAATGTAGAAATAAGGTCGTAAATAAATCTGGTCTTAAAACGTGCCACTTAGCCTAAGCTGTCCCGTTTTTAGAACCGCTCTCTTATACCGTCTCCTAATTGGGGATTGTAGAATCAAGTCACCCTTGACTGACACCCGCACCCTCAATTGTTCGCGTATCGTGTTTCCAAGGGTTACTGCGACGCTCCGTTTGGCGGCTCGTCTGTTTTATTATTGCATTACCAGCGGATAGATTGTGCAGTAAGTACGGTGTATATTTAGAATTGATGCGATTGATAAAATCCCCAACGTATGTCCGAGTAAATATACTCACAGTATATGCCTTCCTTTTTCCGATTTATCTAATTATCCACATTTCCTCCTTTTATTGTATGATTTAGTATATTAAAGGGATGTTTAAAGTGATGGGCGTTCTCAATTTTTATTTATCAATTTTAAATGGTTTTCTTTTAAAAATTTGAAGTGAAATGAGTTACATTCAAGCATCTCTTATGAGCTCACAAACGATTACACTGGCCAACACGATTTTTTCTGGCTTCTAAGCGAGACTTGTTTTTACTAATTCGGGTGTAATGAATCCGAAAATAATATTAATTTTTGCGTATCACGCCAAAATTATGGATAAATAATGGATTGCACCTTATTCAGAATTGCGTACGGATGGAGAAAAAGTGTTTTGCGTAGCATGCTGCAAGATTTTGAGTAAAATTTGAAGTTTATTTCCTCTTATTAATTAATTAATTAAGTTTTTAATTATTTCTTAATTGTTTACTAACATTTATTTTATATAAGGAAACAACCGATGATGTGATTTTTTTTTGCAGATTACAACTGAGAGAAAGTTCCACGTCGACCAACATATGAAAACTCCATCTCATGCTGCAAAACTAACGAAGATGATATTGGCGAAGAAGAGTCAGCAAACATTACCGCAATGTTTGCCATCAACTTCCGAAAAATTGGAAGAAGAACAATTTAATGAAGATTTGTGTCAAATGTTTGTGTCGGCAGATATTCCACTACATAAATTAAACAATTTAAATGTCAAGTTATTTTTGCAAAAGTACATCAGCAAATATAAAGTTCCCGATGAGAGCACGTTAAGAAAAAAATATATTCGCAGAAACATTGAATAGCATTAAGAAGGTTGTTGCAAACAATTATCTTTATATATGCGTAGATGAAACTACTGATAGTGTGGGCCGATACATAGTTTATTTAATGATTGGTATCCTTAACGTATCGGTTCCAGCAAAATATTACTTAATTTCATCCATACAGTTGGAAAAGGGAAATAATTTGACAATAACTTGGTGTATACAGGAAGAACTGGCAACTTTCTTCTTACCGGAATCGATTCCAACAGAGAAAATTCTATTGTTTTTGACGGATGCTGTACCATACATGGTGAACGCAGCTTTCAACTTGAAATCTTTTACCCAAATTTAATTCATACAACTTGCTTGGTGCACGGACTAAATCGTGTTGCAGAAGAAGTCAGAAACCATTTTCCCTTAGTAAATACTTTAATTAGTGGTATTAATAAAGTATTTTTAAAGGATATATAATTGTTTCAGCCTTTACTTGATGAAATTCGGTTATAACTTTCTGTTTGTTACCGTATACTTGTGTTAAAATAATTTTTAAATAAGTTAGTTATATGTCTGATGAAGCTCAGGTTGGAGCGAAACGACCGTTACAGTGTTAATTAAAAAGTGAAATTCATTAAAATTTGGTTAAAAAAATTTTTTAAAGGTCCCATTACGAGTTCAGTTTTACAAATAACATCTACCCGGTGTTCCGCTACCACCTCAACCAGTAATCACACGATGGGGAACGTGGTTGGAGGTTGCTATTTTTCATGCAAATCATTAAGATGGAATAAAGACAATTATTATGCATCTTGATAGGGATGCACAATCTGTGATGGACGCCCAAAAGGTGTACTCGAGTAAAGAAATACCTCAACAGTTGGCGCTTATTAAACCCAATTACAGTTTTATTTCCACTTCTATATTGCAGTTGGAAAAACAATTTATGTCGCTAATCGAGAGCGTCGAAATAATTAACAAATTTGAAAAGTCGTGTTTTGATGTTAAAGGAGGAGTGGGACCGTCCGTTTATGTAATTTTTTTAACTGTATTAGGAAAAAATGAGGATTTTAAAAAGCTAAAGGACATTGCTAAAATCTTGTGTGGTGATTCAGTAGAAAATATTGAGTTGGCTATAACAAGTGTCGACGTAGAACGCAACTTTTCAATATACAAGTGTCCCGTATCGTTATCTTCAAATTTTAGGAGTGTAAAGTAGACTTCATTTCAAGTAACAAAAATGCAAAACTTGTGTATCCATTTAAATTTGTTTTAAAGTTACAGATCTATGAATGTGATCGTCAGATCATGAAAAAAAAAATGTAATCCTAAAGTCAATAAAAACTGATTTGATTTAAAAAAAGTTCAATTAATAATATTTTCGAAATGTCCACCTCCTTGCTGAATGCAGGCTTGTGCCCGTAAGCCAACAGAAGAAGTACTTATCCGAATTTTATACTTGTTTTGTCGGGTTTGCTCGGCAGCCAGGTGAATACGATCCAACAACTCTTTCTCTTGTGTTCGAAACTTGCGCGTAGACTAAATTTTTAATGTACCCCCATAAATAAAAGTCAAGGGGATTAAGATCGGGTGATCTGGGTGGCCATTCAACAGGACTACCTCGACCAATCCATCTTGGATAATTGACGTTAACCCAATTTCGGACAGCAATTCCGAAATGTGGTGGTGCCCCATCCATGTGAAACCACATGTCTCGTCGAACATTCAGTTGGACATCCTCTAAAAGACCTGGCAGTTCGTCAATAAGAAATTGAAGGTAATTTTCCGCATTTAACCTCCTGGGAAGAACGACAGGACCAGTCAACAAGTTATGGATTAGGGCCGCCCAAACGTTAATAGAAAATTCATGTTGAAATTTAGGTGGGCGTATAGCTTTGGTATTTTCTGATGACCACCTGTGCAGGTTTCTCAGATTTGTAACACCACTTCTCGTGAAAGTAGATTCATCTGTCCAGAGGACTGTTCTGCAGAAATTAAAATGAAGCCGTGACTGTCTTAATATCCAGGTAGAATAGACGAGCATAGTGGTCTGCCTCAAGCAAACCGTGTTCCCTGCGATTGTGATATGGATATAAGCCCTCACGTTTTAAACTTCGCCAAACTGTCGTTCGTGGCACTCCTAGTTGTCTAGCGATTCGACGTACACTGAGAGTTGGATCCCTTGTAACAATAGCTACTGCTTCTTCCTCTAAGTCTGCTGACAAATTTACTCCTCGGTCGAAAAGATAATCACGCAGTCCGCATTCCCGAAATTGTCTGTGTACTTCCAGTAACGTTCTGTAATGAGGAATGGGCCTATCGGGAAACCCATGTCGGTATTCAATAACTGCTTGATGTGCATTGCCGTTACAGTAGCCATACACAAAATGCATGTCCGCATACTCTTGAGACGAAAAGCGGTAAGGCATTTTGAATAAAGAAAACATGTTCACTCACTAATAAGCTGTTGTATGAACTGAAACGTAATGTAATCCTTTATTAAAAAATGCAACTTTAACAGATATCTGAACATTTGTTTAATGTATGATATACATGCTCTAGCACTTACGAAATTAGTAAGAACATTCTTCATCAATTTAGAGAACGGACACGCTTACCACCCAGTGCAGTACTGGCGAAAGGCTGTATTTCTAAAATATTTAATTTATGATCTATAAAATTACGAAATACATATTTATTTGTTGAAAAGTTGTATTTATAAAGTTTTTAATTTTATTTATGTAATTGGAAAACAAACGGGTGGTGATCTATAAAATTACGAAATACATATGTATTTGTTGAAAAGTTGTATTTTTAAAGTTTTTAATTTTGTTTCTATAATTGGAACATTTTTATTTGTTCATTTTGTCATTCAAGTTGAGTAAAGGAGTATTAATATTGACTAGCAATAGTTTCTCAAGGTTTTCTTCTGTCAATTTTGTTCTCTTTGAATTAAGTACATCCTTATAAATAGAAAACGTCCTTTCTACATCGCAACTGGTTATAGGTGCATACTGGAAATATTCTTTTATTTCTTCATATTTAGCCGTTAGATTTCGTGGAATTGTCTCCATACATAATTGCTGCAATGTAATTAAATCTGGATTTCTATTAAGAATTGCTTCAAACTTTTGCCGAAGGCCACATCCGAAGTCACTTGGAATACTTTTCAAATTATTAACAGCCACATCTAATGTGGTTAATCCGTCATTTAATTTGAGATTTCGATTTTCAAAATAAGTGATTAGTTTTGGCAATTTTCCAAAGTGTTCGTGAAGAAAGTTTAAATTTGGGATTTGTGTGAGCTCCTTGCACTCACCAATACTTCTAGCATCCTCCTTTAGCAGTGTTACGAAATGTTTTAGGCTATCGAAATTCTCAGCATAATAACTAGTAGCTTCCAGCCATGTTCCCCATTTAGTTATTACTGGAGTGGGAAGCAGTGACAGAGATGGAAATTTTTCCCTGAAAAGAGCTACTCTCAATTGTGCTTTTCTGAAAACTTTTTTAAAAGCTGATACAAGTCTATCAACTTCCGGAAAAGTGTCTCTGATATATTCACAGATTCTGTGGAGAGCACGTGCTACACAAGTAATATGCAGCATATTAGGATATGTTTTCTTCAATAGTCTGCCTGTTTTGAACATATACGCAGCACTATCACTGACAAATAAAAGTATTTTTTCTTTGTACGTGGCGTCCTAATGAAGCATTTTCTGCATATTCTCCTTAATGGTTTCAGCAACTGTTTCCGCATCAACTTTATTTATAACACTTGTTGCTATTACATATGAGTTATAGGGAATAGTTGGATGTAGTACACCAGCTATAACATTTACCACACAACGTCCTAACATATCCACCGTTTCGTCGCGCTTATCCATATGTATTGATTTAAAATATGGCTTCTAATGCGTTCTACTGTTCTCGTATAGCACCTAGAAACATAATATTTGCGTAAAGTTGATTCATCAGGAACATTTCGACCAGTATATTTTTGAAGAAATATTTTTAAAGTGGGATTGCTAAGTTTATTTAATGGAATATTAGCCGCCATAAAAGTTTTACAGAGTTCAGATGTGTTTGCGATCCTAAGTGACGAATTTTTGACGATATTTTACGGATTTTGTAATAAATTTCGGAATCACTGACAATGGACATACAATCAGTATGACCGTCAGTCCAACTCGACATTGTTTTACAATGCCGTTCTCGACATTCTTCCATATCATGTCTGAAAAAGTAACTTAAACAATGCTCTAGATCTAAATAAATGAAAACTAAAAATGCGTGCGTAAGTTACTGAAACTGAACGAAATTCAATGCACACTCTTACGTAGAAATAATTGGTAGAAATAGATTCAATCAAACGATATTAAACAGGATCTATCATAAAAATTACGATGTAATTAACAGTTAAAACTATGAAAACAAGAAACTTACTCACAGCACTTTATTTATCTTACGAAATATAAACTAATAAATAAAATACATTATAAAAACCCCGCTTCTATCTACGCTCATGAAAACACTTTAAAAAACACTATATTCTCCGAATACAATAGCTGGCTTGTCCATTGTTATCGCGGCGAGACCAGGTGTCCGAGTAAGTCAAACAAATACTTCATTGAATTACGCCGGGATGTACTGAGCGACGTTATACACAATTCCAATTGCCGATTGCGTTTTATGGAAATTGCGTCCGTTCTCTATTCATAATGTAAGATTTATAAAATTGTTTATCTTGAACTCTTGAAACGCCTGTCAAAGATTTACGTCATTCAAAATTCTTTCAATTATGCACGATATGCTATTTATTAAGAATATGTGCAAGTAATTTAAAAAATGAAATTATATGCAAAATATACGCTTAGCATGTTTGGGTTACATCATTCATTAATATACCCCGTCAACATATCCGAAAAAAGAATCATTTAAGATTCTGTCAGAATCTTAATTTAAATAAAACCTGCATTATCCGTACAATGCCATGTATTCTATTTACAAACAATTCAAAGTACAATACCTATTCGCAGACGAATCCTCTGCCTACATTATTAGTGTTTATCACTGGTGGATCACGTGCCTTGTTTACTCCAATAATAAGGAGATGATACATATGACAAAGGTGCACCGGGGCATGGAATTTAATTAACAACGCTAGGGAATGGACTGCCTGTAGATAAACTGGTAATGTTGTATACAATGAGCTGCTCTGCTTCCGAGACGGCATGGGACGATAAATATTAACACTTGATAGACGTCATGTGGTGATTTATTCTAGGTAACTTTTAATATTGCACTTTGAAAACAATCCCAGTCTATAAGGGTGTGATATGTATAGTATAATCTTTTAATAAAATAAATAAGGTTAACCTGTAATTGTTATTTTAAATTAGGGATTCGATCCTTTCAATAAATTGTCCGGTATATATTCGTTTTGTTTTACAATTTCGGCAAAAATATGTGGATGATTTTTACGGGAGAACGATTTCTTTTTAATTGGAAACACTTGAGTATATTGCTCGACAGAAATCCCAAAATGAGTAATGCAAAAATATAATACAATGAGGTAAATACAAAAATACAAATGCTAAATAAATAGAGCAGCTAAATTATTTTGCGCTAAGAAATAAGTAATTAAACTTCTAGTTTCAAAAATTCTTTTATTGTGAATACCCCTACAATATTGTTTCGCCATACAATGGCTTCATCAGGTGGATGAAATTTAGAGTTTTATCTTTTGTATAATGCGATCCATGATAAAATTAATCTTATAATTCACAAAAAATAACATTTGGAACTTACTGCAAGTGAGAATTAATGAATATTAAATCTCATTCTTACATGTAAATGTCGACTTATGTGATATACATGTAAGAATGAGATTTAATATTCATTAATTCTCACTTGCAGTAAGTTCCAAATGTTAACTATATATACAGAAAGTATAGAAATGAGAAAGCAATGTCCGTCTTCGAGGAATGCCGTGCATTGAAAAGTTCCAACTAGAACGAAACGCGTCTGTACGTTTCCTCCCGTTGATTGACTTGTTTTTTTCAGCAATTCTTAATTAACACAAAAAATACTTAATTAAAAATAGTAAACTGGATAAACTTATTTCCTGTAAAAAATATAGCACAATGCCGATTCCTTTAGTTAACATAAATCAAAATATTAATTTTTATGAACGATTTAAAAACCTTACGGATGTAGAATTCAAAACCGAAGAAATTAATCTTTTACCTAAAGGTTTCAAATATAGCTTAACCCCTAACATTAATAATAAACACTTAGAAATCTTAGCAGTAGAAACAGATTTAGCATTAAATAAGCAAAAGGATAATCAGGGAAATAAATATGCAGCTAAACATATTCTAGAAAATTACCGTACTACTAAGCATTTTAATATTGAAAATAAAATAATTAAATCAATTAAACAAAAGCGACTAGTAACAATATTATATTTATAAAAGCTGATAAAGGAAATACAGTTATAGCAATTCCGGAATCAAACTACATACATAAAGTTCATGAATTCCTCGATAATAATTCATTCATAAAACTTAAATCTGATCCTACTAACAGATTAAACAAACTATAGAAAAATCAGGTTCTCTTTTTAATAACACTCAAAAACGTATATTAACCACTATGAATCCCCTACCTCCCAAATTATACGGTTTAATTAAAATACATAAAGACAATACACCTATACGACCAGTAGTATCGTACGTAAAAGCACCTTGTAGAAATGTGTCCAAACACTTAATAGATTTAATTCTTACACACACTAAATTCAAATCTTAGTTCTCCGTTAAAAATTTCCAGGAATTAATTAACAACATTTCAAACTTGCAATTACCAAACAAATGTAAACTCATTTCTTTTGATGTCTCGAATTTATTCACTAGTGTCCCACCCCAGGAGGTAATAGATTTAATTACTTTGCAACTAGAACGTAGAAACACGAACATTGTCACAAAGACCGAAATTTTACAGCTCTTAGAAACGTGCCTGGAACAAAATTATTTTCAATTTAAAAATAAATTTTATAAACAAAGAGAGGGTCTAGCAATGGGAAACCCACTAAGCCCCTTATTAGCGGAAATTTTCATGAATAATTTAGAAACTGTAATTAGTACACATCCCTTGTTTGGTAATTGTGTATATTGGTTTAGGTATGTTGATGACATATTAATTTGCTTTAACGGTTCAGATAGACAATTAAAAACTTTACATAATTATATCAACACTATTCACCCCAAAATAAATTTTACTATAGAAACAGAAATAAATAAAAGCATTAATTTTCTAGATTTAACCATATCACATAAAACTAATAAACACGAGTTCGCTATATACCATAAACCAACACATACAGATACCACAATACACGCTAATCCTTTTCATCCTATAACACACAAATTATCAGCATACCAATCAATGGTATATAGATTAATTCATGTACCTATGAGTAAAAGTAATTTCGACCTTGAACTAAATAGAATATACACAATAGCATTAAACAATGGTTACTCTATAAATATTACTCTATAAAATTAAAATACAAGATAATTAATTCCTATAATTCAATCACTTACTTAGGAAAAATTTCGGAAAAAATTGGTACTTTCATTAAAAAACTTAATAACGAACATATATCATTTAAAACAGACAATACTATACAGAACATTATTAAAAACAACAAAGATAAAATAGACAAAGGATTAAACTCTGGTGTATATAAGTTAACATGCGAAGATTGTAATAAGGTATACATAGGACAAACGGGGAGGACATTCAAAATTAGGATGAAAGAACACGAGAGAAGTCATAAAGAAAAGAAAACAGATTCAACTTTCGCAAATCATTGTATAGATATCAGTCATAGATTTAATACATATTTCACAATTTTACACATTCAAGAAAAAAGTAAAAAACTTAACCTGTTAGAAAACTTAGAAATTAGTAGATACAATAGTTTAGGATTAGCTTTAGATGACCAATTAGATTTAAACAACTACCCTCTATTAAATTTAAGATTGTAAAAATTTTTCCACCACCATTTCCCCAATAATTTTCACATAAATATTCAAACTTGTATTGTACATATTCAGTATTTCATCTACCTGATGAAGCCATTGTATGGCGAAACAATATTGTAGTGGTATTTACAATAAAAGAATTTTTGAAACTAGAAGTTTAATTACTTATTTCTTAGCGTTATAATGAAGTTTCAACAAGTATCTCATTCGTCAATTAATTATTTAAATTATTTAGTACAAAATATTTTTGGCGAGAATATTCTTGCACTAATTCCTTTTCAATTGATATTAATTCGAAAGCAGAGTCTTTCTTCTCTTATAAAATTTTTTTATTCATTTAAGCAGAGCAAAGGAATGTTTTGCAGACGCACTTGTGGCGGAGATAATGTATTAATTCACATACTATCTGTTTAATGGATCTTAAAACAAACGTCATCAAACTCAAAACACTTAAGATTGTTTCATTCAAGAGTGTTTAGAGTGTTTTTTTGAAAACAATCAAAACACTCAAAGCAGTTATAACACTCAAAACACTTAAAACACTCAAAACAGTCAAAATCCAACCTAACCCAACTTAACCAACCCAACCCGAGCCGAGAGGCGAGCAAAGCCGAGCAGAGCCGCGACTGCCCAACCAAACCCAACCCAACCCAACTTAACCAACCAGCTCTCGACATGGTTCGGCTCGGTTCTCGGCTCGGCTCTTCGTCTCGGCAGTCGGCTCTCGGCTGGGCACTCGTCTCGGCTCTCTGCTCGGTTCGGCTCGGCTCTCGGTTCGGCTCTCGGCTCTTCTCTTGGCTCGGTTCGGCTCGGCTCTCGGTTCGGCTCACGGCTCTTCTCTTGGCTCGGCTCGGCTCTCGGCTGTTTTGACTCTTTTGACAGTTTTGTCTGTTTTGTCTGTTTTAACTATTTTGATCGTTTTGACTGTTTTGACTGTTCGGACTGTTTTGACTGTTTTTTGATTTTTTTGATTGTTTTGACTGTTTTGCCTGTTTTGATTGTTTTGACTATTTTGACTGTTTTAACTGTTTTGACTGTTTTGTCAGTTTGACTGTTTTGTCAGTTTGACTGTTTTGACTATTTTGACTGTTTTGGTCTGTTTTGAATGTTTTTATTGTTTTGACTGTTTTGACTATTTTGACTGTTTTGTCTGTTTTGACTGTTTGGACTGTTTGGACTATTTTGACTGTTTTGACTGCTTTGACTGTTTTCACTGTTTTGTCTGTTTTGACTGTTTTGATTGTTTTGACTGTTTTTACTCAAAACAGTCCTAATGTGTTGTGTTAAGTACTACACGGGTACAAACTTAGTTTGTAGAATCGATATTATTATTACTGTAATAAGTATCGTCGTTATAGGAACTTGGTATATTTAGTCAACTTTTTGATAATACATTGTGTCTTGGAAATACAATGGGAAGTACTGTATGACATTTAACACTATGTCACGCAACATCTTTACGATAAAATTCTATTTTCCTGTTTTAAATGCATAATCTATATTGTTATAGATGTATGAACTAAAACACATTTTTTTACTAAATATGACTAAATACCCGAATCGTATATTTATATAAATATACCGCAAAATAATCGCAGGATTTCCTAAATGCGCATAGATAACACGAAATAAATAATGATAATTACGAAAATAT
This sequence comes from Melolontha melolontha, assembly GCA_935421215.2. Taxonomy (NCBI): domain Eukaryota; kingdom Metazoa; phylum Arthropoda; class Insecta; order Coleoptera; family Scarabaeidae; genus Melolontha; species Melolontha melolontha. The sequence goes on from OW285241.1 coordinate 8,067,296, forward strand.
AATGTTTACTGGCAACACTTCCTAGCTGATTAATTTTTTAAGTAATTACCGAAATTAAATTATAAGAATTCAGTGAATCACGATTGCGAATTTATTTTGTTTTAATTTTCTGTCAACGATGAAAGTGTTTGTTATTCTGTTCTTCACATAAGCATTAGAATGTGGTAAGTTTTTAGTTTTTCATTATTTAATAACACTATTTGCTTATTATTGCTATATTTAATAACCTTGTTTACCCCAAACATCGACTGCTGTTGACTGTAAATAGTTCTTATTATAGTCGTGTTCTATAACCAATCATTAACATGGCGATGATATAATGATATGCTTTGTTTATGTAAAATATGTGCTAGGATTCCGAGTGTGATACTTTTTCTACTGGTGATGATATCTTAGTTATCGAAAGACATATCCAGAATTTAAAACTATATTGTGGTCAGGGATTTTTAAATTAACTTTTTCAAAGAAATTGAACTAATCATGGGTGTCTTTCATGGATCATAAGGGTCCACTAGCCACTAATGTGGTGCCAAGTCGTATACCTTCGCATATGACTTGACATATACAGCGTCATTCAAATGTTCCGAAACACTTAAATATTTTTGAAACCACAGAAATTTTCAAAAAACAATTTTCAAACAAAAGTTTTTTGGTTTTAAGCAAGCTATTGTAAGAACATATTTCTAATCTACATGTTGCTCGTGTTATCATGGAAACTGTATTCAATTTGATTTTTTTAAATGAAATACTTTATACATTTTTACATACCTGAAATCCTCGTGTGATTTTAAAATGCTTTTGCGTATACAATTATGTCTCTATTTTGCCACATTCTTGAGATATTTACGATTATTTGTAATTTTTACCACGCGTATGTGTTCTAGGTAGCTATGAATCATATACCTAAGAAAATTAATACTGGTAGCCGTAACTTTGTGGTAATTCATTTTGAAAATAAAATAAAATAAAACCATAACTTTGTTATATATACCACTTTATTCACATATAATCGTGACCGCGGTTTCGACATACAATGTCATTATCAAACTGCAAAAGTTACAGGCCCACATAGAACTTATAAATGACACAAAAATATATGGGGGTGGTTTATGATGTTATTTGAAATTACTACTATATACTTAACAAATTTAAAATTACTACTATATACTTAACTATTATATACAACATTGGAAAAGAGGTGTATATATAAGGTCCAACTATTCGTTTAAAACGATATCTATTGTGTTGTGTCGGCTTTTAAAAAATCTCTAGGGCCTCTAAAATATTTAATTTACGACCTTTCTCGGCCAAATGCAATATTTTACGGTGACCAAATGTATGCCTTTCTGTAATAAGATGGTTTTCGAATGTTGAATCTGTCTTCTTTAGTTTATATGACCTCCTGTGTTCTTTTTCCCGTATAATAAAACTTCGACCAGTCTGACCTATATATACACTTTTACAATCGTTACAATATAATCTGTTCACTCCTGATTTATTATTAATATCTGTTTTAGGTTTTGCGTTAAAAATGAAATTACTTGTTTTTACATATGGTTTGTAAGCTATACTAACATTGCTATTATTTTTTGAAATTATATTTCCAATTTGCTCGCTTATTTTACCGAAGTAAGTTAACGAGACAAATTGTTTCAAATTAGCACTATCTTTAGAATATACTAAACTAAGGGCCACTTGTAACTGTTTTTTCTTTAGTATACTGTCAATTACGCTACTTTTATAACTATTGTTTACCGCTATTTGTTTTATAGTATTGATTTCACGAACAAAAGATTCATTAGACAAAGGAATATTTAATGCTCTATGTATCATAGAATTAAAAAATGAATGTTTGTGTGTCTTAGGGTGTAGTGAATCTTTGGGAATAATGCAATCAGTGAAAGTAGGTTTACGATATACATCAAATTTTAAGCTCTGATCTAATTTGTTTAATTTCATCACAACTAGGTAAAAAACATATTAAATTTTGGTATCGGTATGTAGACGACATCCTAGCTTGCTTTAGGGATACCCATAGACAACTACAAACATTTCTGAACTACATAAATTTAATCCATTCTAATATCAATTTTACAGTAGAAATAGAAGAGAATAACAGTATTAACTTCCTGGATTCAAAATTAAACAAATTACATAAGAGCTTAAAATTTGATATATATCGTAAACCTACTTTCACTGATTGCATTATTCCCAAAGATTCACTACACCCTAAGACACACAAACATTCATTTTTTAATTCTATGATACATAGAGCATTAAATATTCCTTTGTCTAATGAATCTTTTGTTCGTGAAATCAATACTATAAAACAAATAGCGGTAAACAATAGTTATAAAAGTAGCGTAATTGACAGTATACTAAAGAAAAAACAGTTACAAGTGGCCCTTAGTTTAGTATATCCTAAAAATAGTGCTAATTTGAAATAATTTGTCTCGTTAACTTACTTCGGTAAAATAAGCGAGCAAATTGGAAATATAATTTCAAAAAATAATAGTAATGTTAGTATAGGTTACAAACCATATGTAAAAACAAGTAATTTCATTTTTAACGCAAAACCTAAAACAGATATTAATAATAAATCAGGAGTGTACAAATTATATTGTAACGATTGTAAAAGTGTAAATATAGGTTAGACTGGTCGAAGTTTTATTATACGGGAAAAAGAACACAGGAGGTCATATAAACTAAAGAAGGCAGATTCAACATTCGCAAACCATCTTATTACAGAAAGGCATACATTTGGTCACCGTAAAATATTGCATTTGGCCGAGAAAGGTCGTAAATTAAATATTTTTGAGGCCCTAGAGATTTTTAAAAGCCGACACAACACAATAGATATCGTTTTAAACGAACAGTTGGACCTTATATATACACCTCTTTTCCAATGTTGTATATAATAGTTAAGTATATAGTAGTAATTTTAAATAACATCATAAACAACCCCCATATATTTTTGTATCATTTATAAGTTCTATGTAGGCCTGTAACTTTTGCAGTTTGATATTGACATTGTATGTCGAAACCGCGGTCACGATTGTGAATAAAGTGGTATATATAACAAAGTTATTGTTTTATTTTATTTTATTTTCAAAATCATATACCTGACATTTACATTTAGACACTAGCTCAATTTTATGTTAGAATTATGTATTGTTAAATTCTAGCTAGAACTTTTTCTACCAAAAAAGGATATCACCTTACAGTAACTAAAAGTATGAAAATAATAAATTGTACAAAATGAAAGTGTTTAGTACTAATCATTTCTTTAATTTCCCTTTTCATTGTGTGTTGTTCTTTATCAATTATCTGTGTGTTTTCAAAACCTAAAATAGAACAAAATCGAGAAACACATGTCATTTATAAAATACCATGTCGCGATTGCGATAGTTACTACATGGACCAAATTAAACAATATTTATACAAAAGAATACAAGCCCACAAATACTCTAAAACAGACAAAACTGCTTTATTTGCACACAAACTACAACGCGATCACCATTTCGATTTTGAAAACACACGGATAATTGATAAAGAACAACATACAATGAAAAGGGAAATTAAACATATGATTAGTAGTCAGTTTTGATAGCAGATGACATCTGCTATCAAAACTGACATCAACTTTCGAAATCTGACATCTGCTTTCAACTTGACATCTACATTCAATAACTGACATCTGATTCATTAACACTGTTACTTTATAATGCATTTCTAAATAGCTTGAACCTAGGTCTATTGTGGGTGAGTGGTAAAACCGACAGTCCGACAAACTGTAGACTTGGGTTCGAGTCCCAAGATAGACAATATTTTTCAATTAAAAAATTTCGTATGATTTGCTTTGTAATTTGTAGACAGCAATGTTTACATCCCCCCTTACTTTGCAATTACATACATACTAACTTGATATTTGTAAATATTTCATATAAAAGCCGAAAAACTACAATAATTTATCAATTGTTATATATATATAAATATATATGTATACCGAAACATCTAAATTTCACGCTAATATCATATCTCTAATAGCTTCATTTATTTGCCTTTATTATATTTCATTTAATCTATATACTGTTATATCAAAACATTATGCTGTTGATATGTTTAATTTTATTATTATTATTTTTAGGGAATATTCATTAGTACTTATATTAATACCGGAAATTTTTTCGGCATCGAATTCAACAATTTCCAATTTTCCAGATAATGGTAAGCAATTGTTTCCTGCACATTCTCGAAATATTATCAATATATCCACAAATTTCTATCAAACAGCCAAAATAATCTGTACTATGATATGGTAATCTTTTGGTTGATTTACTTAAAATCAAACCGATTTGGTTGTTATTTCAGAAACAATTTTACGCTACTGCAATCTTTATAACTAAATACATAGTGTACCTAGTCCAAATAGTAGATCCTATATTTTATTAACGAAAATTATTCTGGATATATTCGAAAACACTTTTACGTAAAACATTTTTTATTGCAGTAAATTTACTAGACTATATGGAAATAAAAAGTGAGACAGCAAAACTAACATTTCTGCATTTACGTAAATTAGTTGGGGAGGATCAGCAGGAGTATACTGTGGAATATTCGGTAAGTTGTGAAATAATATGATTTCTTGCTAATCTTAAACGATTTGTCTTGGTCAAAATAATAATTAATCTAATAATTGTAATTGGGGATTGGTTCTAAATTCCTTTTTTTTTTCTAATAACAAATTTAATCTTAAATCGCTACCATGTAAATTATCGGTTTTGATAAGCAAAATTGAAATCTATTTAGTTTACAAGAAAACAAATCTTTTTTTATTTACATTATTCAAATTTGCTTATGCAGCAACCTTCTGAAGTAATGACTTCATATCAAAACTATACACAGTTGAACCTAGCATGAAAAAAGGTTAATAAGCAAACAACTTTTGCCAGTAACCGAAGGTTACAAATGAAACAGACATGCAATATACATATCTGTAACTGTACACATGGACAATACACCTCGTATTTTCAGCATTTATTTCTGCTTAAGACACGTGTTTCTGCCATCTATAGGCGTCGTCAGTCAAGCTAGTGAAGCAATGTAATACAAATGATACAAATCTTTTAAGAACAGATTTGTATCTGTATATACATTTACGCTGAAATCGCCTACAAGATATAGCAAATTTCGTCCTATAAGGTGACACTATTTTATAAGTGACATCTGACGGACGAAAGAGACTATGCCGAAAAAGGCGACCTTTCGCTTGACTAGCTATGCTAGTACATAAACGAAAAAATACGTACAGTTCATAAAGTATAAGTTTTCAGTTCGTACTGCCCAAGTGGGAACCGCAAATTGTACTTTATCTCTTTCTAACGCACATGAATACGCGCTGTAATACTACACACGTTTGTCATTTTAAGTTAAGACGTACGTCTTTGAAATATTATATTAAATAAAAAGGGATAGGTTGTCTAGGAGATAGTCTTATGATATTCGGATTGCTGTGAAATTATTTTAATACTGTTGTTTATTGACTTTGTTTCCGGTATTCTGACTTCTTGGTTAAGTAAACTAATTTGAATATCTCGTTTGTCATCAAAAAATTACAAAATCTGTTCTTTTGAGAACAATACTGGTAATAAATAATAATATCAATTAGTGGCAATAAGTACGAAATTGTTTGATTATCACTTTGACATTTCTAACCTATTTATTTGACAGAATATTTCTTAGATGCCTGGTAAGCCTCTTGGTTCTCAAGCTCAACAGCTTAACAGCTTGTATTAAATCTTACAGCCTATTTAGAACGAGAAAAAGAGAATGGTGGGCCAGTTATGTCCATCGATCATGTTCATGAGGTAATTCACATAATCACATAAGGCAGTTATAAAATTAGTTTTACTTTAGAGGGTAGCACAAGCCCTTAATATTTCTAGTAGAACGGTCTACACTATTAAACATCGTAGCGTTCAGAATCCAGTCTTATCATCTCCTGGCAAAAACAGGTCTTGTAGGAAGCCAAAAACTAAGGATTTACCAGAAGCAACGAAAATGGAAGTTCGAAATACTGTTTATGACATGTATAAAGAAAGTATGTGTTTAATATATTGTAAACATTTATTATATGTTCAAATTTTTCAGAAAAACATCTTACCTTAAAAACTCTAAGAAATGTTTTGGCAACAAAAGAATTTATTCATACGAGTACAACTTCTTTAGCAATATTGCTTAAAGATATTGGTTTTAAATACAAGAAAGAATGTAACAGAAGAGCACTCACAGAGAAATTAAATATAGTCTGCATGAGAAATGTGTTTTTAAGGGAATATATGAATAACTTAAATTCAACTTTATGTCAGGTCGTGTTGCTTGATGAAACTTGGATTTTTTCAAAAGGGAATAGAATGAAATCCTGGCAAAATGATAATATAAAAAGTGTTAGGAAGCCCGAAGGCTATGATGGTAAACGGTTTATAATTATTCATGCTGGCACAGAAAATGGCTTCATTAAAGGAGCTAGTCTGATTTTTCCATCAAAAGCAATCACTGGTGATTACCATGGAGAAATGAATGGTGACTCCTTTAAGCAATGGGTAAATCATCAGCTTATACCAAATCTTGAAGTACCATCACTATTAATAATGGATAATGCTCCTTATCATAGTGCTATTCAAAATAAACAACCGAATACCTCATCAAAAAAAAACAGAAATTATGGAATAGTTGAGAAAAAAAGATATAAGCTATTCACCTGCAATGTCTAAAAACGAGTTAATTCAATTAGTAAAATATCATAAAGAAGATAAAATATTTATTATAGATGAAATAATAAGAGAAAATGGACATGAAGTTTTAAGGTTACCTCCCTACCATTGTGATTTCAACGCAATTGAAATGATTTGGGCTAAAGTTAAAAATTATTATAATTCAAATATTGGAAAAAATGGTTATTCAGATGAAAGAGTAAAAGAGATGTGGAATGAAGCTCTGCAACAGTGTAATGAAAATACTTGGTATAATTGTGTTAGGCATATAACTGTGTTAGGCATGTGCATGCACATAATATATAGCAGCGAAGAAATTACTGCCACTGGTTCAACAAAACATTACATGATACAGATCTCGTGGCAAAGTTTTATTTGAATGAAGTTTGTTTTTTTCTTACTGGTGGTAGATTTTTTTTTTATCAGTAGTGTACTAACCTGCAAAATTATCAAATGTAGTTATCAGAAAAGCCTCATGTGTTTGTTAAATATTATCTTCATCTAATAAAGGATAATATGGATTTGGATTGTATTATTATACCATTATTTTCTTAAGAAACAATAAAATATTAAATGTAGACTATATAAATGTTTCTTTTATTAATTTGACAACATATATTTACAACTTACAAAAGGTTTTAATTCTTTTTCAAAGAGTTACGAACATAATTTTTACATTCTATTCCAATATATTTAAATTTATTTAAAATATAAACAATATATAAGTTAAGTAGAAATCTAAATTATTCTTCAAATTAATACATTCCCAATCTTCTTAACCCAGATATAGTACAAGAAAATGATTTCGGTAGGTATGTCATTCTTAATAATGCAAACATTTTTAACACCCCTGTATTCACTAAGGCTCGTAATATGATATAACGCACCATTATGCTATAACGAAGACTTATATACACGTTTTTGTATTCATAATACTTCGTTACGTTAAATCGCCTGTTAAATGCATCGTTAAAATAACGTGAAGTATTTGGCCAATTAAACGAATCTTTATATTTGTTGTAGATAATAGTGATTTCTGTTTACTGTTTGTTTAATTTATATAAAGATAAAAGTATAACATATATTCATAACATAATATACCAATTTCAAGATTTTCATCCAATTGTGCATTTCGAAGTTGTTGTTCTTGTACTTCAATGGCCAATTCGTACTTTCTTTTTAAATAAATTTGTTCTTCATTTGATTTTTTTTTTCTATTATGAACAATGTCAATTAAATTTGCATATACGTCACTTGCACTTGTTCTATTTTGAAGATACTGTCTTCTTCTGTTTACAGGTAGCTTTGTGGTATTGTTTATATTTTCATATGCACCACTTTATATTAACAATGCTTGTTTATTAGTTTTGTTATTTGAAACGGATGTACTAGGTACTTTATTTTGGGTTTCAAGTGAACTACTTTGTAGTAGTTCCGACTCTTTTATATAGGCAAATATATATTCACTATTAACACAATTTGGATTATTTTCTTTACTAGTACTGGTTAATTCGCTTAACTCAATGATAGCATCGTTGTCAGCTTCTACTACAATATATAGAGAATCTACAATGACAACTAGTTGAATACACCGTAAATATAAACATATAACTTTACCAGACTCTATATTTTTGTGATAGCATGATTCACTGTCAAAGTTATTGGCATCACATTCGAAATGCTTCTTCAACATGCTTTGGAGACGTTCTCCATTTTCTCCTAGAGTCTTTCTAAACGTCCCTCTACCTGTGAGGTACAGATTAGCCTACATTAAATTTATTAAGTAATGAACTTATATTGTGTAATTTACAAAAATTCACCTTATCATCCGCCTGTTCTTTCCTACTTTTTCGTTTAAAATTATCATAGAACACTTTCAATTGTTCTACTGTCCTATGTGGACCGCTATTAGAGCTATTGAAATTACGTGTAATTTCTTCCCATGCTGTTGTTTTACCCTTCGATGTGATGGCATCGGTCCTTTTATTCTCAATAACACCGATATGTGATTCTACAATATCCAGCAAGAGACAAATCTCTCTGTCCGAAAAGTGTTTACCTTTTACACGTTTTGAGATCTCCATTTTTGCGATTTGCTGTGATTTGATTGCAGTGAAGTATGTTTTTCTCAAATAATTTCGTTAAAATTCCCTACATCGATAATTTCGTAATGATCTGTTAAAAAATTCTTTCTAACGTTTATGAATGTGCTATTTCATTTAATGACCATTATAATTAAAACGACTATTTCATAATGAACCATTATTCCGTTTTCTGTGAATACGGGCCTAAAGATCTTTTCAATACCTATGCATTTCACTATTGATATCTGACTTGAAATATTTCTTTTTAAATAAATTTTTGATCGAATATTATCGTGAGTTTATAATTATAAATAACATTTAAAAAAATTTGTTCGAATATTGAAGTAATAATTTCCGCACAGTTTTCTTCTGTTGAAAATATTTATATAAAACTAGAAAAGAAACAATACTTTTGAACTATTCATGTTCCCACTTTACTCATTATTTTGACATGTAGGTTATGTATTTGCTTTCTTTGGTTATATTGCAAGTAATTTTGACAACGTTTGCGAAACATGACATTTATATTTTATGATGACAGACGGTTGTTTCCGCGACTGAATACATGACTTCATTTGACTCCGCAGTACTGATTTGAATCATATGCATCGAATTTGACCTTGAACTGAAAACTTATACTTTATGAACTGTATAAGTGTAGTCCATTAACACGAGCCAGATGGCGGTAAATATACAAAAGGGTTTAAGTATATAAATACGTTATGCAAGTATTAGGCATTTGCTACAAATGAATCAGACATGCAATATATATATATCTGTAACTGTACACATGGACAATACACCTCGTATTTTCAGCATTTACTTTTGCTTAAGACACGTGGTTCTGCCATCTATAGGCGTCGTCAGTCAAGCTAGTGAAGCAATGTAATACAAATGATACAAATCGTTTAAGAACAGATTTGTATCTGTATATACATTTTTTTTGTTTGATCACGAGAAATAACTACAGTAGAAAATTTGTCAGACTCCTTCAAATGCCTGCTTCTCTTGAGCAGCCTGTGAACCTTATCAACAGAAGACAAACATACTTTAATAGGACGCTTCAAATCAGTTTTGGTAGGATCATATCTACCTAACCTAAAGTGTAAAAAGATTGTTGCTGAATTCAGCTCCAGATGTTAACCATTAGTTTTATTTCTATTTTAAATTATGGATCTTCATCAAGTAAAAGCCGAATTGCTACTTAATTAAGACCATAGTTCATAGATTATCTTTTGTGTTTCGGATTATAATTCGGATTATAATTATGTTCTAACAAGTAAAAATGTTGCTTTTTTGTAGCATGTGAAGTACTTAGCATGCGAATACGACGATTATAATGCAAGTGTAAAGTCTCACGGCATAATTGATCAAAAGGAAGCCATTTTAACTGAGTTGATACCATATTCTCGATACAATATTAGCGTATCGTCGATTAGTTTAAATCAAAGTTATTACTGGAGTACATTATTTGAAACAGAAGGCTCGGGTAAGTGGAGAAGATAACTAACGATTGATTTAAGTTGTACATAAAGAATATCTGCAGACCCTCTCCCCCAAAGATACCCATAATTACTTTAAAAACTAACGATAATTAAGAAATCTTGAGAGAAATCATTAAATTTATTAAAATATTCTCCTTTAGCTTTAAAATTGAAAGTTCGTTCGTTTAATGCAATGTATGGTCTTGTACTAATTTTAATTGTATATCATAAACTGAGGGATATCTTTAGATCACACACAAATGGTACTGCCTAAATGGAATTACTTTAAATGCTGAGAAATATGCCGTTCTTACTTACGACATGCTTAAGTTTTAAATTTCCTATTTCATATTTACTTAACGTCTAATCGTCCGATATATTGGGTTCGTTTTGAATTTCATTATTTTCATCGCCGTCTATGTAATTTTATTTCTATGGTATATTTGCCCTATCCCCGCTATCGCCTCGACTAGCGTCTGGCGACAGAGATTCATTCATTGAGATACGATAAGTCAGATTGGTTGGGTTATTAAGGTCTCATGATTGCATCCTTGAGGGTACAATAAAGTGACGTCATTCTGCGTATTCTACATCAGTCGCATTATTAGCGGATAAAAACGCAGAGCGGCATTAGTGTAGAATTGCTGAATTCTTTTGCGAATTTATGCCAGAAAAATAAGGAAAACTCCTTCATTGCTAAGATCTCTTGATTGGCAATTCTGTGTCGTTTATACGAACGATACTTCGTAAGTAGCAATCAGGACTCCGAACACCTTAATCTCAGCAGCGAATCCCATACCGACGGATCACCGTTTATTACCGTCATCCGCTGGCTTCTGCGATCCCATTTCGGACAACTGGACTCGTATTTCTTTTGGTATCTATTTTTTTACTTATAAATTACCGATTTGAAGATTTTATAATCATATGTTTACTAACTTTCGAGTTAATTTCTTTCTGTTCGCATTAGAATAATTGTAGCGTCAAATAAATTAATATTATACTTATATGTTTTTTTTTTTGTAATCATTACCGCAACTTAAATTATAATGGATTGCATTTTAATTTGCTTGGGTAAATTTACACATCGAATTTTAGCATAATATTATTATTATATTCATTTTCCGCTGATATAAAAAAATATTTTATTTTTCTTAAGATATTCTGAAATTTATGTTGTAACGTGAGAGTTTCTTCTCTCTGTAGTTTTTCTTTTGATACCAACATCTGTACTTGGCCGGCTCATATATAACGTGTGTATAAATTGTCGCAAAAGCTACACGCAGCGACATTCTTCGTTCGGTTCTGAATAAAAAATCTTAATGTTAAAATGTCGTATCATGCTTCGTTTGTTTTCACGGGGTTCTTGAAGTTCAGACTTTTAGTGCGTAACTAACCTTTGCTCTTCGATATCTGTTAATAGAGATAGATGCAATTTAGTTTAAGGAAAAAATTTTTACTAGTATTATTTCGTAAACGTTTTCTTTTTGATTTAAAAGCTTGTTTTTAACATTTATTCATTAACGTACTTCCACGAAAAACACATTTGGCAACGTTGTAGAACAATAAGTTTGTATTTCAAAGTGAGTTCAATCAAAATCATTACTGTCAAATTTTGACATTTACGAATTTACGAAGCATGATACGACATTTTAACATTAAGATTTTTTATTCAGAACCGAACGAAGAATGTCGCTACGTGTAGCTTTTGCGACAATTTATACACACCTTGTATAGACAAAAAGCCCATCTGTATTCGTGCAGGTATTTGCAATTTTCTATTTCATTCAAAAATTACTGGTATCAAATTTAAAAATTATTCTAAGATATACGAACTACCATTTGCCTATTATTAGCTGTAATTAGTTTTAACTTGTAAAGATCTCGTATGGTGTACCGTAGGATTATTTAATAAATTTGTTTTCAAGACCTTTGATGTCTATTGTTTTTTTGTATTATTGTAATAATCATTATATATATTTCTTTTAATTTAATTTAATCTTTATTTTGTACTTGTATACAAGTATCCCGTATAGTTATGTTCAAATTTTAGGAGTGTAAAGGAGACTTCATTTCAAGTAACAAAAACGCAAAACTTGTATATCCATTTTTATTTGTTTTAAAGTTACAGATCTATGAATGTGATTGTCAGATCATGAAAAAAAATGTAATCCTTAAGTCAATACAAACGGATTTTTATTTAAAAAAAGTTATACGATTCAATTGTTCGTGATCGTCGCATAATAAAATGTTATCCTAGAATAAATAAACACGTGTCGTAGTGAATACAGTAATTTTTTTGGAGATCTACAAAAAGAGTACTGGAAATTGATTTATGATAAAGAAGATTCTTACTTATTTCGTAAGTGCTGAACCATGAATATCATACAATAAACAAATGTTCAGATGACTGTTAACATTGCATTTCTTAATTCATACAACAGCTTATTATTATATGAGTGGACACGTTTTCTTTATTCAAAATACCTTACCGATTTTCTTCTCAAGAGTATGCTGATGTGCATTTTGTGTATGGCTACTGTAACAGCAGTGCACGTCAAGCAGTTATTGAATACCGACATCGGTTTCCCGATAGGTGCATTCCTCATTACAGAACGTTTCTGGAAGTACACAGACAATTTCGGGAATGCAGACTGCGTGATTATCTTTTCGACCGAGGAGGAAGAAGCAGTAGCTATTGTTACAAGGGATCCAATTCTCAGTGTACGTCGAATCGCTAGACAACTAGGAGTGCCACGAACGACAGTTTGGCGAATTTTAAAACGTGAGGGCTTATATCCATATCAGACACGGTTTGCTTGAGGCACACCACTGTGCTCGTCTAGTTTATTCTACCTGGATATTAAGACAGTCACGGCTTCATTTTAATTTCTGCAGAACAGTCCTCTGGACAGATGAATCTACGTTCACGAGAAGTGGTGGTGTTACAAATCTGAGAAACCTGCACAGGTGGTCATCAGAAAATCCAAAAGCTATACGCCCATCTAAATTTCAACATGAATTTTCTACTAATGTTTGGGCGACCCTAATAGATGACTTGTTGATTAGTCCTGTCGTTCTTCCTGGGAGGTTAAATGCAGACAATTACCTTCAATTTCTTATTGACGAACTGCCAGGTCTTTTAGAGGATGTCCCACTGAATGTTCGATGAGGCATGTGGTTTTACATGGATGGGGCACCACCACATTTCGGAATTGCTGTCCGAAATTGGGTTAACGTCAATTATCCAAGATGGATTGGTCGAGGTGGTCGTGTTGCATGGCCACCCAGATCACCTGATCTTAATCCCCTTAACTTTTATTTATGGGGGTACATGAAAAATTTAGTCTACGCGCAAGTTTCGAACACAAGAGAAGAGTTGTGGATTCGTATTCACCAGGCTGCCGAGCAAATCCCACAAAACAAGTATGAAATTCGGATAAGTACTTCTTCTGTTGGCTTACGGGCACAAGCCTGCATTAAAAAAGGAGGTGGACATTTCGAAAATATTATTATTGAACATTTTTAAATAAAATCAGTTTTTATTGATTTTGGGATTACATTTTTTTCATAATCTGACAATCACATTCATAGATCTGGAACTTTGAAACAAATAAAAATGGATATACAAGTTCTGCGTTTTTGTTACTTCAAATGAAGTCTACTTTACACTCCTAAAATTTGAACATAACGATACGGGACACCTTATTTATATATATATATATATATATATATATATATATATATATATACAGTGTGACATTCATATACAGAGTGTATGTTCTTTTCTTTAATTTTTATGAACAGAATTTGGTTTTGTTATTTTGGATAATGTGTTAATATACGAGTTATCTGTTTCCGAGACTTTTCTTTTCCTTTGTTCATTTTGTTTTATTTTCTCTTCAGCAAGTTGGTGTTTGTAACTTTATTATTGTTATTATAGTGATGACAGCATAATTTTTGTTTGTAGATAATATAACAGCAGATGAAATACCAAAATTAACATTCAGTCAATCTAACAGTGATGCAAATGTTTCTATAGCTTGGGAATGCGAAAATTTAAGAGGCAGGATCTCACACAATGTGGTAATAACTTGTCAAAGTAATTGGTGTTTAAACAATGTTATATCTTACCAGAGTTATGAATATTTATCACAAATTAATGTTGAATTTGAAGTAGTGGGATTTACGCAGTATTTATTTACTATAAAGTTTGGGCGTAACAACGCGGGCAGTCGGTTGACACTTCCCATTTTCACGGAACCAACTGGTACTTCTTGTAATCCTGTTAGACGCAATAATAGTTAGATTTTTTTTTAGCACCGGGCAGGTTGCGAAAATTGATGGTATATGAAGTAAATAACACATATGCGAGCTATAGATGGTTGCCACCTTATCCACCTTCAGGAAAAATCGATCATTATCAAATATATTCTGATTATATTTCTTTTAATGTATCAGCTGATGAAGTGCAAGCTTGCAGAATATGGAAAGACTATTTTTGCTATACTGTGGACTATTTTAGTAATAATAGTAAAACTTTTTTTTGGGTAAAATTGTTTGTCTATTTGTTTTTATTTTTAAATGAAGTTTATATTTTTAGGTGCGCGCCAAAAACTTTAACGTAGACACTTACGGCCCTTATTTTTCAATGTGGGTAAGATTAACACCAAAAGGTGAGTTTCAGAAAACACTTCAGTTTTCATAAGTTCAAGTTTCGTAATCGTTATTCAACTGTCACTTTATTAGACCTTTCAATGTAGACTCTTTGAAACTATGGAACATAAGCCTCTATTTCGGCGATGAAAAATTACGGTTTTGTCAGAGGGATCTTGTATGTTTGATATGAGGTGGTGTATGATATGTTAACCTATCAGGTGTTACATTACGTAACGCCTGGATTGTCAAAAGAATATATTTGTTCCTCTTACTTCGATGACGAATTATTGTTAATTTTGTAATCCAGCATTTCCATCCTTTTGAAATATGTTTATTTATTTATAATGGATACAAAGTATATACATATTTCGAAATGTTACTAATTTTAAACTTTATTTCGTTATTACTTTATCTGTGTCGTATTACTCAGGCTGCCCATTCTAGATTACAATTCAGTATCGTAGCTTCAAATTTGTAAAGTTACAAAGCATCATTGCCACTGACTCAATGTACACATAGTGTTCCATTGTACAATATCAATTATAAATTCCAACTTAAACGCAATTATCAAATTGACTGCTTATGGAATGTAAGAAGAGCTTTAGTTATTACTAACAGATTTGAACATGATTTTTAATTAAATAAAGGACGAATCAACCCAAGCCACTGTTATATACAATCCGTTGCAAACGATATGGAAATCGTACAACTTTCTTTTATAGCTTTTCTCTTGTCAATAGTCAAATCAAGAAGTTTACTGCTTAAAACTTCTTAAGTGAAGCCTCAAAGCGGTTTATTTATTTAAGGAATTACATCGTGGAGTAAAGTTGCATAGTATGTTGGTAAAGTACTTCTTATCGATCTAAAATAATGAGATTCAGCATCCTCTGCATGCAATCGAGCCTTATCCGGCAATATTACGTATCTTAATGCTGACCAACGACTTTACTATGTCAGAAGGGGCATGCCCGCAGTATATATTTCTTATATGTACTGATTAACTTAAATTAACTTAATTTTTCTTCACACACTTGAATGTAAGGGCTATTTAGGTGTACGGACCTATTTGAATTTACATTTTAACGCGTATGCCTTCCGATGTATCGAAGTTTTACTCATTAGATGAAGATAAACAGTTTTCAGTAACACCGCCTACATTCGTAGGATACTCTTAACAGCACGTGCGGTTTTCATATTTGGAATGGGGTGGTTGTAGTTTTAATATTTGGAATGGAGTAGTTTATTGCTTGAAGAATTTCTGAAATACAAGAATTCTGAATTACAAGAAAAAACTATCAGTGTCCGGATGGGTCGATTCTTTGTAGCCATCAGGCAACGATTTTTCTCACCTACCCCCTTGGATTACAACCCAAATCAGATACAAGTTTTTCTGCGTGCAACCGAGCGTTATCATGCAATATTATACATCTTTATTCTGATCAACGACCTTCTATTGTCACATGAAGCATAGATACTGTATATACTTCTTATGTATACTGATTAACCTTAATTTTCTTCCCACACATAAGCGTAAGATACACTATTTTGACGCCTCTGTCCTGTGTTTCGAAGTTTTACTATCACTCGATGTAATTAACCCATTGCCAGTAATGTAGAAGTTGAGGGATGCTTTTAATGTTATGTTAATGTTATCCTGCAGTATTATGCGTCTTGATGGTGGCCGACGTCCTTTTTACCTTGGCTACAATATATAGTTATTGTATATACTCACTAATCTTTGCACCGATTTACCCGTGTATTTAAATTCGCGAGTTTCTCGAGTTTATCTTCTTATTTTACAGAGATGTTCTGTTATTTCCGCCAATAACGTATTTAAAAAAATATATATTTGTGACCTTCTCCGAGAAAATGGACCTAGTGTGTCAAAAAACGGGTTTGGACTTAAGAGTGGATTCTGGTACCTAAAAGGGTGTAGAATAAGATGAAATGAGTTAGATTTCTGATAAAAATTTATTTACCCCATAAAAACTTGAGGAAATCGATAAAAATGAGAAAAACATTAAAATTTTTTTTTTTTTGATTTTTTGTTTTTAAATTGTTTTTTTTCGTCAGTCTTGGATTTTTTTTGGAGTTTGGATTTTTTTTTCGGTGTTTCGTGATCTGGTACTTCGATTTTCTTCCGTTTGACAATTTCAGTTTTTTCTTTTTTCGGCGCTTTGACTTCTCGTGATCCGGTGCTTCGATTTTTTTTTTCTTGCTGGCAGGTTCAGATTTATTTTTCGATTTTTTTTTCGCTTTGGGTTCACTCGGTTTAGGAGCTACAAAATCCCGTTTCTGTGAATCAGTACATAAGACCCTGACATTCTCATACAAATACCATTTGCGATCTAACGATAAACCGCTTGGTGCAATGAGCGGAGGTAATTCGTTTGGTAGCTCAGCCGTTAATCGCAGATTAAATCTTTCTTCTTTCGAGTCCACAAGTTCTTTACATACAATTTCGTTTTTTTTGAAGTCAAAGTGCTGGTACTTGGTAATACCTAAAATGCAAACGTTTACAAAATTAATTGAAATGAATTTGAAAAATTAAAATCACAAAATCGCGACAGTTTACCTGGTAATCTTTTGTAAAATCCTTCGAAATTAGTATCCCATGTTCGCCACTCTACTTCACTTCCATTCACAGCGTTGTTAAATTTATTACTGCTAGATCTATTGACCACATCTTCAAAATCTTGGTAGTAATCTACATTTGAGCGACTATATTCTAGTTTTATTAATACGAAAGAGCGATCGGGACTGAACTAGGTGTGGCCAGTTAGGAGGAAATTTAATGATATCGATTCGTTTAAGCCAGAATCCACTCGCCAGGCCAAATAATGCATCATTGCATTATTTTTATTCTGTGCTACGCAGTTATCACAAAATAAAACTAAATTTTTAACGGCATTCTTCGAGAAGTAATCGTGAATTTGGCTAATGACAGCATTAGGTCCTTTTCCTATTTCGAACTCTTCGTCTAATAAATAGTTCGACTGAACGTTAGTGAATTCATTATGAATACCAAAAATTGAACATTTACGAGCTGCTTTGAAATATGCCGTTCCGACTTGTTGTGGACTGGAGGGATAAGATATATTTTGTGCATAGTCGAAACTCACTACAAGAGTAGAATAAGCATCACTCATCTTGCAGCATTGTTGGTAGAATTCACGCTGGCGTTTCGCATGGTCAAGATGAGTAACAGCCATTCGTAATTTTGCTTCTTTTGTATCTGAATCAGATTCTTCCAAAACTCGTCGTAGCATCAAGGTATTTTGTTGACAGACGTCACAAAGATCAGTTTTCGGTTTCATAGGCGAGATGTAAGGGCAGTACTTCATCCAAATTTTGTAAAAAGTTTTAATTGCGATTTTATCTTCAGTAATGACAAACTTTCTCAAAACGACGATAAACAGCACTTTTTGTTTCACTGGATGGTAGCAGCATTACTTTACAGTCTTTGTAGTTTGGCATTCTACCAGGAAGAGGTATTGCGAATTTTTCAGCAAAATTTTGAATAAATTGAACGATACGAGTAAGTGATTCCGGTGATAACACACGCGATTGCCGTTTTGAAGACTTGCCACTTACTTCATGTTTTCGTTCAGATAAGCCAACATTATCACTATGTCGAATCAAATTTTTATAACGTTTTAAACCAACATCGTAAATAAAACAAAACATCTTTCTACAAATATGAATGCCACGAAATAAGTACATTGTATCAACTCTGGATTTATTTTTTACCCTTTGGCCATACTTCTTCCGACTTTCAGTATTATAAACGTTTTCGAGCGATAAATGTTGTCGATGAAATTCCAAATGGCTCAAATGGACTAAATCTTGTTCCGGTTTACTTAATTCTTGGAAAAATTGCCGGCTTTGTATAGCAAGATTTTCTGGAATTATCTTATTACATTCTTTAGAACAACATGCTTCGGATTTTTCTCCGTACATCAAATCGATGTTTATCGACTCTTGTATATCTTCAACGGATTCCTCCAATTCGGATATAATATTGGATTCGGAAACATCATGCAAAAAACTTTGATTTTCAGTTAGTCCCGAAGTATTAGCACCGACACTTTCAGATAACGTCATATCGATCTCATAATCGCCATAAACCGAGTCTAGTCTTTTTAAATCATCATCAAAACTGTCAGAAATATCCATTTTTATAAAAATTACTTCAAAATAACATCAGCTTAGTAACAAAATTACAAAAGAACCAAAATTGCGAAACAACTTTTGAGATATTGATAACACTCGCTATACAGTTGGCACAAGACTGAAGCGTCACTTTATTCTTTTCCTTTCTTATAGTTATTTTTATAATGTTCTTCGTATTAGTATACGCACATCAACCCTTTGCTGAGAGCGAACAGAGAGCGGCGTTGTTGCGTCGGTCACTGGTTGCGGCTTAAGAATCAAGTATCGAGATCATAACAAACAGAGCAGCAACAATAGCAAAGGTATTATCACACTAAAAGCTAAAAAAAATACGTCACCACATAGGCATGGCGTCACCAAAGTCGGCACCCAATCATAACTAACCATACCAAATCGCATCTCCCAACTGAAGGTGTGTTCACAGTGATAATACGTTATGAAACTTTAAATGCGTTTTTCTCAAAACTTCATTTTCACACACTAGGTCCCTTTTCTCGGAGAAGGTCACATTTAATATCTTTGTACCAATTAATAGGTTTGCTTTATAATTTTTTTTATTAATTGTTTATGTTTCAGTACCATCGGCACCATTAAACTTAAATTTTAGCTGGGAGAGCGAATACAAATTAATTTTAAAATGGCAACATCCCGACATCCCAAATGGACGTATTCTTGAATTTCTCATTACTTTTAATAATTATTCTGTATCAATCCACGATGTAATAGAAGATTTATATTACAGCTACGAAGTTAATTAATTTAAAATGCGAGGAAGTAACAGGTTATTACAGATTTTTGTTTGCAGATCAATATTAAGAATTACAATTTTTCGACGAGAGAATTGAATGTTTACATTACAGCTAACAATGCAGTTGGCACATCGTCTAAGTTATCAGGCAAAACAGATCTTCCAGTATTACCAGAGCAAGCTTCCTATTTTAATTACCTGTGGTTTTTATTTGTCCTACCAGTGCTAGGTTGCTTCGTAATTATATTCGTTGTAATTAGGTAAGTGTGTAATTTGTGTAAAAAATCGGAGGGTATATCTAAAATGTACAAGGATTGATTGAATATAAACAGGGTTTTTGCTACTGCTCGCTAGACGGAGCTGATGCTGACGCAGCAAATGATCTTATGCATTTGAGATGTTAGGGTCATTACAGGATGCCGGCTGAGTCGTATAATAACGTATATGTATTTGAACAGAATTGACTTCGTATGGGGAACGATTAAAATTATATTCGTGGGTAATTATTATTTTGCCATGAAAATTATTAATTGGAAAAAAACAATAAATTTTTAAAATAAAGTCCAATTTATATTTTATCCATATGTACGTCAAAATATTTTACGGCATTTTGTATTATTCTTCTGTTTTGATTTATTTTCAGAAGAAAAAAATTCAATAGTAGAATACCTTATATATCTCCAGGTTAGTTGAAAAGTTTGTGTTCCGATATTGTATTACTATTATTCTCTATTTTTTATACAGGAAATGAAGGCAGATTAGCCTTGGAGTCAAGTATTTCTTTGCGTAGAAGATTATCTGATGGAAATTTTATATATGTAAGCTGCCTTATCTAACTTAACTTTCATAACTATTGTTAATAGTAAATATTACTTTCTACATTTTACGACTCTTATTATTCGAATTCTTTAATTAAAAAAAAATCTGCCTTAAGTAGGATTCGAAACCACGTCCATGGTTTGCCGGACATCGTTAAGCCTTAAGTTACCTTAAGGAAGAAGATGTTAATATTTTTGCCTCTAGTCGACACATGTTACAAAATAATTGAATCGCTTATTATTAAAAGGGATTAAGTCACTTTTCGGCTTTTTCGAGATATACATTGCTCTTTACTAAAGCGATATAACTGAATCGTTTTATGATAAAAGGAACTAAGGGCCACTATGCCATATTATGGTATGTAAATGTGTTTATTTAGGTTTATTTTTGAAAGGGTCTAAGTCGCTTGACTTGATCCCTTTTGAAATTACCGCCGGTTTTGATAGTTGAGTAATAACTTAACCTATAACACATTTCTCAAAATAGTACGGACAATAAAACGTTGTGTGCTCTGTAGCATGTTTGTTAATATTATTGCGCTTAATAACGCTGTTTAAACAAGAATGTCTAATAAACAAAGTGAACATTTTATTGAGAGTGAGGACGATAGAGCGAGTGTTGATGAAATACCAAAAAAGCGACGCAAAGGTATACGAAATGATGAAAATTATAAGAAAAATGTTATTAAGAAATGTAGGGTTAAAGGTGCCCAATGTGTTAATCATAGGGGCCGTACAGTTTTAGCAAGAAAACAGGGCGCCCCTTGCAGGTAAGGAAATTATATTTGGGAAACCTATGAGAAAATGCTTTTATTTGTTTTTTTTTGTTTCTGTATAGATGTGCAATGAAGTGCTTTGAAAAATTCAGTGACGCTCAACGAAAGTACATATTCGAAAAGTTTTATGCTAATTTCATAACTATAGATGAACATATACTTACAATCACTTATTGTAGTCACTGACGTTGCTAAGCGACGAAAACGTTTAAAACACGGGAAAGAAAGAGAAAGGTCTTTTATTCATTTTGCTCCACAATCTGACAATGACAAAGTAAAAGTATGTCAGAATGCATTTTTAAGTCTGCATGGGATTAGTGTTAAAAGAGTTGAAAGACTAAAAGCATTGTTGATAAATAAATCCACTCCTCGTGATAAACGAGGAAAATGCTTAAAAACTCATGCCATATCCGATGCAGAAAACATGTTAATTCGTCTACATATATCTTCTTTTCCTGTCAAAGAGACACATTACTCTGGAAAAGACAATCACTATCTCGATAGCAGACTGAATGTCAAAATAATGTACAACATGTTCAAAGAAAAATACCCTAGCAGCAATGTTAAATAAAGTTACTACATTAAATTTTTTAATGAAAATTTTGCTTTGCACTTCGGTCGTCCCCAAATTGACACATATTGTCAATGTGAAGAGCTCTCTCTTAAAATTAAAAGTCCATCGTTAGGTGAAGCTGCTAAACGGGTGGCCGTTGCCGAAAAAATAATACATCAACGTAGAGCTATGAAATTTTACACTTCATTGAAAAATACTATTGCTGAAGTAAAAGAAACGGATAGGATTACTGCTGTAGCATTTGATTTTATGCAGAATCTGCAACTACCACTCGTTCCTGTTCAAGACTCTTTCTATTTAACTCAACTAAGCGTTAGTGTTTTTGGAATCTACGACTTGAAAACTGGAAAAGTTTACTATTACGTTTATCATGAAGGTATAGCTGCGAAGACACCAGACGAAGTATGTTCATTTTTGATGGACTACCTTGACAACTACACAGATCCAGGTTCAAAAGAATTTAGGCTTTTTTTAGACAATTGCCCCGGCCAGAACAAAAACCATACTATGGTACGGTTCTGCATGGCACTCATTCAGACAGGAAGATTTAAAAAAGTACAACAATTTTTTCCAATTCCACTCTTTTCTTCCCTGCGACAGGGATTTCGCTGTCATAAAAAGACATTTAAGAAAATTTGACAGAATATATTCAGTACACGAATATACTGAAAAAATCATTCATTCCAGTCAAAGCAGCAAATTTGTTGTAAAAGAGGTGCTAACGAATGACATTTTAGATTGGAAAAAATGGTGGCCGACTTACTATAAAAAGACAGGTATATCAAATGATTCCTTAAATCTACCTAGGAATCAGAAAGTAAGCTTTACAATTTCCTAATATCACCATATTTTACACAACAAGGACATGCCTGGAATTGTTGAAGCTCGCGATTTCATTAATGGGCTTACTGTTCATCATTTCGATTTAGCACCAAATAAAAGGTACAACATATCCATGCCTTCACGAAGAGCCTACACCGGAGATAAAATTCCAATACTGGATACCAAAATTGAACACCTTAAGCAACTGATTAAGTGGGTGGATGAAGATAATATTCCATTTTACCAGAATTTGATCGACACCTGGGATAGGAAGTCTAGAAAGGATAAAAGCGGAATAAATGAAGACCCTTAAACACATAATTTTGAAATTTGTTATATTTTCCAAGTCAAACAACAATATTTACGCATGTTTCAAACACATTTAATAAAGATATTACGCAAAATATCGACTATTTTGTTTTTTATTATTAAATGGGACTAAGACAGCTTACTAAAACATAATTTTTAGCTAGAAAACAAAAAAACATATATACTAACAAAACTTAAAACAATACTTATTATCCAATTAAATAATGAAACAGTAACTGAATTCAACGAAAAAAAAAAAAATTTTTGAACTTGGGATGTTTTTTCTCTTTTTCTCAAAACCTGTTAAAATGACTTAGTTCCTTTTAATAATAAGCGATTCAATTGCATTCTCGCCAAATTAATTGCATTCACAATACTTCGCGAAAATGCAATTAATTTGCAACATTCAATGCTGCATATTAGCAAATAACCGAAGTACCTAGCTTTATCTACATAACAACTGTAGAACTAACAAAGTGTTTATATAAGATGGAACCACTGTATCTCTGGAAACTGTATTGTGTTTCAAATTATTCTGTTACTATAATTTTTTTTGTTCTAAATATGCTCTAATACGTATAAATATAGAAATCACGTGCATATAAATAAAAATTAATTTTGTTAAAAAATAAATTTAAATGTAGGGTAAAATAAATATTTAAAGTTCAGCAAGTATATAAAAATGCAATATTCTTGCAATAAAACAAAATAAACTATATACTAATAACAATAAATAAACAGGAATTATAATAAACAGTAACATAAAATAAAGATAATTCTTATGCACAAAAGATTAGAAAACCTTAAACTTGCCAACGTACCAAGAACCTAATTTATCTTCTACAAATGCATCGGCTACCTAATTTTTCTCGAGTTTCGATTCAGAAATCTATCATTAGAAGCCCGATAAATAATTAAACTCATAGATATGTTTAACAACTACTCTTGAACTAAAGTTTGATGATCGGATTTAACACAAGTTTAGTATACCATGAAAAACTAATCTTCTGCAAAATTACCAACATTTTCTTGTGAATAGAATTTACATGACCAAATGAATTGAACAACCGTCTTATCGTAAATGTTATTAACATATAATACCAAACTAAGAGTGGGATAAAGAAGATTATTTAATTCGCTAAATGCCTTAAATATTGTATATGTGTGATGACTAGAGCTGAGGATTTTTGCGGTACGACAGGACCGTATGTAGTGCATCCCCACCAGCGTATAAACACGATGCAGCGAAACACTTTAGTTAGTCGTGAACTGGCAACGTCATCGTGTGTTGTCTTGAGCTCTATTTAATAAGTATGACGGACGTGCCCAAGCCAAGAAAGCGCCCATTGTATAACGACGTGAAGAAATTTATCCGAGACTTTCCCGATTTGTATTATAATGGAGCAAAAGTGGTTTGTAAATTATGCGATAAACAGTTACTTTGCTGGGACAAATACGACTGTAAAAGACATGTTGAAAGTGTACACCACAAAGACAAAAAAAATAATGTGCTGTCTAAAACGCAATTCATTTTCGATTTATTGACAATGCTACTCGTCTGCGATGTGCCAGTTCACCTGCTAGATAAAAAAGCCTTTCACGACTTTTGGAATAAATACAATTCCAACATAAAGCTACCATCACGGAGAACGTTACTCACCTATTTACCAATTGTGCGTGAGGACATTGAAAACAGAATGAAAGCAGTAGTAAATGATAAACAGTTGTGGGTATGTGTCGACGAAACGACAGATCGAAAAAAACATTCTATTGTGAATATTATAGTGCGTGTACTAGATCCTGTCAAATCAACATTTCCCATTTTATTAGCCAGCAAAAGATTGGAAAAGTGCACTAGCGAAGTAATTACGAAGGTAGTGCTCGATACGCTACAAAAATTTCAAGTTTCAACTAATCAACTCCTGATGTTTATGAGCGATGGTGCTGCGACAATGCGTTCTGTAGGCCGTTCTCTTAAAACAGATTGTGAGAGACTTTTGCATGTGACATGTAAAGTTCATGCTTTACACCTTGTGGCACAAACTATTCGGCAATGTTATCCAGAGGTGGATGCATTAATAGCAACCACAAAAAAAGTGTTTCTAAAATCTCCCAAACGAATTCGAGAGTTTCACAGTCGGTGCTCTGGTATTCCCGAACCACCAGAGCCAATCCTTACACGTTGGGGAAGTTGGTTAAAGGCGGCATTTTATTATGCCAAGTATTTCCAACAAATAAAATCTGTGGTTCTACAATTCAATCCTGCCGAAGCTGTAGTCATTAAGGAAAGCCAGAGACTCTTTCAAAACCCTTCCCTTGATGCAGATTTACAAACTATTTATAACAATCATATAGGATTGTTTAACGCAATCGAGAAATTTCAAAATACTGCATTATCGTTAGCGGAGTCACTGCAAATACTGGACGATGTACACGCCCAGCTATGCGCAGTAAATGACAACAAAAATGTTAATGTAATAGAAAAGTTCGAGAGTGTGATAAACAATGATTTTGATTTTACTAGATTAAAACAAATTAGTAATGGTGCAAGTGTAGATTCGGTTTCTATCTATAAAGATTATTTTAATTGTGCGTGTGTTACATCCGTAGATGTCGAGCGGTCTTTCTCAAAATATAAAAAAAATTATTCATCACGGCGTACATCGCTCACCGCTACAAATATGGAAACGTATCTAATGCTACAAACTTACTGCAAGTCTTATCCACTTGGCGCTATGCTATAATAATCGTAAATAAGGTAAGTGTGTTATTTATATACAGTACACATAACTGACATACCTAAGTGATATAAATAGCGAATGCATGTAAAGCAATAAAATCACGCATGCATCACCGATCGAAACAAGGGCATTATATTCGTGCGTTTAACTGAATACTATCCTGGCACACCGCAAACATCCCCAGCTCTAGTGATGACTCATCACACACCTCATCGTACACCTCATCACTGATGAGGTGTACGTTAGCAGACAATAAAGAAGATTTACCAACATTACAATAGGGTAAATTAAGCTTTTTTAGGAAGAATCCACATACATAGGTGACAGCTTTATAATTAAAATTATTCTCATCTTTAATCGGAATATTTAGAGAAGAATCTACTAATTCGTTCATATCCAATGTACTAATCTTAGCACTTTTAGGCTCAATAGAAGTCGTAAATGATTGCAGATTAGTTAAAATATGCCCTCTATTCTCATCACAATTGAACCCGATAGAATGCGAAGACTAAATTATTTAGAACACAAGTTTTAAAATTGAGAATGAACTGATGATAATTTGGATTTGTATTGAGATCACCACACTGACGTATGACACCAAATAAATTCTCCAAGGAATCTTGATTATCTTGTTCGCAATTGTCCAAATCCTATATTCTGCAGTTTATTCCACACGAAAATGACACCTCGAAGAGTATTAATTCAAGATTTGTTCAAAATGATATTCACAAACATATTTGTTTTTAATTTGAAGAAACATCAATACCTGAAAAACTTTTAATAAAGTTCAATCATACCCGTTTTTTTTTTTATTATCAGAAGGGAAAGTGAGGAAATACTTATTTTGATAACTCGAATCAGGTTTTCCTGATTCGAGTTATCAAAATAAGTTCGAGTTAAAAAATAACATTGGAATAATATCGATTTTCGCACCCTGGAATTTTACATTTATATTTGTGTATACTTGGAAAAGTCATTATAAATGTAAATTTTTATGCAAAATATTAAAATTAATTATTACTACAACGATTAATAAAATAAAGAAACATTTAATAAAATACAACAACAATTAATAATAACAAAACTTACCCAAAACTTGATCCTCTTCAAAAATAATTTGTAAACGCTTCGTCATTGTGATTTGCATTTTTATTGTATCCTTGATACTATACACTGTTGCCATGTCGCGTACTCTTATAAATAACCATATTTATTCATAGATTCCTTAAGAATATGAGCAACAAAAAGACTTTTTGGTGAAAATAACGCTAAAAATTATTTCATTCTTTATATCAAAACCTTTGATGTTTGATTATAATCCCTTTAGATACGGAGACTACAAAGACTTGGCAACAATACTATATTTAGTACGCCATATGAAACCGAGATAGCGCGAACAGCAGTAATAAACTTTTTCACCCCCAACTCTCATTAGAGAATTACTGAGAATTGATATTATAATTAATAAAATTTGTGGTAAAACTTGGTGATCAAGAAGGGTCATCCTTTACGCTGCCAGTCCCACCCGCCTCCTTCAAAGCTGATACCCGGTGCCCGCATCACACCATCTCGAATTATCACTTATTTTATTAGTTGCAAAATTTCTTGAATGGTAAACATTTTAATAATCATGATTGCTTCAGTTTTTTTGACGATAAAAAGCGGAAATTTTATGAAAGTTGAATTATGATACTAGCTGAACGATCGCAATTCACAGTAAAAATAATAAACTGAATAAAAATATTTCATTCACACACAATAATGGTCCTTTACTAATTAGTTGTCAAACTGGTATTTTACATTAACAGAATAGATATTTGTATTTTTCCATATTTATGCCCCATTCTGGTATATAAACTTACCCAAACAAATTTCAGTTTGTATATTAATTATATTTATAGGATAAGGTCGTATTGAACAAGGGAAAATTCGCAAAACTCGTTAAAATAGATGATTTTGCTGATTACGTTAAGACAAGCATGGAACACGGAATCTTTGAAAAACAATATGAGGTATTTACGATAATGACAATTTATTAAAAACAAAATTAGGTACCTAACATTTAAATATTTAAGTTGTTTAAAAGTTGTCCTGCATATACTCAAGATTATGGGAGTAAACCAGAAAATCTCTTAAAGAATAGATATTCAAAATTGATAGCATGTAAGTATATAATTTTTATTTTTGAAAACACTTTGGAATATCTACTGATAAAGTAAATTACAATCGCCGCCATCTCTCGTTACAAACTCGCACCAAAGATTTTTATCCAAGATACAGATATCAATTATAGATCTCCTTAGCAGATGATTCTGTGGCTAATAAATACAATGCTTTTTTTAATGTTTCAGATGACGAAACTCGGGTAAAACTTAATACAGTCAGCGAAAATCCCTTTTCAGATTATATAAATGCTAATTATATTGATGTAAGTAGTAAACAAAATATTTAGATTTATACGGACTGCCTAGGATATCAACTCAAAGATACTTAATAATATGAATAACTTTATATTACATACTTTATAACTAAATATTGAGCTATATAAGATTTCGACAAAGGTGTCTCCATCTTCAATTATATTGATTTTCAAAAAAATCCGAACAATATACAGGGTGTTTCCGATTAACTCGGTCAAGCTCTAGGGGCGTATTATATTCACCAAAACAATCATAAAAGTTCATATACAAAATTTACGAAAAACGCTCTCTTAAATAGTTATGATGGTTTTTTACTATTGTTAATAATTTCGCAAATTATGGAATATAACTTTATTATTGTAGTACTTATAACATTTTATTATTTTAATGAATTCTCGGATAAAGTTCATCAATACGATCATAGCAGTTGGTGCCTTGAGATTCGAAGGATAGTCCACCTCCCGAAATCTCGTCCACAAAAAGACAAAAGACAAAGAGAAACATTGTCATGTCAATATTGACATTAAGTTTCGTACATGCATGTCTTATTGAAGTGTAACACTTTTAAGTTTCTCATAGTGTATAAATACCCAAATACATAAATGACAGATATCCATTTTACTTATGGACGTGCGAACGGAAATTCCCAAGAGGCTGTCCGGTTGTATCGTGAAACATATCCAGCGCGACATTGTCCATCTAAAGGTTCTTTTGCTGCTATTTATCGTCGTCTTAGAGAGACAGAATCTTTCGCGAAGGTTTCTTTCGACTGTGGGGCTAATCGAACAGTTCGTAATGCTGCTTTAGAAGAAGATATTCTTGAGATAGTTGATGCCGACCCAAATACAAGTACTAGACGAATTTCTGCTGATGTTGGTATTTCATCGAAGCCTGTTTCGAATATTCTTCATGACCAATTATTATACCTGTTTCATGTACAGACAGTGCAAGCTCTTTCAGATGACGATTTCCTTCCACGATTGCAATTTTGTTGGAAACACCCTGTATTTCTTAATTTTTTTATTATCCATTTTATTTTACTGAAATCGTTCTTTTTCTTGTAATGAGTAATATGTTACTTTGTCTCATATTTATTCAGGGTTACAAGTTAACAAATTCCTACATCGCGACACAAGGTCCTTTAGAAAATACTATGGGAGACTTTTGGCGTTTAATCTGGCAGGAGGAAATTGAATACATTATAGTTGCCGAATGTATCTTTGAAGACGGAAAGGTATATTATTTAAAGTATTTTTATTGTTAAACGAAACCTTGAAATTGAAAAGAATGTTGTTATGCAGTCATCGTCGTACTAATTTTTGAAGAAATATAGATTTCATTGGGAATATTTTTACAAAATGACGCTAAATTAATAGTGGCTTTAATTTAGTTTATTCTTGTGTCAACAATGCTTCTTCATAGGCGTAGATAGAGTGAGGAGTTTTTAAAAATTATTTTATTTATTAGTTTATATTTCGAAAGATAAATAAAGTACGGTGAGTTAGTACAAAGGTATTTTTAATAATATAAAATATTATTAAAAATCTGGTGTGAAGAACACAAATACAGGTTCACTATTAATATTTTTGTGAACGTGTCCGAACATATCCCTCCCCAGAGACGTAGATACATATTTCGCCTTTCTACAGGCTCATCGGTACGCCCCTGCTGGAGAAAGGATATTCTCAGACACATTCACAAAAAATTTGTATTTGTGTTCTTCACACCAGATTTTTGATAATATTTTATATTATTAAAAATACCTTTGTATTATACAAAACTGGTGGGGTTTACCTACTCATGTATGTTTCAATTATTCTGATACGGTGAGTTAGTTAGTTTCTTTTTTGAAAAAATTTTGAAAATCAAAATCTCAAATTAAATGATGGATTAACCACATTAGATGTAGCTATTAATAATATTCCAAGTGACTTCGGATGTAACCTTCGGCAAAAGTTAGACGCAATTTTTAATAGAAATCCAGATTTAATAGCATTGCGGCGATTGTCTAACTGCTCTCTAACTGCTAAATACGCTGAAATTAAAGAATATTTCCAGTATGCACCGGTCTATTTAGTATTATTTCAAAACCTCAAAGGGATTACTACAAAATATAATAAAGATGTAAAAAGTTTCAAAATCCTCGCCTGGATTTTTTAGGTTTTTGATCAGGATATAATATCAGATGGGTTTTGTTGCTTTCACACCAATTCCTAGAATTTCAGAGGGATCAGTCTTTAGTCTAGTAGTTATATGGGTGCATTTAGTAACGTTATAGATAGAAGTAATTTCTTTTTCAAATGGAAAACTCATGGTCATTACTTTTGCGACAGCAAAATAATGAACTCATGACGTGTAATTGTTGACGATGGAGTATAACTTGACTTGTTGTTTCGGCTATTTCCATCGTTTGTAGAACATTGATAGTCCTACGTTTCGGCAGTCCGTCTACTGCCTTCATTAGGGTAGTCCAGAGAAGGACTGTTTCTTGCCAAACTTGTCATTTATAACGACTTCATCTGGCGGTATGTGTCTTCCCTATTTTTTTTTTTTATTTTATTTCTTTTTTTTTATGCACGCTGCGCATATACCTGTAACTTATATACAAGTTTAAAATAGTAGTTTCTAACCCCCTAATTAGTCGAGTGGCAAAAGTGTATGGTATATTGATATTCGGAAATTATCGACCGGGTTCAAACCTAGCACAGGACATTTTCAACTAAAAAAAAAAAATAATAAAATAAAATAGGGAAGACACATACCGCCAGATAAAGTCGTTATAAATGACAAGTTTGGCAAGAAAAAGTCCGTCTCTGGACTACCCTGATGACGGCAGTGACGGACTGCCGAAACGTCGGACTATCAATGTTCTACAAACGATGAAAATAGCCCAAACAACAACTCAAGCAAAGTAATGAAATTATGCAAGATATGAATATGCTTGCAAAAATTTTCAAATTGGTTGTGTCTAAGTTCTAAGCCAAGATAATGTTAATGCATAAATTGCCTCCAGTATTTGCAATAATCAATACAGCGACAGTTTATTGCTTATAATGGGTGGGGGTTGATAGGACCTATCCATGAAATTTGAGGCTGATTTAGCAAGTTGCCTTGCTAAATCACCCTTTATATATTATTAATTTAGGTCAAAATTTTAGAAAATATTCTTTTATTTTATGGGGAGGATTTTTGCGTTCAACAGTGCAATTTATTGCTTGACCATTGCATGTTTTCTTCATACTTTTAGAGAAATTTCGAAAAATACTGGCCAGAAATAAATGGTTATTTGGATTTCGACGATATTAGGATAGTTTACCATAAAGTGGAAGTAATGGCTAATTATGAAATAAGATATTTTAATCTAATACACAACCACCAAGAAAGAAATGTTCAACAGTATCACTTCTTAAGCGTCCCCGATCGCAATCGAGTGTCGCTATACATCCATAATTTAGCCTCGTTTTCCAGGAAGGTACTTTCAATTCCTAGACGAAAATCACCTATAGTTGTTCAGTGCCGGTAAATCTAATTTAATTTTTCTAATTAATGTTGGAATTTTCAATTTTATTTTCAGTAATGGGATTGGTCGTTCTGGTATTGTGATTTTATGCGACATTTGCTTAAGAATGTCATCTAAGGAAGGTAAAATAGATGTACTTTATCAGTTATATAAAATACGCAAGCAAAGAATTAATATGGTTGATAACGTCGACCAGTTTAAACTTGTACATTTTGTGCTACTCCAAATACTGCAAGGCGTACAAATTCCTTCTCAAACTGGTGTAGTTTGCAACATGAATATGGAGAAAAAGATTGGGAATATTTTGACGACGAAACTTTCGCAACAACTTCAGCATATGGAGAATTATTTTTGGCAGGATAAAGCTATGGATACTATAAATTTAAAAGCCAGTCATTTTGCGAATAGCACCAGCAGGAAATTTAGTGATAGATTTGGAAATTCTCAAGGTAAGATATTTCAATTTAATTTCTAATATGCACACTGATTTGATTACACACTGATGTGGTTTTGGTTCTTAAAACTAGTAAGCCTTCTGTAACTACCTACGCGAGAAGCAGGCGCAGCGATGGCGCCTGAAGATGGTCGAAAACAGTGGCGGCTCGGGGTGGTTCAAATAGGGAGTGCATAATTTCAAAATTAAAAAGCGTAATACAAAAACGCTTACCCAATCCTTATAAATTTCACCGACGTACTGTTCCAGACAGGTACTCTTCATTGTAGAGTTTGTTTTGAGGGAATAGTAAATATTACACTACACAGTTTAATTACATCTGACGATAAACGAAGTCCATTTTACGTGTCTTTGACTTGCAGAACAGTTCTATCACTTTTTCATTAAAGTTTGGGAAATCATTTATACATTCTTTTTCACAAGATAACATAGTAAGGGCATTTAATCTCTCTTCTTTCATTGTATTTCTCAGGAAAGTCTTTATTCTCTTCAGCCGTGAAAACTGGCGTTCCGCTTCGGACGTTGTCATTGGGATTGTAATGACAATTTTGAAAAGCGTAACCACTTCATTAAAGGTGTCGCTTAATCCATCCAGCAGAAGACCTAGCAGACCTACAGCACCGACTTCTATATTTTGCCTAAATTCTTCTCTAGAATATAGAACGCTTAATTCAGTTCGTAGTCTGCTTTCATTGAGGCATGGATAAAATTTTACTGCTTCTTTAAGGCAATCTTCCGGAATTTTTTTTGAAAAGAGGAGAACTGTTCAAAAGAAATTAAGTTTGTTAATATTAAGTGCCCTGTATACCGAAATCTAGTTTTTATTTCTAGCAAAATAATATCGCACACTTCAATAGTTTCCCTCCTTCTTTGACTACCATCAGTTACTCTTCGCCGCTTTGATGGTCGAGGAATCAGTTCTGGGTCATTTTGTTTAATCAACTGATTATCTGTGTCAGCGATTTCGGTTCGAATTTTTCCAATAGCACGTTCAAAATTATCTAAATTATTCTTGATTTTTAATGCATCTGTATTGACATTTTGTAATTGATTAAACAATATGTCCACATGTGGCATAATTTTATGAAAGAAAGTTAACCAATAGATAAAATTTTCCTCCTCTAAAATTCGCAAATTGGCCCTAGCTTGATGAATGGTAGTTTGTAAACTAGCTTCTCCCTCGATTTGTTCTAGAGCTTCAATTATTTCTTCTCGGTGCTCATGTATTGTATTCACTGTCCTAGAATTGAAGCTCCATCTTATTTTTGAAGAACGAGGTAAGCTTTTTCTCTGAAAGAATTCTTCCAATCTTGCAGCTCGTTGTGGTGAAGTGGAGAAAAATGTACATAATCCCGTCAGATTAGCAAAAAAAAATCTGCAATTATTACTGCATAACAATGTACAAAATTAGCCCTTGGATACTGGTCTTGGACATGTCTTTGCACGCCGTTAAAAGCACCACTCATTGCTGCTGCCCCATCATAGCTCTGTGCAATCAGTTTTTCTGGGTCATCAACAAGCAAGCTAATTTCGTTAAGGATGGAGGCAGATGAATAAAAAAAAAAAGATGCTAAAGAATTAGCATCATGTCCACTAGGCAGAAGAAATTTCCAAAATCTTTCGACCAGTCTCGTGTTCACAATATATCTTAAAACAACCACCAGCTGAAACTGATTGGAGACATCTGTGGTTTCATCAGCTATCACAGATATGAAGTCGGTTGCTTTAATTTCACTGGCAACTTGTTCATGATACACGTTCAACATTACATCAAGCAGCTCATTCTGTATCGTTTTTGATTATCCTTTAAAAACCGGTGCTGCTTCGATGTGATCTCTGAGCGATTTATCCAATTCTTCCGTAAAATTTATCAATTGTGACTACAAACACGTTTTGAACGAGAGTTTTCGAGAATATCTTGTAGAATTTATTGTTATTTCGATGAAAATTGGTTCTATTAATTAGTTCGAGTATTACATTATTCTTATATTTTTTTCTCTTCTTATATACATAATAGGGCAAGTAAGTTGGTACGGGCATTTTAACCCCCAAAAATAAAGTCAATCACCGTATTCTAGACATGAGGTAGCCTTCCGTTTTCTTCCTTCTTCCTGCAGACGCAATAAGAAAGGTAGTAGTCTTTAATGCTATAATTAATCGTCAGCGTCACACGAAATAATAAAAATCTATATCAATTAATGAGTTTTTTTTCTGTCATATATTAAAATATTTAGTGTCACTCAATGTAGCTAGTATAAGTTTGCCATTTTGTTTTTTTTCTCGTAGTGGAATAATTGTAATCGATTTAATAGTCAATTTTATTAAAATGATTGTGTAAGATTATGGGTTGGGGGGGGGGGGTGATACGGTTACCAAATTTAAATACAGATAGCAATATGAATACCATATTTAAATGATTCGCAAGCAAATTAACGTACCGAGACTTGACAATAAATAAAAGAAAAATTAAAATGAAAATTAAGGCGTAACACTTTTCATTCTGAATCTAAATCTGTTTTCGGATTTTTTCTATCACATGTTATTTTTGACATACAGTGATGGGCAAATATGTGGAACCACATAAATAATCTATTAAATTAAAAAAGATATTGCAATAAAATTTTAGACACGGAATTAGCGACGAAGAGCCATCATTTGAAGTATTTTTTAAATATATAGTATTCAAAAAAATCTTAACGTACAGTTGCGGCCCCTCAAACTCAGACACCGAGTTTTGGCACATTCTGCAAAATTTAAAAAATTTGTAATGTATATAAATTTGACTTTTATCCGGTACGGTTATGTCAGTGTTAGTTGCTTGTTAAGTCAGAAGCGTACACAATTTTAAGTTATACTTTTTTAACGCCCTGTATTTTTTACATTTTGGGATTCTCCTCGATAAAGCGATTTCAACAAAACTATAATACTTGAGAAGTCTTTCTTTGGAGACTGTGGTTAAGTAAAAACTTAAAGAAGGCATATAACCTTTTACCACAATTATTAATCGTATCTTAAATACGTATTTCGACAACTAAGTTGTCATCATCAATAGGTAAAACCAGTAATCGAGGTGTGACATATTTCCCGAGAGTCTGGATCAGGTACGTAGATGAAATTCTCGCCATTTTTGATACACGGAAATGTGAATTAGACATGTTCGTTAATCAGTTAAATTTGAAATTTCCGACGATTAAATTCACGGTGGAAAAGGAAAACAATGACAGGATACCATTTTTAGATACTTTACTGATTAGAAATAAACATAAAATAGATATCGATATTTTCCGGAAAGAAACCAATGTTAATAGATTCATCATCGCGCATTTAAATCATAGTTTTCAACATAAGACAGCTTGTTTTAATTTCTT
This sequence comes from Melolontha melolontha, assembly GCA_935421215.2. Taxonomy (NCBI): domain Eukaryota; kingdom Metazoa; phylum Arthropoda; class Insecta; order Coleoptera; family Scarabaeidae; genus Melolontha; species Melolontha melolontha. The sequence goes on from OW285241.1 coordinate 8,103,019, forward strand.
AGTCAGTCGGTTACTAAATTTTCCGTTAACAAAAGAGATATGAAATAGAACTAGATTTCATTAAAAATATTGCGAAATATAATGGCTTTGACATAGAAATAATTAATAAATTAATTATAAAAACAAAATTAAAAAAATACAATCCGCGAATCCACAAGTTTGGTATCTCAAAGTAACCAGGAGAAAAAGTACATGTGTTTACCATACCACCTTATCACGAAAAACATTAATAAAGTGGTGACAGAACGAGGTCTCCAAGTTGCCTTTCGGTCCGAAACTACTATCAAAAGTCTCCTAGGGAATATCAAAGATAAAGTTAATTTTAATTCGAAATCCAGTATATACGAAATTAATTGCGATGATTGTAATTTGAAATATATAGGCCAAACAAAACGATCAATAATATCACATATTAAATACAATAGACCAGAAAAGTCTAACGTTGCCAACCATGCTTTAAATATACTACACAACATGTCGATTAAAGGGTTAAAACTTGTCAAGCCACCAATAATCCCCGCGATCTTGACGCATACGAAAGCATTCATTTCGCTAAAAACAAACAGAACTCTATGAACAGAGATAAGGGACTGATCGCCTACAGCTATCTCTTTTCATTCTTAGAAAAGAAGGTGAAAAGGTCGTAGACGTAGAAAAAAGAGTATAAACACATGTGGGTGCCGTTTCCTTAAGAGAGGTAATTTTGTCGTAATTTTCAGTCGATATACAGGGTGTAACAGGACGAGTTTACGTTAGCCGTATCTCAGCAACTAAGCATGTTCCATATTTGTAAATTTGCAGAGTTATTTTGGGCATGGGGGCAAACTTTTAGAAAATATTAGTACATATTTTCTATTTCCGGTTTCGCCGGAAGCACAATCAACTTCATTTTTTTAAATAGATTACCCATTTTTTTTTCAAACAGTTGAATTCAGCAATAAATTTGGCGTATAGCTCATTTATTTCGACTGATGTAAACATTACCGTTTTATAGCTAACTTGTTTTTTATGTAAATTTTATCAAATGCATCGTAGTACTTAGTGACGTATTTCTTCGGTATGCAGAAGAGTTGATGAATGATTATTGTAAGTTAGACAGCTACTAAGATGGGCTAGTGAAAATTATTTTCACTTGTGTGCAAATACTATACAGGGTGTTAGTATTTACCGACTTAATATGTTAGATTTCAAACACTAATTATTTCGTAATTTTAAATGGAACACCCTGTATATTTTTGTCGCAAACGGTAGAAAATTAAATTCTTCATCAAATGATGTTACATTTCCCTATACCTAAAATGAATATTTAAGGAGCTATTCGCAAATTATGTGAATGTATTCAGAAACTTCGTGTGAGCGCCAAAGGTGGCTATGATAATTCGTCACAGTTTTAGCGTAATGTCTAATTTTCTAATGACAGTTCGATAGCGTGTTAATAAACTTCCTAGTATATCACACAGTTCCTAATCTAGTATACGAAAATGTCACGTTTAGGACAGACGAAGCTAAATTTACCAAAAATTGCCTCTTTAATAAACATAACAGTCATTTTTGGGCAGCCGAAAATCCCCATGTAACGAGAGAAAGGGGATATCAGGAAAGTTGGCAATTTAATGATTTTTGCGAAATAAAAGATAATCGCATACTTTGTCTACATTTTTATAACGAAAATTTAAATGGCGAAAGGTTTTTAGATATATTGCGCATTATTGTGGAAGAAGAACTTTATACACTGCCTATTATTGAATCAAATACTGCTTGGTATCAAATGGATGGTGCACCGGCTCACAGCACAAGGGATGTACACTTATTCTTGGAGAGGTTATTTGACGGAAAGTTTATTGCAAACGCAGGTCCATACTTGTGGCCTCCACGTTCACCAGACTTGACCCCTATGGATTTTTTCCTATGGGGCTATGTTAAGGACAAAGTTTACAGTACTCCGGTGACAACTGCAGAGGAAACAAAAGAAAGAATACGAGGAGCACTAAATTCATTAACAGAAGCGCAAATACAAAAGGTCACTAGTAATCAAGTGCTAAAACGAATTAATAAATGTTTGGAAATGAATGGGGCTAATTTTGGACAAAATTTGAAATAATTTATTACTTTTTAATACCTTATTTATTCATTCTTAACATAGATTTCCTTAATGTTATCTTGGTTACAACATAAATTTTACTATTCTGTTTCTTCTTTACTCGAAAAATATATTTGTTTTTTATTTCTTTATTAACACGCTATCGAACTATCATTAGAAAATTAGACATTACGCTAAAACTGTGACGAACTATCATAGCCACCTTTAACGCTCACACGAAGTTTCTGAATACATTCACATAATTTGCGAATAGCTCCTTAAATATTCATTTTAGGTATAGGGAAATGTAATATCATTTGATGAAGAATTTAATTTTCTACCGTTTGCGACAAAAATATACAGGATGTTCCATTTAAAATTACGAAATAATTAGTGTTTGAAATTTAACATATTAAGTCGGTAAATACTATCACCCTGTATAGTATTTGCACACAAGTGAAAATAATTTTCAATAGCCCATCTTAGTAGCTGTCTAACTTCCAATAATCATTCATCAACTCTTCTGCATACCGAAGAAATACGTCACTAAGTACTACGATGCATTTGATAAAATTTACATAAAAAACAAGTTAGCTATAAAACGGTAATGTTTACTCCAGTCGAAATAAATGATCTATACGCCAAATTTGTTGCTGAATTCAATTGTTTGAAAAAAAATTGGGTAATCTATCTAAAAAAATTAAGTTGATTGTGCTTCCGGCGAAACCGGAAATAGAAAATATGTACTAATATTTTCTAAAAGTTTGCCCCCATGCCCAAAATAACTCTGCAAATTTACAAATATGGAACTTGCTTAGTTGCTGAGATAAGGCTAACGTAAGCTCGTCCTGTTACACCCTGTATTTGTATGTTTTCCTACTGATGATGACAATTTAGTTGTCGAAATACGGGTAAGGGGTCATATACCTTTTTTAAGTACAATACTTCGAGCCTAAAGTGTTTACCTTAAGATTTACATGCAAATGAAAATTAGAATTTTTAGAATATTTATCTCTCGTTATCTTCAAAATCATAAGTATTGCTTGATGCTTAGGTATGATCGTTTAAATAAAACCTACAATTTTATTTCTTCTAGAAAAATCAAGCATTTTGACTCAGCATGAAAAAATGATTCAAGATCGTTTATTTGTGCAATTTGTTAATCAAATAACCATTTTTATTTTCATAGACGATTCTGTAAGAACGCCGCCGTATTCTTTGGCAAATGATCCGTTTTTGTTTATAAATACCACGGCAGTAGATAGCTACATCACCCCGTCAAGGTTTATAGTAACAGCAAAACCATCGCATGCTGCTTTCGGAATCTTCTGGCAATTTGTTGTGGAGAAGCAGATCAAAGTGATTGTTTGCCTGAACGAATTGACATTTTTGGAAAAGGTAATGGAATAAAAGAACTATGAAAAAGGTAGTGGACAGATAAATGCTATAATGTTACAGTATTACAAATTCAATTATCTTTTTTTTATAATTTAAAGATCGCTTAAGACTTGTGAAGTAATTCTTTAACATTTTCTTTTCAAAGATTTCTGTGTGTATTAAAAATGCCTCCAAAATTTTACCTTATACACTCTCTGCCCATAAAAAACAAAATGGTAAAAAAATGAGCAAATTTACTAGTATTGACTTCTCCAAAGATGATATACAAGTGTCCCGTATCGCTATGTTCAAATTTTAGGAGTGTAAAGTAGACTTCATTTCAAGTAACAAAAACGCAAACTTGTATATCCATTTTTATGTGTATTTTTATGTGTGTTTCAAAGTTACAGATCTATGAATGTGATTGTCAGATCATGAAAAAAAATGTAATCCTAAAGTCATTAAAAACTGATTTTATTCAAAAAAGTTCAATTAATAATATTTTCGAAATGTTCACCTCCTTGTTGAACCCAGACTTGTGCTCGTAAGTCAACAGAAGAAGTACTTATCCGAATTTCATACTTGCTTTGTCGGTTTCTCTTCGAAACTTGCACGTAAACTAAATTTTTCATGTACCCCCATAAATAAAAGTCAAGCGGATTAAGATCGGGTGATCTGGGTGGCCATGCAACAGGACCACCTCGACCAAACCATCTTGGATAATTGACTTTAACCCAATATCCGACAGGAATTCCGAAATATGGTGGTGCCCATCCATGTGAAATCACATGTCGCGTCGAACATTCAGTGTGACATCCTCTAAAAGATCTGGCAGTTCGTCAGTAAGAAATTGAAGGTAATTCCGCAGTCCGCATTTAACCTCCCAGGAAGAACGACAGGACCAATCAACAAGTCATCGATTAGGGCCGCCCAAACGTTAATACAAAATTCATGATGAAATTTAGATGGGTGTATAGCGTTGGTATTTTCCGATCACCACCTGTGCAGGTTTCTCAGATTTGTAACACCACTTCTCGTGAACGTAGATTCGTCTCTCCAGAGGGCTGTTCTGCAGAAATTAAAATGAAGCCGTGACTGTCTTAATATCCAGGTAGAATAAACTAGAGCACAGTGGTCTGCCTCAAGCAAACCGTGTCCCCTGCGATAGTGATGTTGATATAAGCTATCACGTGTTAAAATTCGCCAAACTGTCGTTCGTGGCACTTCTAGTTATCTAGCGATTCGACGTACACTGAGAGTTGGATTCCTTGTAACAATAGCTACTGCTTCTTCTTCTAAGTCTCCTCGCAAAGTTACTCCTCGGTCTAAAAGATAATCACGCATTCCCGAAATTGTCTGCGTACTTCCAGAAACGTTCTGTAATGAGGAATGCGCCTATCGGGAAACCGATGTCGGTATTCAATAACTGCTTGGCGTTCACTGCCGCTACAGTAGCCATACACAAAATGCATGTCCGTATACTCTTAAGAAGAAAGTCGGTAAGGCATTTTGAATAAAGAAAACGTGTCCACTAATATGAACTGAAACGTAATATAATCCTTTATTAAAAAATGCAACGTTAACAGTCATCTGAACATTTGTTTATTATTTGATATTCATGGTTCAGCACTTACGAAATAAGTAAGAACCTTCTTTACAATAAATCAATTTCCAGTACTCTTTTTTGTAGATGTCCAAGAAATTACTGTATGCACACGTGTTTATTTATTTTAGGATAACATTTTATTATCCGATGTTAACAATCACAGGCCTGTTATTGAATCGTATAACTTTTTTTTAAATAAAATCAGTTTGTATTAACTTTAGGATTACATTTTTTTTCATGATCTGACAATCACATTCATAGATCTGTAACTTTGAAACAAATACAAATGGATATACAAGTTTTGCGTTTTTGTTACTTGAAATGAAGTCTACTTTACACTCCTAAAATTTGAGCATAACGATACGATACTATTATTTACATTTCCTTCATCCGATGATAATCATTCGGCACTTTGGACTCGTGGTTTAGGGATCGTATTGAAAACGCCATATGTCAACATTAGTTAATGATGTTAATGGTGTCCTTACAATACCCAATTCAATCCAGTTTTTAGTTATTTATCTATCAATGTGAAATAAACTGGGAATTTATCTTCGTAAGACCAGTACTTCGGTTAGAATGCAATGAACTATTATAAATGAATATTCAAAGTTCCATTCTCATGAACACTACACAAGTTTTTTTTTGAATGTGTGCGTTTATAATAGGGTTTAATTAGCTTGAAATTCCCTCCTTATAATATCTTATCGTCTTGAATTGCAGCCTGTGACAGAATTTTGAAGTTCTTAAATGAAGTCATAGGATCTGCGTTTCCAGATACTTCTTCATATATATAAACAGGTGAGAATCTTAGAACCTGGGTTATAGGATGGGTGGTTAAAAATGTTCTGCTTGAATTAATACAGCAGTTTTTGTGTTTGCTATTTGCTGTGTTGTAGTGAAGTGAGGAAAATGCCACGTTTGTTTTGAATTATTTGTCTCACAATTAGCTTGAGCATTAATAATTATTAACAATGTTCCTTTTACGTCCCAAAAAATTGTGGTCATCATCTCTCTCGCAGGCAATGTTTATCGGGCCTTCTTTGACTGGATTGGTGAAATAGTATAAGCCTCAATTAATTGACTGCAGTTTTCAGCGTTAACATACGAGACCCAACTCTCGTTTTGTAACAATTCTGTTAGAAAGTACATTTCCTTCAGCGCACCATATCGCGAAAGAAAGTCTAGAAAAGAGCCCGTTTTTTTTTGTATCTTGTGATCCTCAGAAAGTACTTTCCAAAGCCACCGAGTACAGAAGTTCGAATAATCTAAATTCTAACATGTCTTTTTTCAGACAGACATGTCTGTTTTAGAGACAGTCAGGTCTGCCTCCGAAACAGAGAGACCCGTCTGTTTTACAGACAGACCTGTCTGTTTCAGACACAGACTTGTCTCTTTAACAAACAGACCTGCCTGTTTCAGAGACAGAACTGTAGGTAAAGCAGACAGGTCTGTCTTGATAATAGACCTGCTTTAGGGAGTTGTTAATTATAGGCGTATGATGTCAGAACTGGTGAATTCTATCTACTGTTTACAATTTACATATATTCCATACGTATAAATTCTTACTAACATTATTTTTTTTATATTTATATGATTTTCTAGACTATCCGTAAGTATAATCCATTACCAAACCTAGAAGTTCATTTAATTGGTGTTAGAAGTAATACACATTATGAGGTCTACAGTCTTACTATTACGAAAACCGAGAATGTGGTAAGCTAATTGATAGCTTTAATAAGCTGTAATTTGCATTTGATTCTTTTAAATGAAACAGAGAAAGGCGAATGTCAATGTCATTCACTTAGTAAACTGGGAAATGGGGTCATTCCATCCAGAAAATCCAAACGATTTGATAAATGCCCACGACGAAATGAACCGATTAGCCAAAGGAAGTAATACGATATTAGTCACTTGTCAGTAAGTTTTTTTTTTATTAATAAATTACGAACAAAATGTTTTTTGCTCATTTTCACATGTCATATATATTGTAATGTGTATTTAACAGTCCGACACTGGACCGCCAAATATAATAGGTTATTGTCAAGGGCAAACGTTGGAGTGCCAAATATAATAATTATATTAGCGTCAAAACGCTGGAAACAGCCAAAATAGAGTTTTGGTTTAAAAGAAAATTTGATATTTAGTATAATTTGGAAAATTATCTAGCATGAGTTCACTAAGCACCTCCAGGGTCGTGAAGATTCTTGTCTGGCAAAGAAACAACAGAAACGACTTGATTTGGTTGCTTTAAAAAATGTTTATTAAAAGGAAAAGATCTTATCTCTATAGATGAATATTAAATTTGGTATAATATATTTGGTAATGTTTAACAAATCATACAGGTTAAACAAAGACTTAACAATTTATTTATTGAAAACATAATAGAATTTAAAGATTATGTGGAACTACTTAGGTGAAACAAATAAATTTGTTTCATTTGAAATAACGGAAATAGGTCAAATATTTGGCTGCACAAACAAAATTGGTTCTGGCAATTCCAAATCACGCTTAATAAATGTATATGTATATAACCTTCTTACTTACAATTGTTCTAAAATGGTCATTGGTTTAATCTTTATCCACTTCCGGTAAGCAAATGCATCTGTTCTCCTAATAATACCAATAATACAGACTTAGCACAAAACCTTCTTCAAACTATTCTAATTTTCTACTAAATACTCCTAATCTCTGCGATCAGCCTTGGTCCACCTGACGTACTGATTAAAATGTTTCCAGATTCAGGCTATGATGGTCACAAACTGAACGAATACCTTCAGATAATGAATTCTTCAGTACAGCAAAGTAAACAGTCTCATTCGGATAATAGATAAACTTGATTTTTCAGGTTATACGGGTCCTAGAAATATTCCATAAATATCCCTGTTTGGCTCGGGGTGACCAGTTAAGGTTAAAACAGGAACGGGTAGCTGTATTCTCTCAAAATTAAAACGTAAAATAATTATTTTGATCACAACAGAATATATGAGAACGTATAACAGATGGTAAAAGGAATATGACGTTTAAATTACTTGTTTTAAACGTTTTTTTTAAAAATTCTTCTTTCCAAATAAAAACACATTTGAACTATTCAAAATGCCAAAATTCTCTCTCTAATTGTTTCAATAACCCCATAGCAACCCAACAGCTTTTCTCTTTTTAAGTTCATTGGTCGCTTTAGTTATACGGAATTTTCCAAAGTATTTGACATTTATACAATAATTTTGATTCTTAATTAATATTATGAACTTATTGGTTTACAATTAAATTTTCCTTCACACGTAACCTTTGATATTACCAAACATTAACAAAATAGTAACAATATTAAATAAATTTACATAGTTTTACAATTTTGGTTAATGTAAGAAAGTCATATACTTTTGAAATTTGATTATAGATTTGACACTCTAAATTAAAAAAAACAATACAAATATAATAGACTTCCAACCTTCTAAGAAATTCCAATAATAGAAATGTAGCGAATTAAAGCTAGTGTCTTCAATAAATCAATTAACATTTTTATTATAATATATATATATATATATATATATATATATATATATATATATATATATATAATTTAAACGAAATTATCGACCCTACTATATTGAATAAAATAAATTAAAAGCGGGCTAGCGGTCTGTCAATTAAAAAACAATTTTGTGCTTGTACGTAAATTTTATTATTTTTTTCAACTCTACATTTTTTTTTCCGGAAGAAGCAACAAAGTTGTTGCGAAATATAGGAATACTTAATAAATGAGTTTTTTAATTGACAGACCGCTTGCCCGCCTATAATTTATTTTATTCCGTATATATATATATAACAAGTGTTCATTTGAAAAGTCAATCTAGTAGCATGTGATTTACTGAGAACATTTTGAAGTATGTCGTAAATTAAAATTTACTACTTAACCTACGAAGTCGTATATTTTGACAGTTTCATACATACAAATAAATAACAAATAATGGGTATTTATTGAAAACTATAACAAATGTTGAAAATGTTGTCCTTCAAGATCAATGCACTTTAAAATCCTCCGTTCAAAATTTCTGATGATATTCTGCAACATTACTGGATTGTTATTAATTTCCATGCATTTCTGTTCGATTCTCTGTAGCATATCATTCAAATTCAATATAGGTGTTCGAAATATGTTATTTTTTAGATAAGGCCACAAAAGGAAGTCGCAAGGTGTTAAATCGCATGAACGTGCAGGCCAGGTAATTTCAGTATTTCGACTAATTATACCTCATCAAAAAATTCTCTTAAATAATCCAAAGATTCTGCAGTACAGTGACAAGGTGCTCCGTCTTGTTGGAAATATGCATTTTGTAGTTCATCATCATGCAACTGATTGACAAATGGTTATAAAATTTCAGTACGGTACCTTTGAGCAGTTAACGCTCTCTGAAAAAATATTGGTCCAATGATTCGCCTTATCGCTGCCCAAACACCAATTTTCTCTAGATGTAACGATTCTTCATTAATTACATGTGGATTTTCACTACTCCAAATTCTTGTATTTTGTGAATTTAGGTATCCCGTTTTATAAAACCATGCTTCATCAGTAAAGATGACTCTTTGTGAAAGTTCTCCATTATTGTTCATATTTAGAAACCAATTACAAAACTGTAGTCCATGTGGGTAATCAATTTCTAACAATTTTTGTACTGCTGTGACGCGGTATGGATAAAGTTGCATATCTTTTTTTAATAACTTGTGAGTTGTACCAACAGAAAGGTTTATTTGTTGACTCAAATGTCGAAGAGATGTTTGTGGTTCATTTTCCATTATTTCTTCAACACGATTGACAACTTGAGGTGTATGTTTCTTAACTGCTCCGCTGCCTGATTTTCTTAAGAGACTACCAGTTTCAGAAAAAAGTTTTGAAAAGTTCTATCCAAAGTATTCTTAAATTGTATATAATCTATTACAAAATGTGGAAACTCAACTTGAAATTCTACCATGCATTCTTGAACTAAATAAACCCATAAACCATCAATTTTATTACCACTTCGAAAATAAGCCTGGACTAAAAAAATTTTATGTTCTAAAGTGAAAGCCATTTTAAAACTGAGAATATATATATATATATATTAGAGTAGAATGCGCCCCTAGAGTTTGGCCAAGTTAATCGAAATATATATATACAGACCGCGGCCCACCGTCGATATTTATGCGGCCCGCCAACGAATTTTAAAAATTGTTCGAAAAACTACAAAAGTAGGTAAAAATCCATTCAAACCAATATTTTTTAACTTTTTATTTTATTCTAACTTTTGTAATTGTTAGTAAGATATGTATCTTTAAGTACCTACTACTTTCTTGTTCGAGTTTACTACGTAGGACAGGTATGCTCCTCGTCGTTCCAAGCATATTGTTACGAGACTAGAAATCTGTCGAATCAACTAGATTACTCGAAGATTCGCGAAACACGTCGGTATTATCCCTGAACAATGTGGTAGATTCTCGATGTTAGGTAACTCGCATAAATACAACGCATCGCCCGCTATCGGGGCAGTTAAGTTTTAACTACGGACAAGCGAACGTTATATTGTTTGAATTGTAATCCGTGAAGAATAAATATTTCGTCGTTCGAACTTGGCATCTACCTACGTAACAATATAATATCAATTTTGATATGGATAAACCAGGCCCCAGTAAAAAAACGTAGTCGTAAGGTTGAAGATGAAAATCGACAGTTTCAAGATATTTGGACCGAAAAATACTTTTTTTATTTCATCGCATAACAAAAGTGTCTGTTTAATATGCAAGAGTAGTGTTTCTATTCCGAAGGAATATAATGTGAAAAGGCATTATGAAACCCAGCATCATACTTTTACCAAATTAACCGGCGAAAATCGAACGCAAAAAATTTCCACTTTACAAAGGGAACTAATAGGCCAGGAAGCTATGTTTACAAAACCAATTCAAGATGCTGAAACAGCTACTGAAGTTAGCTTTGAAATATCTCGAATAATAGCGAAAACTTGAGATGGTGAGTTTGTTAAGCAGCGTTTAGATACCGCCGCAAAAGAAATGTGTCCGAAAGATGCAAAGAGGTTTGAGAAAATTCAACTAAATCGGATGACTGTTCAAAGAAGACTTACCACATTAGCAGGTAATATAGCTAATAGCTAATTAGCTACGAAATCGAAAAGTTTTGAGTATTTTTCTATAGCACTTAACGAATCTACAGATATAAGTTCCACTGCTCAATTCTTAATATTTTTACGAGGTGTAACGCAAAATCTTGAAGTGAGTGAAGAACTGATTGGTATGAGTTCTTTGACAAGTCAAACCAAGGGGAGTGACATGCTCAAAGCTCTTCTGGAAAAATGTTCTATAATGGATTTGGATTTAACGAAATTATCTGGAATTACGACTGACGGAGCACCTTCAATTGTTGGAAGTAAATCTGGGATAATAACTATGTTAAAAGAGTATTTACAAATTAAAAACATAGATACCAAGAAATTAAAGGAGTTTCATTGCATTATACATCAAGAGGCCCTCTATTCAAAATTATTGGGATTTGAAAATGTGATGAAAGTTGTAGTACCTACTGTAAATTTTATAAAATCACGAGGTCTCAATCACCGACAATTCACACAATTTTACGAGGATATTGAAAGCGAATATGGTGATCTCGTGTTTTACACTGAAGTAAGGTGGCTAAGTCGTGGGTAGTCACTAGAGCGGTTTCTTAACTTGATTGAAGAAATCAAAATATTTCTGGCGGAAAAGAAAAAGGACGTCTCCGAACTCGACAACCCTGATTGGCTGTGTGACTTAGCGTTTCTTGTAGACATCACAAATCACTTGAATGTCTTAAATACGCGACTCCAAGGCAAAGATCAATATTTCGCAGTTATTATCTCATGTTACGTCCTTTCAATGCAAATTGAGTCTTTTCAGGCCACAAATCAATTCAGCCAATTACAGCTATTTTCCGAACTACAAAAGAATTATGGAGAAATTCAATAAAACTGTCAATTTCGCTTATGTAGAAAAAATTGATATTTTAATATAAGCTTTTCTTGATCGTTTTCTAGACTTCAAAAAAGTTAAACCTCTATTAGACATTTTCAGCAATCCTTTCAACATTTCACCCGAAAATGCACCGGAATCAATACAGCTGGAATTGATAGACATGCAAAATGATGATAATTTACGAAACAAGTTTAATGAAGGTAATTTACTCAACTTTTACCGTTGCGTTGACAAAACCGCTTATAAAGAGCTGCGAATAAATGCATTGAAATGCGCAAGCTTATTTGGATCGACGTATATTTGTGAGCAAACGTTTTCTGTGATGAAACTTAACAAAACAAAAAGTCGAAACCGTCTGGCAAATGAAAATCTGGAAGCAATTTTTCGTGTGGCGACAAGTAATGTGGAGCCAAACATAAACATAATTATTAAGTCAATGCAATGTCATGCATCAAAATAATAAAACATGAAATATTACATTGTAATGATTAGATTACAGTACGATTACATAATTACAACAAACATTTTTGAATGTTCTTTTATTTTTATCATTTGTAGTAATTCATACTATTTAAAAATAAAAATATTTGTGTTAATAAGTATTCTTTGTAGTGGCCCGTCCTTGGCTTATAATTTTCCCAAGTGACCCCTGTTCCCTATAAGGCTGTGCATCCCTGATATACAGGCTGTTTAAAATTAACTTGGTCAAACCCTAGAGGCGTATTCTACTCACCAAAATAGTCATAAAAGTTCATATACAAAATTTACGGAAAACGCTCTATTAAATAGTTATCATAGTTTTTCACTATTGTTAATAATTTCGCAAATTATGGAATATAACTTTATTATTGTAGTTTTTATAGCATTTTATTATTTTAATGAATAAAGTTCATCCGTATGATCATAGCAATCGGTGCCTTGAGATTCGAAGGATGGTCTATCTCCCGAAATATCGTCCACAAAAAGACAAAGACAAACATTATCATGTCAATGTTGACATTCATACATACATGTCATATTAAAGCGTAACACGTTTAAGTTTCTCATAATGTATAAATACACAAATGCAGAAATGACAGATATCTAGTTTACTTATGGACGTGCGAATAAGAAAATATTACTATTGCGCCACGTAGCGGCGCCAAAAATAATGCAAATATAAAGTTGCCCTACTTTGCAAAAAATTTGCTTAATTCTGGTTGCATCACATTAAAACTCTATAAAGTATAAGCAATAATTAAATTAAAAAAATTAATTCCTTTAGGGTTTGTTGGTCTACCCTCATGAAAAATAGATACAAAACTTCTTTTAAATATACCAATTTTATTGTTTATGAAATTATGAAATGAACTGTCTTTATATTAAATTACACAGGCCTGCGTTTTTTAACTTTCTAAAAATTGTTTTAAATTTGATAGCTGATTCTTATGTGTTTTTGGGCGCTGAATCCAAATATGAACTCTATTTTTCTCCATCACGTAAGGATTTTTCACAAAAAGGCTTCAAATTATATTTTTTAAAAATTAAAAATAATTTTTAGTTACATTTTGAATTTATTTACAAAGGATATGAAAAACAAAATTACTTACAAATATCATTAAATCTAATGAAAAGAAACAGTAAAATACTATTTATGTCTTTACAAGTCCTTATAATATCTTTTTCTTTGTCTTTCCATACTCCTTTTTATGCTTTTTCTTCTGTAATCTCGTAGTGGACCATCCCTTTTTAACATCCAACAATAATCAGCTATCATGCTTATATTCCATATTCCTTGGTATCTTCTCTCCATCTCTTTTAGGTTTGGTGGAACCTTTCCCCCTGCTCCTCACTGCACCAAGATTTTCAGGGAAGTAGTCGAGATGCGAATCTAAAAAATGCACCTTCAAACTCATGTTACAGCCTAAGGTTTTAAATTTTTCTAACATATTTTGCACAATATTTTTATAATCTTCATGTTTTTTGTTGCCAAGAAAATTTGTAACCACATTTTTGAAGGCTATCCATGCTTGTTTTTCTGCTTCCTCCATTTTAGATTCAAAATTTTCATCTTTCATAAGTTTCTTATATCCGGCCCAACAAAAACACCCTCCTTTAACTTTGCTTCTGACAAGCGAGGAAACTGGCTGCAAAGATACTTGAAGCACTCTCCATCTTTTTTTAATGTCTTCACAAATTGTTACATTAACCCTAGTTTTATATGTAATGGAGGAAGCAAAACTTTGCTCGGGTCTACTAAACTTTTTCTTTCAATGTTTTTCATTCCAGGTTGTAAGGTTTATCTTGGTGGCCACATCTTTTTACAATAGTGCTGCTTTCTATCACGACTATTCCACTCACACAAAAAACAAGGATATTTAGTATAACCGCTTTGTTGTCCAAGTAACAAACAAATAACTTTCAAATCACCACAAATTGTCCAGCCTTGATCCTTGTAACGAATTTTAATTAAAAGTAGCTCAAGATTTTCATAACACTCTTTTAAATGAACTGAATGTCCCACTGGTACAGAAGCATATTTACGTCCATTGTGTAGAAGAACGGCCTTAAGGCTCCTTTTTGAAGAGTCAATAAAGAGTCTCCATTCAGAAACATTATATTCTACGTGGAATTGTTCCATGAGCCCGGGTACATCATTACAGAAAACTAGTGCATCTTCTTCGGAATAATATCGAGCAAACTCTTTTTCTCTGTTCCTAAACCAGTAAAATGTTGTGCTAGGTGCTAACAAATTTTTTTCTTTCAATCTTGAGCCTAAAAGCTCAGCTGAGTCCTTAGGAAGGTTTAAGTCCCTCACCAAATCATTTAATTCAGATTGGTCAAACAGTTTTGGCTCATCACTTCAGTATCATAGTAATCACTTCCCTCATCCAGTTCACTTGCGCATGTACGTGAAACCATTTCGTCATCAGATACATCATCTAATGTATCTGGTAGTGAAGGAACAGGTACTTCTGGTCCATGAGGTATAGGACGTGTTGCGGATCGAAGGTTTGGGTAAACGATGTCCTTTTTGTTTTTTAAATTGAATCCGTGTACTGCACACGAACAAAAATAACAATCATCGCTATGATTGATCGGTTCTCTCCAAACCATAGGCACTCCAAAGCGAAAAGACTGGCGAAGCTCTTTAACACACACTGAACAAACCTTATGAGGAGCCCAAGGTTTGTCTTGGTTTGATGCCATTGGAATTTAATTTTAAAAAACTCGTAAAATAAAAATTAAATTAACTCAGCAACTAATCACAAATGTCAACTAATTACACAAATTTACACCACAGTTGTAAAGAAGATATTGAATGAACTAACTGTTTTGTCTAGAATAGCAATATGTTTGTAGTGGAGGTGGGGAGGTAGACATGCAGTAACAGGAAGATGATGAGTTATGTCTTGCGACATGCTCAATTATTTCTATTTGTAACTTCTTTATCATAAATCTAGTGTATGTTTATTTAGAATATCAACTTCTTGCATAATCATAAGTAAAAAAATTATAATAGTTTATTTAAACAACGGTTTAACTAAATTGTCCTATACAAAAAGACTAATACATAAAGACGGCAGACTATGTGCCCGGTGCATGGTGACAAGAATCATTTCACCATCTGTACTAAATATTATTTTTCATTCCTCTCGCTTTGTTTACATATCGGAGCAGAAAAACATATATTTAGTAGTTATAGTTATAGTTTATATTTAGTTTCCTAAATATTTCCATACATACATTTATCAAAGAGATAACAGAATTTGAACATATATTCTACAGTTCTAAATCAAAATTAAAAAAAAAACATTATTTTGTATTTCTAACAATGAACGAAACATTTATTCTAAAGAAAAAGTGGTATTATTGGCAATAACAGATGCACCTTCAAAACATATTTATATTATAGTATCCAAAACAATATTTAGTACACATAGTGAAATGATTCTTGTCTGTTTGGCACATAGTCTGCCGTCTTTACAGTAATACATGCAGATAGGTCAAAAAACCCCAGATTGTAAAAAAACCTTACGTGATGGAATTTTTTAAATAATTTTCCCATTTTCAGCACCTAAAAATCTATTGAAATCACTGTATAAAATCCAGACAATTTTACCATCGCAGGCCTGTGTTATTGGTTAATTATAAGATTGAAATTTAGTTTTGACTGATGCCAATGTATGAAGTTGCTGATTCTTTTGTAGTGACGGAATTTGCGCAAGCGGTTTATACGTAGCCATGTGTTTCCTTATAGAAAAAATAAGCATGATTCAGGTCTGCGATGTTTGCTTATCAGTTCGAAACGTCAGACATAGCAAGAAAGAATTCGTCTCTAACGTGGAGCAGTTGGCGTTTTTGTATTTATGTGGTTTGGAATATGTTCGACAATTCAAAGGTTATTCAAACTTTACTTCAGAAAATAAAATCTAAGTGATTTTAGAAATGTAATAGATATTGATTGTTGATATTATATTTATATATATACATATTATTATTGTTTATATGTACATATATATGAAATACATAAAGTATCAGTTTACTATTTAGAATTAAACTTGTTGTTTTATTTACATCCAATTTATGCAGCAATTAAGTATGGTGTTTCATTAATTAAAATATATAATATAAAATTATTAATTTAAAATAATTACCTGGAGAGCTATAAGAAAAATAGGGAACAAAGAGAATCGATTGTTTTGACACTTTAATAGTAAACACCTACTTCGTGTTGTCAAAATCATTTTGGTTCTTACTTAAAAACAACAATAGGCGAACACGTAAATAGTGTCAATTAGGTATGTGTGATACAAACAATCAAAGAAGTTAGGTACTAAATATAAATACGAGAATCAGAAAGAAAGAAGATTTTTAGAAAAGAATGAGCCATCTATCAGCCACTAACATAAGGTCAGATAAATGCCAATTTAAAAATATCCTTTCATAAACGTCAAATTATAAATATTAAAAAAATATAATTCAAAAACTGAATTCAAAAATAAGAAATTCAATTACGAAGAGTGAATAGAATTTTTCACATTAGCTGTTCTTTGTTCTTATTTCTCGAGAATCTACGAACCTGATTTTAAAATAACAGATTCAAAATAAAGCTTTTAAAATTTAAAAACAACTGAGATAATAAATACCAATCTATACACCCACGACATAAAGAGCTAGCTTCCGTGGCCGTAGCGGCCAAACAGTTGGGCCTAGACTGGCACTGGCTCTAGGACGCCTGCTTCTCGAATTATGCCAGGAAAACCGTAAATTTCGTATTCAAGTTACAGAAGGGCGGTATTTGTAAACCAAGAACGTCAATGGAACGAATATAAAGTTTTAAGAAACAAAGTAACTCATCTCATAAAACAAGAGAAAAATAAATACTACATATATAGTATTATAGACGAAAACAAATATAATAGCTACAGATTATGGAAAAATTTAAAAGCAATGTTGCCCAATAAGAAGAATAATGTAGTAGGAGAAATAGAGTTTAATAATATAAAAATAACCAATGAAAAAGACATTGCCTGCAATTTCAATAAATATTTTGTAGAAAGCATTGAAGAAATAGTAAGTAACATATCTGGATCGTATAATTATTCGACAGTTTTAGATGGAGTTGATAATCATACACCATTGAGTAAATTTAATAAAGTGTCAATGGGAAAGTTAAGAAATATCGTGCGGAATTTAAAGAGTTCTGGTGATATTGGTGATGGAATATCTACAAGTATTTTAATAGATGCATGTGAAGTTATTGGAAATAGACTCTTGGATGTAATAAATACCTCTATGGAAAAAGGTATATTTCCTGAAGATTGGAAGAAAACTATTATAACACCGGTACCAAAAGTTGCAAACGCAAAAAAGTGTAGTATTAATTGTGTGGCGCCTTATGAAAAGGTTTTGAAATTGTGTGTGAAAGAACAACTAATTGAATACTGTGATAAAAACAACATACTTGTGCCTAATCAGTCAGGATTCAGGAAGAAACATTCGTGTGAATCTGTAATAATGGATGTATGTGATAAATGGGTTAAAGAGATTGATAAAGGAAATGTAGTATTGACTGTATTTTTGGACTTTAGACGAGCGTTTGAGACTATTGACAAAAACTTGCTGTTGTGTAAACTAAATAAAATTGGTTTGTCAGGTAATGCCTTGAAATGGTTCGAGACGTATCTCTTAGGTAGGACACAAACTGTAAAGTTTAGAAATGTGGTATCTAATGAGGTTTGCACTCAGTATGGTGTACCCCAAGGAACTGTCTTGGGACCGCTTTTATTTGTATTATATATCAATGATATGGTGAAATGTGTAGGCAACTGTGAAATCCGTATGTTTGCTGACGATACCATGGTTTATGTTACTGGTAAAAATATTGACGTTATGGTTGAAAAATTAAATAATGAATTAAGTAAATTATACAAATGGTTGTGTGATAATAATATGGCGATTAATCTGGATAAAACTAAATATATGGTGATTGGGTCAAAATTTCGAATAGCGGCTGTCAATTTTGATAGTATGAATTTAACTATTAATCAATATAAATTAGAAAGGGTTGATAATATTAAATATTTAGGAGTGATGATTGATGATAACATTAATTTTAAATCACATGTTCAATATTTATTAAATAGGATGTCACAAAAAGTTTTCTTTCTAAGTAGAATTAGTAAGAATTTATCTTTGTATACTTTGTTACTCTTGTATGGGGCTATTGTGTCGCCATGTGTTGACTTTTGTTCAACAGTATTGTTCACCATAAACAATGGTGAAATGCAAAAATTACAAAAGCTGCAAAATAAGGCATTAAGAATTATATTAAAGTGCAATAAGTATACACCAATCAAGCTTATGCTCGAGGTGTTGAACCTGTTGAGTATAAGGCTATACATAGTCTACAAAACCATGATTTTTGTTTTTAAAATGAAAAACTGCATGTTACCATCTTATTTAAGTGATAGAGTAGCTGTTGTACAGGATATACATGAACACAATACAAGAAATGTAAAAGATCTTTACATAGAGCGATTTGACAGGGTTCGGACATCGAGAAACGTTTTTGTGAATGGTTTCATATTGTTTAATGCATTGCCGCAGAGTTTAAAATATTGTAATGACTTAAAAAACTTTAAGAGAAATCTGTTAGAATATGTTAAACAAAAATTTGAGTGATCCATTGAAGTTTCGATGTTGTAGCAGTGTAAATTAGTTAATTAAGTAAAATGTAAGAAATGTTATAGTTGTAAAATAGCTTTGCTAATAAAATACTTACTTACTTACTTAAAAAATGTCAATTTTGCAAAAATTCGCGTGGCCGTAGCGACCAAAGGTTGGTCCTAGACTGGCACATTGTATACGCGTTTTAATCCTAATGACGATATCTTTAATTTGGCACAAGATTTGCGACGATCGGATGAGAAATGAGGGAGTTATGGCGTTTTGAAATTTTTGCGATTTTTTTTAACCTCAGGCGATGAAATCTAAAAATTTTAAAAATAGCGCTTGTCGATTTTCCCTGTTTTGTTGAAATGTTGAAATGTCCAAATGTCAACTTCAAAATTTTGGAATTTCAAAATTTTGGAATATTGAAATTTTGGAATTTCAAAATTTTGGAATTTTGAAATTTTGGAATTTTGGAATTCCAAAATTTTGAAATTCCAAAATTTTGAAGTGATTTTATATTTTTTTTGAGTTTTTACTTAACTACAGTCTCCAAAGAAAGACTTTTTTATAGTTTCTAAAGAAAAGTAAACAAAATTTCTTGAATATTATAATTGTTTTTCATAAATATTTTACTTTATTTTGTATGTAGATTTTCTGTTGAATAAATAAAAAGTATTATTATTATTATTATTATTAACAGTTCCTGTAGAACAGTCAAAATTTTACATCTCAATTACTGAAATGTTTTTATTAAATACGTCAAGAATAAATTTATTCATTAATAAATATTAATATGAAAATTCTAGGAAATCCACAGCGTCATCAAAACCACATAAACTGATATATGTATGTACTATATAGACACATATATACTTTCTTCATATTTAGTTTTATTATCCGCAATAACTTCGGTTTTAAAGCAAAAATATTAAATATTTGAGCCACATATAAAACTATAAATAACAAGTTTATATTGCATACCATCTTTTGTGTTGCATCGATTCTTTAATACTGGTAAACTTATCAACCATGAGGATTTCCTAAGTGAAATATTCAACCAAACAGTGATTATGGAAATTCCGCCGATTCAAGTTTTGAAATAGGAATAACAAACTTCTCAACATCTACAATACGTCATTCAGTTCCCGAATATATTTGTGGAAACTTCGAAGACATTCCTTCCAATGTAATTATGTAATTTAGTTTTAATACAAGTGAAAGTTAAGGACTTCCATTTTGTGTGTTTACATGGACGAGATATTATCGTATTGTTTTGATTTCGAGAACAGCAAATATGTGGTAAGTGTTTGTACTTGGAATTAAATTGAATTCAATGTCATTCGGATAATTACCTATAATATTATTACCGTGCTTGACCTAACTCATATAATGTAGTTCTACATTGAATAATGCCAGTATGTAAATATGAAAATAAAATTTGTTAATACGTTTTGCAAATGTCTGGATACAATTTATTTATTTATTATTTTCGAAATAAATAATAAGTAATTACATAATAAACAAAATAAATTATTACATCGATATATTATTTAAATAATTCTCAGTAACTCTTCTCCAATAATTTGACTATATTCAAATTTCTATGTTAGAAAATTTGATTTATTTACTATTAAAATACCAAAAGAAAAATGATTTTAAATAATGTTTACACCCTATTAACATTTATTATTTAATATAAGTTTATATATACGCAAAGATGCATCAAAACGTTAAAGCTTTAATACTTTTAAAAGTGAGGATTGAAGACTTCTACAATAGTCGATTTGTTAATTAATATTAGTATTATTTTTCTTAGCTATAAAAATAGAACTTTGACCTTTTAAATTAAGCGTCAGTTCCAATATTTGCACATTATTATGTAATCAAAACATATTATTAAATATATTATAAATCTTTGGGTTTATGAGTTGTTTATTCTCTTTAACAAAAAAAAGAGAATAAACAAACTATACTTTATATACCAACCTTTATTTCCAATAATTCCAATATTTATTTTTCAAATTATATTGTAAAGTTAAAATTCTAATTAAATATTTATCAAAACGTATAATAGTATATTAAAAAACGAGTTTCATAAGGCACCATTTTGCCGCACGAGATCAGTTTAGAAAACGAGCCGCTTGCGGCGAGTTTTCTAAAGAGCGAGTGCGGCAAAAGGCCTTATGAAACGAGTTTTTTATACTATTTTTTCTATTTTGCGTTTTTTACATTAATAAATTGCTTAAATTGGAATTATTTAATTTGAAAGTTCAGAGTTTAATTTTTATATAAAGCATGCAGTTGGTCACATTGATACTTGACATTTTCAAATTTAAATCTTGCTATCCGCGAAGTATATTATATTACATATTATTTATTAATTTTCGTTAACATTACTTGATATTTCATTTAAAAATATAAACATGAGTGACATAGAAACATATATATGTTGTTGACAATTGTATACAATATACGTTGTTTGTATAAAATACGGATATATATCATATCTGTCAAATTTACATAAATTCTTAAAATCAAATGACAGCAATGATATTTATTTCTGTATTCGAACAACGCCAACATTGAAAAATGAAAAAAAGTGTATCGAAATAGAGCTCATTTCGATACTGTTTTTGGTTTCATAATGAGTTCATTTCGAACGCAAAATAGAAAAAATATATTATATATATATATATATATATATATATATATATTCTGTCATTTATATTTTGTATTCTCTTGACAAAGGCATCATTGCCGAAACATGTAGAGTTATTTTAAATATATATACTTTGAAGTAATGAACCAGACCTTTAATCGCCGACTTATTTAGTTTACCTTATCATACCAAGGTCACGAAGATATTATATTTATATATATATATATATATATATATATATATATATATATATATATATATATAAAGTAAAGCCAGACCTTTAATCGCCAACTGATTGAATTTACCATATCATACCAAGGTCACGAAAATATTATATTTATATATATATAATATAATGGTGCTATTACCATTACTTGAATTTAAATATAGTATTTATTTGAAATTTTAAAAAAAGTTATTTTATTGGTTATTGTGAAAATTCTTTCTTTGGAGACTGTGGTTAAGTAAAAACTTAAAAAGGTATATAACGCCTTACCACAATTATTAATCGTATCCTAAATATGTATTTCGACAACTAAGTTGTCATTATCAGTAGGTAAAAACCACTAATTAAAAAGTCGCACATGGGGCACGGTATCAAATCATAGTTATCAACATAAGACAGCTTCCTTTAATTTCTTAGTCAATCGGTTACTAAATTTTCCGTTAACAAAAGAGAGATATGAAATAGAACTGTAGTTCATTAAAAATATCGCGAAATACAATGGCTTTGCCATAGAAATAATCAATAAATTAATTAGAAAAACAAAAATAAAAAATACAATCCGCGAATCCACAAGTTTGATATCTCAAAGTAACCAGGAGAAAAAGTACATGTGTTTACCATACCACCCCGTCACGAAAAACATTAATAAAGTTGTGAAAGAAAGTGGTCTCCAGGTTGCCTTTGGGTCCGAAAATACTATCAAAAGTCTCCTAGGGAATACTAAAGATAGAGTTAATTTCAATTCGAAATCAGGTATATACGAAATTAGTTGCGAGGATTGTAATTTGAAATATATAGGCCAAACTAAACGACCAATAATAACCCGTTTTAAAGAACACATATCACATATTAAATACAATAGACCGGATAAATCGAATGTTGCCAACCACGCTTTAAGCACACTACACAATGTATCGATTACAGGGTTGAAGTTGGTTAAAGGAATTAATAAACCCCACGAACTTGATGCTTATGAAAGTATATATATCGCGAAAAATAAACAAAATTGCATGAATAGCGATAGATCACCGATTCCTTTCAGTTGTCTCTTTTCATTTTTATTACCATAATTATGTCATCGTCGTTTTAAAATTGAAGTTATTAGGACATATTTAGTACCGTTCCCTTAAGAAAAGAATGTTTGCCGGTCTTTCGTTCGACATATTTCAACTCGGAGAATAAACTTATCTGTAGGCCTTTTTTCCTTAAGAGGTAAGTGCTTTTCGACCTTTTCCTAGTTTATATTCGCATGTTATAATTAGTCTATACGTGGACGCGGTGTAAAGTAGTTGTTGCGTAAGCGGTTTTCTAGCTTTACTGTGCCCCATGTGCGACTTTTTAATTAGTGGTTTTTACCTACTGATAATGACAACTTAGTTGTCGAAATACGTATTTAGGATACGATTAATAATTGTGGTAAGGGGTTATATACCTTTTTAAGTTATTGGTTATTGTCAAGTATGTTCATAGATAGATATGACATATTTATTGGAGAGTATTAAAATTTTTTGTATATGTCAGTAAAAACTGGACAGACACACAGAATTGTTTTATACATTAATAATAAAATATCTTATGTTATCTCTGTAAAGGAAATTATGCCCAGTAACAATTAAGATATTTGCCATTTATTTTTAAATTTTATATATTACATTAGGATTAAACTAAAAAGTTAAATTATCTATGAAAATTCTGTATATTGAAAGGCATACGATATTTTTTAATTTAGAAATTTATACTAGCATCGCTATGGTTTTGGTTGTTGATTTTTGAAAAAGTGAGATTGATTTGAAGTTTTTCGAAGAGAAACAGATTAAAATTGGTAATAGATGTGTTGAAAAGCCAACAAATTTAAAGATATACAATATAAATATTTAAAAAATCTACTTACTTGCGCCCAGAAACTTGTGCATATAAAACCATATTAAAATTATAATCCAATAATAATATTGACGTTGGAGCTTATATCTGACATTACATGGGATAACCCATAATGGTTATCTACTAAAAGCCGTTCCTAATTTGTGAAATGAACATTAGGCATAATCAAGAACAATAAATATTAAAGGAGATTATTTACCCAGAATATCCAGAGGGACTGTATATAAGGAAAGTTCGAGACTATTAATAACTATTTCGTCCATCTACGAAGGGATTTTTCCTGTCTAATTTTCAAGCGGTTAACTTAATACATCTGGCAAGAACTTTGAATATATATAAGGAGACATAGTGGACTTAATCTTGGTATTTCTTTTATTAGCTTACCTATTTATTTATATTAGTAATTACTCTGTTGCAATAACCAAATTTGTTTAAATAATTTTCTCCTGAGTTGTCAAAATTTTAGATTCTTTGACGAAAACTGTAAAATTTATTTTAATGTTAAAAAGGTAAGAGGTGATATTATAAATAAATCTACTTACATTAAATTTTTTGGTGTTAATATATTGCTATGCATTTCTAAATAAAATTAAACTTTTTTTTAGCAGGTGGACTGTTTTCGATTATGTGTTTATTTTAACGGGTGGAAAGAATGTTAGCTTTGACAACACTTTGTTCTCGGACATGTGTTTTTTCATTTTATCTTGTGATCTTTATATTGTTATTATACAGGGGGTGTTTATATAATAGGTAGATATATTGCTGACAAGTTATTTAAATATTACCAAAGTATTTTTAATAATATAAAAAATATTATTAAAAATGGGGTGTGAAGAACACAATACAAGTTCATTTATGTATTTTTGAATGTATCTTCTCCAAAGACGTAGATACGTATTTCACATTTCTACATGATTCTCAATACGCCCCTGTTGCAGAAGACACATTCAAACAAACATAACTACGTTACTATCTAAAATACATAAATGAACTTGTATTGTGTTCTTCACACCCCATTTTTAATAATATTTTTTATATTATTAAAAATACTTTGGTATTATACAAATGTAGTGAGGTTTTACCCACTCAAGTATGTCTCAAATTATGTTGTCATATACATATTCGGCTCATGCCGATAAGTAGTGAAGACACGAGAATACAGTTTTGTATAAATACGGTGGTTACCGACTATAGAAAACACGTCTGCTTCGGCTTTTATTATGCAGACAGCGCTGAATATTCCTTCACGCTCTGTCTGAATAATTTCGGCTAGATAGTAACGTAGTTATGTTTGTTTGACTGTGTCTTCTCCAACAGGGGCGTATTGAGAATCATGTAGAAATGTGAAATACGTATCTACGTCTTTGGAGAAGATACATTCAAAAATACATAAATGAACTTGTATTGTGTTGTTCACACCCCATTTTTAATAATATTTTTTATATTATTAAAAATACTTTGGTATTAATACAAATGTAGTGAGGTTTTACCCACTCAAGTATGTCTCAAATTATGTTGTTATTCAAATATGTTGCATCATTAGTTGAATTTGTATTTTTTTGTACGTAGAGTTCTAGTATATTTCTTGATTTGTTGTTTTCTTCAGATGTAATTATTGCGGCTTTATCGAAATTGAAAGTGTGTTTTGTTTGTTTGATGTGTTTTTTTTAAGGGCTGTATCTACAGTATCGAAACGTCAAATTAAATATTGTTAATTACCCGGCCGCTACTCTCAAAAAATGTAAAATTTTATCTCGAATTAGGGCCAAGAAAATAAGAAATTCTTTCTAATACTATATATAATAATGTAGAATTTGGAACAATTATTATAACTAGAGCTGAGGATGTTTGCGGTACGGCAGGACCGTATGTAGTGCATCCCCACCAGCGTATAATCACGATGCAGCGAAACACTTTAGTTAGTCGTGAACTGGCAACGTGATCGTGTGTTGTCTTGAGCTCTATTTAATAAGTATGACGGACGTGCCCAAGCCAAGAAAGCGCCCATTGTATAACGACGTGAAGAAATTTATCCGAGACTTTCCCGATTTGTATTATAATGGAGCAAAAGTGGTTTGTAAATTATGCGATAAACAGTTACTTTGCTGGGACAAATACGACTGTAAAAGACATGTTGAAAGTGTACACCACAAAGACAAAAAAAATAATGTGCTGTCTAAAACGCAATTCATTTTCCATTTATTGACAATGCTACTCGTCTGCGATGTGCCAGTTCACCTGATAGATAAAAAAGCCTTTCACGACTTTTGGAATAAATACAATTCCAACATAAAGCTACCGTCACGGAGAACGTTACTCACCTATTTACCAATTGTGCGTGAGGACATTGAAAACAGAATGAAAACAGTAGTAAATGATAAACAGTTATGGGTATGTGTCGACGAAACGACAGATCGAAAAAAACATTCTATTGTGAATATTATAGTGCGTGTACTAGATCCTGTCAAATCAACATTTCCCATTTTATTAGCCAGCAAAAGATTGGAAAAGTGCACTAGCGAAGTAATTACGAAGGTAGTGCTCGATACGCTACAAAAATTTCAAGTTTCAACTAATCAACTCCTGATGTTTATGAGCGATGGTGCTGCGACAATGCGTTCTGTAGGCCGTTCTCTTAAAGCAGATTGTGAGAGACTTTTGCATGTGACATGTAAAGTTCATGCTTTACACCTTGTGGCACAAACTATTCGGCAATGTTATCCAGAGGTGGATGCATTAATAGCAACCACAAAAAAGTGTTTCTAAAATCTCCCAAACGAATTCGAGAGTTTCACAGTCGGTGCCCTGGTATTCCCGAACCACCAGAGCCAATCCTTACACGTCGGGGAAGTTGGTTAAAGGCGGCATTTTATTATGCCAAGTATTTCCAACAAATAAAATCTGTGGTTCTACAATTCAATCCTGCCGAAGCTGTAGCCATTAAGGAAAGCCAGAGACTCTTTCAAAACCCTTCCCTTGATGCAGATTTACAAACTATTTATAACAATCATATAGGATTGTTTAACGCAGTCGAGAAATTTCAAAATACTGCATTATCGTTAGCGGAGTCACTGCAAATACTGGACGATGTACACGCCCAGCTATGCGCAGTAAATGACAACAAAAATGTTAATGTAATAGAAAAGTTCGAGAGTGTGATAAACAATGATTTTTATTTTACCAGATTAAAACAAATTAGTAATGGTGCAAGTGTAGATACGGTTTCTATCTATAAAGATTATTTTAATTGTGCGTGTGTTACATCCGTAGATGTCGAGCGGTCTTTCTCAAAATATAAAAAAATTTATTCATCACGGCGTACATCGCTCACCGCTACAAATATGGAAACGTATCTAATGCTACAAACTTACTGCAAGTCTTATCCACTTGGCGCTATGCTATAATAATCGTAAATAAGGTAAGTGTGTTATTTATATACAGTACACATAACTGACATACCTAAGTGATATAAATAGCGAATGCATGTAAAGCAATAAAAACACGCATGCATCACCGATCGAAACAAGGTCATTATATTCGTGCGTTTAACTGAATACTATCCTGGCACACCGCAAACATCCCCAGCTCTAATTATAACTGTATGAGAAACATTCAACAAGAAACAATTACAAATGTGCAAAGAAGTTTTTACGATTAGTGTATTGTTCGTTTAGATCAGGAGATTGTTTTGGGCATTTAGTGAAATAAAAGTTTAGAATTCTGTTTTGGTTTCACTTCTTTTACAGCGAAGTCACTTAAGTTTCGAAAATTTCTATTTATTTATAAATAAGCATTTTTTTGTGTAATATATAGAGAGGTACACTCCACTTAGACGGACTATATTTTAATTATGACTACGCCCCAGAGAAAGTTCTTCATCAATTTTTTTTATTGTGTTGTATTTTAAGGTTCAGTTCCTACATATGTATATTTATGATAATGCTTTACTTCAAAACGGATTGTTTCGCGCAAGATGAATGCTTCAGTGGTGGTAAGATTTATTAATATTATTTAAATTAATGATTTAAATTACATTAAATTAATTACAAAAGCTATAATCCGGAAGGAATTCTTGTAATAATTACACAATTGTTTAATTTTTTTCTATTGTAATTTTAGACGATGCGCCTGGTATCAATGTCATAAATGATACAACCGTAGAAGTTACTTTTTCAAACAAGACTGCAAACATAACTCAAATAGAATATGGGGTAAGCTAGCAAAGAAAAATCTCCAATTTACATAACGTTTTTTTTATTTTGGCAGCGTATAGCGAATTTGGAATGCTCTGATAGCAAAAATGACACAAGGAAAATAGCAAAATCTTATATTATTAATGATTTACACCCATTTTCTGACTACGAAGGGGAGATAAGATATTACAAAATTGGCAACATTACTGAACAAAGCTGTGTGGAGAAAATATCGTTTAAAACTCCGGAAGCAGGTAATTTTCGAAACAATTTTTTTAGTCGTACAAAATTCTTTAAAAACTATGTTTTAGTGATTCTCAACGTTAAGGGGACACGTCCTCTCTCGCTGAGAATCACTAACTTACCCATAGGTTAAGAATTACTGTCATTTGTAGAGATGTAATTTAATCTCCGTTATATACATTATACAAGCCTGCATTTTTCAACTCTTTGAATGTTGATTTAAAAATTTTAACTGTTTTCTAGTAATTGGGTAGCGCTGATTTCAAATCTGCTTTTATTTTTTTGTATCACGTAAGGTTATTTTTCAAACCAGTAAAATCAAAAAAAATAGACAAAACACGATTTATTTCATTTATAAACTAGTTTTATATTATATTAAAAAAATACAAAAATATACACATAGAAACTATTAGAAATAGTTATTTATTCTTTATGCTTCTTAAAAAAACGTTTTCGTTTTTCAGAAAAGCTTCGTTTGGTTGTTTTTCTGTCATATTCAGCTAAAGGAAGATTTGAAGGTAGTTTCTGGGGCAAGCAAATTTGTTTGTTTCAACCTAGATCCCAGTACTTCAGAAAGATCTTTTGAAAGTCCCAAATCTCTTACTAAATCATTCAGTTCGGCTTGTGAAAATAGCTGAGGTTGATTTTGACCTGAGGTTGATGGTTCAAAATCACTATCCATCTGTACGGAGCCGGAAGTTGAAGAGGTTTCAATATCTTCTTGTAGTACTTTGGGGGGTATAGGTATAGGTACATGATCACTGCGAGGAACTGGTCTGATAGCTGATTTAATATTGTTTGGGTACAAAATATGTTTCAAAGTTTCTCTATTATGCTCCTTAATATCACAAAGACAAAAGTAGCAATCTTCGTGATGATTTTGCGGTTCTCTCCAAACCATCGGTATTCCAAAAGGAAGGCTTTTTCTATTCCCTTTGGTCCAACGTCTTAAACCTTCTTCACATACCTTACAAACAACGTGCGGTGCCCAATCTTTATCTTGATCTCCTAATTTGATTTTGAAATAAGTATAATATGCATTTTTCGCAAATTCACCAATTGGTCTCTTAAACTTTTTCAAGACGAAATATCCACAAATATAACAGAAATCATCTGGTTTGTTTTTGTAACACCGGCTAGACATATTTTTAGGCAATGTTTATTTATCAAATACCACGCACAACAAATTAATTTTACTTGTTTACTGATCGACACTCAGAGCTATAATGAAGTAAATGACATTAAAATATACATTTTGTTTGGAGTGATAAACTTGAAATCCTTCTTCGCAATACTAATAAAGTGAAAGCATAATAAATAGGATTTAGCAGGTAAAAATTCCCGGAAATCTTGTCCAAAATTAATACATGTATTAAAAGATTTACATCAGGTAATGAGAGCCTATTTAACAAATTTCTCTAAAACCACAACAGAAAATCATTTTTGGGTTAATACCTAGAATTTGAAGTAGTACATTCATTTTAAAATGTATTAAAACGCCTATTATAAGATTTTTTTTAAATTTTTTTCTTTTTCTTTTGTGCAAAAAAAAATCTGTGGGTGATAGAGACCAACTGTATTTTAATTAGTTATTACTATATAAAAACTGAGCTTAACAAACGAAAATCACGTCATCACAAATTTTATGCAGACCTGTGTTATTAATGCTGCTATTTAAACCAGAAGTGCTACCAATTTACCATTTGTTCTTTGGAAATAGAAGAAAATATCCTTTATAACTTTTGATCATCAAGGAATATCAACTTGAGGTGACATTGGGAAGGTTGTTGCAATTAAAAAAGTTTTTTAATTGCAACAAAAACAGAATGTGCGTTGCGAATATTTTTATTGGCTTTCGTCGCTACCAGACACAACACACTTTCATATTGTTTCTGGAAACTATAATAAGGCCCAAGTTGTCTTAGTTCTTGCGCAAGCAGAACGTTACCAATCAGTCCTTCCCAAACATTCACGCTGAAAATATTTATCCAAAATTGCATGTAGATTTTCAGTGTCCCAGACATGTTCGTTGTGGAAATTAGTGACTCTGGTGAAAGTCGCTGCGTCAGAAAAAAAGTGTAATCGGTATCAAATCCTCATTTCCTAAAATCTAAGCACAAAAGATTTGCCTAGGGGCATAATCATTAGGGACTGACTGGAGATGGTACGGGTACAAACCATTTTCGTGTAGCGTAATGTGTATTGATGACTTTGACTGTCTTGTTATTGTTGCAATTCTGCGGAGACTTATTCGTTGATCCTGTTCTATTTCCCGTTAGGACAACTTTAGCATGATCTCTGCGAGGAACTTTACGTTCACTGTTTGGTTTGGGGATAATCTTCTTTCTTTAAGGGATTGGAAACAGTTCTGGATAGTTCTGTCACAAGGAGATCTTGCGTACAATCTCGCAGCTCTAAAATCGTTACCATTGCAATAACCATACAAAAAAAACATATCAGCATATTCTTGATTTGTAAACTGAAATGGCATTTTTGGAAATATCAAGACAAGCAAAAACTTCAAAATTTATGACACTCTGAGTTTTGTTACAGGGAACTACTCGAGTCAAATATAGCGCAACCTTAACCACGCATATCTCTATTGGGAATTTACATTAAGTGAGACGCCACCATGCGGTAAATTTTTGAACTAGCATTGGAAGTATACTTGTATTATTTATTGGGTTCTATCATGTGTAAAGCCATTGTGTTTTCATTTCATTTTTTCCCGTGGTATTGCTTTACGGCAATTTTTTTTACGATTTTTACGCTAATGTTTTACGGCAAATTTGCCTTTCTAAACATCACCTATGATTAGCATATTCTTCACATGGTATTATTTTCGAAAATAATACACCGAAAAAAATATTAGAAATAAAATGTCCATACAGTGGAAAAAGATAAAAGTGCTGCAAATTGTATCGATTCATGTAATTATCTGATATCGGAAGAAAATAACACAGTGCTAAAGAAAAATCATTCATATTATGCCAAAATTCGAGTGCTTTATATTTGCTTCATATGACTCGAGTTACATAAACATTACAGTGCCTTTTGATAATGTATATTCATATAATTTAATTACAACTTTACGAAACAAATATATAAATAAAATATATAATTGTTTCAGCCTTTACTTGATGAAATTCCATAATAACTATTATCAGGATAAAATAAAACAAATTTTGATGAATTTCGCTTTTTAATTAACACTGTAACGGTCGTTTCGTTCCAACCTGAGCTTCATCAGACATATAACTAACTTATTTACAAATTTTTTTAACACAAGTATACGGTAACAAACACATGTTTTATTTTAAATAGTTGAAGGAATGGGTACTTTTTATTACTAAAATGTCTATGCACAAAACTTTCACTACGGTTTATACAATACTGTTCTTACGTAATAAAACTAGGGGTTTACATTATATTACAGGGAGGTACCGAAATTCTATGGAAAAATACAATATGTGACTGTCTGAATATCAAATAAATAAATTGAGTAAGGGTGAATTATTTGTTTCTAATTGATCATTTAGGATCATGTCGGTTTTCTTTAATTTATTAATTTCAAGTGACTCTAATAAATTAAGTTTTTTGCCCTTATTTTCTACGTGTAATATTTTAAATTCTTTGTTAAAATTGTGGTTCGTTGAATTAATATGAGACGCATATGAAGAGTCACTTTTATTATTTCTAAATGAAGAAAAATGTTCTTTGATGCGTATTTCAAACGATCTGCCTGTCTGTCCGATATACGTCATAGGGCAACTATCGCAGGTTAACTCATAGACTCCTGACTTTTTATTGTTGTTTGTTAAATCTTTATTGTTTTTTATAAATTTGGATAAATTGTTGTTAGGTATATACGCTGTATTAATGTCATACTTTCTTAAATATTTACAAATTTTTGTGCTTGAAGAGCCTATAAACGTGATCATTTTAAATTTTTGGGTGTTATTATTTAATATTGGGTAAACTTGTGACATGGCTTTTGTAAGGAGTTTTTTATTTAAAATGTTATCTATTATATTCCTTTTATATCCATTGTTGATAGCTATTTGTTTAATTAAATTTAACTCTTTCTCCAAATTTGTTTGGTTCAACGGAGTATTGATTAATCTATGTATAAGACTGTGTTAAGCCGCTAATTTGTGTTGTATCGGATGGCAAGAAGTGTTATGAATAGTTATATCTGTAGTTGACGGTTTGTGGTAAATTGCAAAGTTACATTTGTTGTTAATTCTAGTAATCGTTAAATCGAGAAAGTTAATATGTACTATTATTTGTTTCCTGTTCCATTGTAAACTTAATATTGTGATGCAGTGTATTAATATAATCAAATAATAAATTTAATTGTCTCTTTGTTCCTATGAAACCTAGTAATATATCATCTACATATCTGTACCAAAATAATACATTTTGAAAAAGAGGATTTTTTGAAATAGAATTTTCAAGATGATCCATAAAAGTCTCAGCTAATAACGGACTTAGGGGATTACCCATGATTAAACCTTCTTCTTCACTCGTTTTAGAAAAACCTAGTAATAATATTATAAAAAATAAAGTCAGTGAGCACAAATTCTTTAGTAGAAATTGAAAATCTAATTTCACAATAGAAGAAAAATCATTATTAGAAAAAGGTTTTAATTATAATGTAAGACCTGAAATAACATGTAATACGTTAGATTATTTAGCTGTAGGGACGGAAATCGCATTAACAGATACCCCTAATAATTTGTCCAATAAATTTGCTGCTTAGAACATCCTTAAACGGGAAACCGAAAGCATAAATCATAATAGAGAACTTAAGATTATCAAATCTATAAAGAATAAATCTACACATAATTCGCTAGTTTTTACTCGAGCGGATAAAGGGAAAATGGTTGTAGAAATGAACAGAGTAGATTATTTGAATAAAACGAATGAGTTTTTAGTAACGAATAAATTTGAAATAATTAAGAGAGATCCTACAGAAAAATTTCAACAAACTCTAAAAACAGTTATAAGAAATTCTGCTAATCTTTTTAGTGAAAAGGAACAAAATAGTTTAATCATTATGAACCCTCAACCCCAAAAATTATATTCCCTTATTAAATTACATAAAGAAAATTACCCGATTCATCCGGTTGTTTCATATGTGACAGCTCCGTCCTACAAACTCTCGAAAAGGCTTATAGATATAATTATTAAATATACAGGATTTAAACCTAAATTAAGCGTAAAAAACTTATATGTACTAATAAACAAAATCAAAGACTTTACTTTAACGTCTAACACAAAACTCATTTCCTTTGACGTCCAAAATTTATTCCCTAGTATCCCTCCAGAAAAAACGGTTATTTTAGTAAAAGATCTTCTCCATAAAAATAATGTAAATCCAATAATTATTAATGAAATTCTTGATTTACTAAACATATGCATAGAACAAAATTACTTTCAATTTAATGAAAACATATACACTTGCAAAGAAGGTTTAATCATGGGTAATCCTCTAAGTTCGTTATTAGCTGAGATTTTTATGGATCATCTTGAAAATTCTATTTCAAAAAATCCTCTTTTTCAAAATGTATTATTTTGGTACAGATATGTAGATGATATATTACTAGGTGTCATAGGAACAAAGAGACAATTAAATTTATTATTTGATTATATTAATACATTGCATCACAATATTAAGTTGGAACAGGAAATAAATAATAGTATTAACTTTCTCGATTTAACGATTACTAGAATTAACAACAAATGTAACTTTGCAATTTACCACAAACCGTCAACTACAGATATAACTATTCATAACACTTCTTGCCATCCGATACAACACAAATTAGCGGCTTATCACAGTCTTATACATAGATTAATCAATACTCCGTTGAACCAAACAAATTTCGAGAAAGAGTTAAATTTAATTAAACAAATAGCTATCAACAATGGATATAAAAGGAATATAATAGATAACATTTTAAATAAAAAGCTCCATACAAAAGCCATATCACAAGTTTACCCAATATTATATAATAACACCCAAAAATTTAAAATGATCACGTTTATAGGCTCTTCAAGCACAAAAATTTGTAAATATTTAAGAAAGTATGACATTAATACAGCGTATATAACTAAAAACAATTTATCCAAATTTATAAAAAACAATAAAGATTTAACAAACAACAATAAAAAGTCAGGAGTTAACCTGCGGTAGTTGCCCTATGACGTATATCGGACAGACAGGCAGATCGTTTGAAATACGCATCAAAGAACATTTTTCTTCATTTAGAAATAATAAAAGTGACTCTTCATATGCATCTCATATTAATTCAACGAACCACAATTTTAACAAAGAATTTAAAATATTACACGTAGAAAATAAGGGCAAAAAACTTAATTTATTAGAGTCACTTGAGATTAATAAATTAAAGAAAACCGACAAGATCCTAAATGATCAATTAGAAACAAATAATTCCACCCTTACTCAATTTATTTATTTGATATTCAGACAGTCACATATTGTATTTTTCCATAGAATTTCGGTACCTCCCTGTAATATAATGTATGTGTTATTTTACCCTGATAATAGTTATAAATAAAATGGTACAAATAATATGTAAAAATAAAGATTGAAAGAAAATTTTAAGTACTTTTCAATTTTAAAATTGCTCATGCTCATGATGTGTTGGAGATCATTAAATAACATTCAATAGACATTTATTGTAAACAAAGTTATTCACAATAGCATGAAACAGTATATCTTTTATTTAGTAATTTATGTTAAAGAATTCTTCAAATTCATAATAATTGGATTTTTCACTTACATCGTGTTATTTAACAGCTCGAGTTAAATAACTAGTTGTCAAAAAGCTTTATTATCAGTACAATATTCTTATATGTTTGAGTACGCAGATAAAGTAGAGTTTTAAAAGAAGATGTTTCTTTATGAAGAAATTAAAATCAACATAAAATAAAATCCCGAACCAACTTCGAAAACACTTGTTAACACGATACGCTATATACAAAACTATAAGGGTAACTATACCTTCATTCGACGCCATCTTGGCAACGATCGTGGCGCCCCCATGGGTAATATTAATTCCTAATAATAGTCGAGAATTTGACCCATGTTTATAAGAAGTTTTTTTCTTCTTCTTAACCAAGGAATCACTATACAAAAACTTCCAACTACCTCATAAGAAATATAATTTAAAATTAAATTAAAATATTCTTATATACACGAAGTGTAACAATATTTTATTCTATAATCGAAATCAATTGAAGAGAATATTAAGAAGATAACTGCAATAAAAACATTTCTCCTAGAATAATACTTTCTATTACGAAAATTTGCGGTCAAGGTTTAATTTTCTAAAAGAGTTTTTAAGCAAAAGTTGTACAATTTTTAAAACTTATCTTAAGAATAAAAAAGCAGCAGGTTGTACTAAATTCAAATAGCATTTGGGGGGGGGGGGGGATAGAATCAAAACAACATCATTAGATCTAGGTATTTATTTCAAAATATACACCTAAATGTTTAGATATTCACAAATGATTTCTAAATATTTCAGCTACATTTGGTATCAATGAAGTACCCAGAATAAGTCATAAGTACTCTGAAACGGAAGCAACGGTGACAGTAGAGTGGCCCTGTGAACGTTTAAGAGGACACATTCAACATAGCATCACTGTCACTTGTCGAAGTTACTATTGCACCAGCCGAATTGTGGAATATGGTGAAACGATACAAACGATATGGAGCTATAATATTTATTTTAAAATAGATAAGCAGACTAGATATGTTGTAACACTTAAGTACTGGCGAGATACAGATATTCATACAATGGACTACGAAGTACCCATTAATCTACTGGGTAAGGTTAATATGTTTTTTTTATTTGTTAGTTTATTATTAGTATACAATGTGTCCGGGAAAATGTGGGAAATCTCTCGGATTCAGATAGAACATTAAAAAATAAGATGACAAGTTCCCCTAATTTTTTTCCTAGCGGCCGTCCCTAGGGAGATACGACCTCCTAAAGGACGCCACTGGAAATCAATTTTTCTTGAATAACTTTTAAACTACTTATTATAATTTAATGAAAATTTAATATGATAAGCAGTAGTAAGGACCTCTTAAAATACTGCCCTTAAATTTAAATTAGCATGTTTAGTTTACCAGGGGCGGACTAGCTTGTACATTTTAATGCTTACATTTTTAACACCCTGTATGATAAGGAGTTAAAAAAAACAAACTTGGATACCTTGAACATTAAGTTAAAGAAAAGGTACTCTTGTTCATTGTCGATAAAATGAACCGTTTTCGAGGAAAAAAAAAATAAAAGAATTAATGTTTTATTTCTATTAAAAAGAACCATGTTATTTATTTTTTTTTGTCTGCAACAAAGTGTGATACAAAAGTCTGAAATAAAACTGTTTCCAGTACTAAAAAACGCATTGTTTTTACAAACGTTACTATGGTACCCACGAATTAATAAATATCTTGCATTGACGTGTAAATTTTAAAGCTTGTAATCTTTCATATTGTTAACACGTTGATCGTTTACTTCGATATTAATTTATTGAATTTTGAATATCTTGGTAAATTTAATTAGATAATGGGATACACATTTAGTGAGTTTGCAGATATGCATCTTATGTACGGTCTTGCATCTTGAAATGCTTTGGAAGCAAGAAGGTTGTATGAAGAAAGATATCCTAATCGCAATATTCCAAATCAGAAAACATTTCAGTGACTTGACCAACGTCTAAGAGAGACTGGTGGGCGATTCCATTTAATAAGGTAACATTATTGACTTTCTTTAATGTTTTAGGAAGTTTTGCGAAAAAAAGTACTGATGCTGGTGTGAGAAGAACAGTACGTACGTTTGAGGAAAATATTTTGGATACTGTAGGTGATACTCCTTCAATAAGCACTCGAAGATTAGCCGCGCAGCTTAATACGTCAAAAACGACAATTCATGAAGTACTTAAAGAACAGTTGTTTTACCCTTATCAACTGCAAAAAGTGCATCTACAACTTTCTGAAGATTTTCCTCGTAGAATCCAGTTCGCAAACTGGCTGTTAGATCATCTCAAAACCTTGGTGAATTCCTCTCCGGTTGATACTAGGGAGGAACTTTTACAGAGAATCACATTTCATTGTGATGTGATAAGAAACAATGCTGGGTTGTTGTGGCGAGTACAGCAGTCCTTTATTCGTCGTGCCCACGAGTGTATCAGAGTTCACGGAGCCCATGTTGAACCCACTTATGAAGTTTTTAATATTATTTCTAATTAGCGTATTTAGGTTCAATCGTTGCAAGCTTTAGTGAGTACATTTCTAAACATAATTTTTGTTAAGGTGCCTTTCTGGGACAAAACTGCATTTCTAAGAATCTTTTTAATTTTGTCGTATTAAATAACCTAAACTAAAACTTTTTTGTTCCTGGAATGACTTTTGTATCACACTTTGTTGCAGACAAAAAAAAATAAAAAACATGGTTCTTTTTAATAGAAATAAAACATTAATTCTCTTATTTTTTTTCCTCGAAAACGGTTCATTTTATCGACAATGAACAAGAGTACCTTTTCTTTAGCTTAATTTTCAAGGAATCCAAATTTGTTTTTTAACTCCTTATCATACAGGGTGCTAAAAATGTAAGCATTAATGTAAGCATGTAAAAATGAATGTAAATGTATGTAAAGCATGTATGTAAAGTATGTATGTAATGTATGTAAAGCATGCAAAATGTAAGCATTAAAATGTACAACCTAGTCCGCCCCTGGTAAACTAAACATGCTAATTTAAATTTAAGGGCAGTATTTTAAGAGGTCCTTACTACTGTTTATCATTAAATTTTCATTAAATTATAATAAGTAGTTTAAAAGTTATTCAAGAAAAATTGATTTCCAGTGGCGTCCTTTAGGAGGCCGTATCTCCGTAGGGAGGGCCGCTAGGAAAAAATTATGGGAACTTGTCATCTTATTTTTTAATGTTCTATCTGAATCCGAGAGATTTCCCACATTTTCCCGGACACATTGTATGTGGCATATTGATGTCACATACATAGCCGGAGATATTGCGGGCGTTATCGGATTTGATATCGGCAGCTAGCCGTGTGAATGAAAGGAACCTTGAATTGCAAATTAGTGTGCAGTCGTGTCGTGTGCAAATATGCCACGATCGGTGAGCTTGTTTAACCGTCCCATGTGGACTACAGTGCGTAAATTCAATGACAATTTCCCGGATCTAAAATACGATAAATGCACGGTGTGCAATAGATTTTTGATGTATCGTAGGAGAAGAGATTGCGAAATACACGTAAATAGCATAATGCATGGCAACAGAAAAGGACTGTACCAGAAAAACAAATTTCATTTATGTTTTTTTACCAATCGTATTGAAAGTAGCGATTTCTAAGAATTAAGAGCTAATTAAAGACGTGAGCTAAAGGGTTGTGATGTCAATGAAATTAATATAATTAAAATATTCCTTGCGAAAAATACTTTAAAATGATATGTCACATGATATGGTTTACATAATTATAAAATATGTAAATTTTAGTACGGGATCGGTATAATTTTAACATGGAGAAGAAATAGCTCAATTAGTATATGAAATTACTAATTAAGGAATAACTAAAATAGAAGTTGTATGTAATTATAATAATAATTAAATTAAAATGTTATAATACAAATTCGAAACGAACATTCAAGAATATGAAATTCCTGGGTTTACCGTTTGGTAGATATTCTCGGAAGGCTATCTTTTATGACCACTACATTACAAAAAATTAATTTTTTAACATTTTAAATTTGATTATTTGTAAATAATATAATTTAAAAATGGCATTAAAAATGTGAATACTGTTTAAGAATTAAATATTGTTGTATCATCATAATTCATTATCTCACAAAATGTTCTGACAAAGGAAAATATTATCTAGTGTTATTTTACATTGACACTATAACGAAGTAACGTGTAAGAAACGCTACAAATATAGATTATTTTCACTTACAGAACCACCTCCGATTCAAACTGTAATAGCATATAATCTAAATGACACATCTGCAAGTTTAAGATGGCTACCACCTGCCGATAATATAGAACTCTACGAAATGAGTTACTACGGTTTTGAAGATGAGAAGGTAGTGACAATAAATGCATCGTCAAAGTGCAAGATATGGCCGGATTACGTATGCGTTACTGTAAATGATGAAGAATTTTTGAATCAAGGGTATACTTATGAGGTAAGTTCCAACGAAGAATTATTTCTTTAAGAAATTTATATGCTCTTGTCGAACTTTTTATCATCATTTACGACATTAATTTATTGCAGATTCGCGCAAAATTGTTTAATATAAATAGGTACGGAAAATACAGGGTTTTTACTACAAAGCCGAACAGAACAAGAGGTAAGAAAATTTAATTACTGTCTTTACTATGAGATAAGTATAATTGTTACAATTATTTAAGATACACACTTACATAAAGAGTTTTTACCTTTTTGTCCTATTATGCTAGGTTTAGGATTTGTTAATGCTCCACGTTTGGGCGCCAAATTTATTGTTAACTGAACGCCAAGCTTATTGTTGTTTTTAGCAGGTCGCCAGATTAGCTATAGCAATTATTGGAGATCTAACGCTTAAATAATGAATCTTAATCCTTTAGTATGTAGTACATTTACGGGACTACCAACATTAAAACTTATACGTAGGCTATTCAAATATAACTAGGACTGTTGAAATTAAATTCCCAGTTGATGCCCAATTTTATGTCACATTTTAGCATGACAAAATTAGACAAACGGAAGAGCAAATAAAATTTAATTTGATTTTCTCGACAGTAAGGACATCAATAAATTTTACTAATTAATTAATAAACCCCACGAACTTGATGCTTATGAAAGTATATTTATCGCGAAAAATAAACATACTTCCTTGAATAGCGATAAATCACCGATACCGTTCAGCTGTCTATTCTCATTTTTATTACCATAAGTGGGAGCGTGGGAACAGCAGAAATTTAGACAGTTGGGAAGCCATACATATGAAACAATACAATAATTACCTCCTTAACAATGACATGTCACCTATTAACAATAAACTTTTAAATTGTATACAATTGTATATGTGATTGTATATATATATATATAATTATAATTATATATAATGTGTATATATATATATGTATAATATATATATACACATGAAACCGGTGAGTTTTATTATCATTCATTGTTCATTCATTGTTTATTTCTGTAATTTTCTTTCTTTCTGTAACTGTAGTTTAATTGAAAATTTTCAATTCATTTATACAGATTTAACCACTTTAATTTTTCCTTACTCCAGGCGCGGCTCGTGATGACGTATTTTGGTTTGCAGTACAATGATACGAGTGCCTCGTGTGTTTTCGGTGTTTACTAAGCAAACGTTACATTTAGTACACGAGAATACACGAAGCACTCGGATCATTGTACTGCAAACCAAAATACGTCATCACGAGCCGCGCCTGCCTTACTCATTATTAATCTAAGTTTAAATTTTAACTTTAATTGTTAATATAATTGGTAATTCAGTCTTTAATCCAATTTTAATTCTAATGGTTAATTTAATTGTTAATTCAGCCTCACAAAAGCAAACACAGGTCTCACGTTTTCATTGTACGTTTTCACTGTAGTAATTCTTGTTTCTAGTTACCTTACTGTATTGTATTTTAATTCAAATCTTCAATTCATTTATACAGATGTAATCACTTTAATTGTCCTTACTCATTATTAATCTAATTTTAAATTTCAACTTTAATTGTTAATCTAATTGGTAATTCAGTCTTTAATCTAAGCTTAATTTTAATTGTTAATTTAATTGTTAATTCATTCTCACAAAAGCAAACACAGTTCTCATGTTTTCATTGTATTAATTCTTGTTTCTAGTTACTTGAAAAAGACTGAATAATAATAAAAGTCGAAACGTCGTAGAATAAAACAACAAAATTCAATAAAAGGTCGCTAAACCAATAAAAAGTCTATTATTTTTAATATTAAGACACGGCCAATAAAATAAATAAGAAAAATAAAATTCTTATAAACACTAAATAGGTATATATATATATATATATATATAATATGTATATATAATTGTATATAACTTTTAAATTATATACCAACTATATCTAATAATTCATAGATCCTTTTCACGTTACTTTATTGTTATTTAATATAACTCAACACAGTCAGATGTCTGGTTTTTTTCATATGTAGCGATCCTTCCCAAATTTGCCCTTCTTAGAATTCCAATAGAGTTTAGTTTTTACAATATACGACCGTACTTTCCGATTATTTGCATGTTTCTTAACCATGTTTAGACCTTTTTCTTTAAGTATGTAAGTGTTTGGCTCGACCTCCCTCGTAGTTTAGATTGGCATGTTAAATTTAGTGTATACGGGGACGCGGTGTATAGTAGTTGTGCGTAAGCGTTTCTCTTGCTTTACTGTGCCCCATGTGCGACTTTTAATTAGTAGTTTTTACCTACTGATGATGACAACTTAGTTGTATACGAAATACATATTTAGGATACGATTAATAATTGTGGTAAGA
This sequence comes from Melolontha melolontha, assembly GCA_935421215.2. Lineage (NCBI taxonomy): Eukaryota > Metazoa > Arthropoda > Insecta > Coleoptera > Scarabaeidae > Melolontha > Melolontha melolontha. The sequence continues at coordinate 8,145,021 of OW285241.1, forward strand.
GGTTATATACCTTTTTTAAATAAATTTTAGTTCAATCTTTTTTCTAATATACCATATAGTTCTGATCTTTCTCTCTCTGATTTTTATTTGGTTCGGCAATTAAAATATTTTTTAGAAGTGAATGTTTAATCCAGACTTTTTGCATCAAAATAATCTTCTAGATTAATGGCGTAAATCTCATTGTGTATTCTGTAGAGACCAGAAGGACTATATTAAATAATAATAACATTTTCTTTGTTGTAATACTGTAATAAATAAAGGGTGACTTACGGGAAAACGGACGATTTTCAAATAAGCAGTACAACGTTAATTTACAAAATAATATTATTTTATTGTTACGCAAAGAAAGATCAGAACATACAACTTAATTAAACAGCCATTTTTTGAAAATTATTTAACAAAATCATACTTAACTCGAGTCAACATGTCTTGGTCGATCAGATGTAGCTCTTCTGTAATTGCATGATCAAATTTCGAAGTTTGTGTGCATAAACACGTTCTCTGACATATCCTCACAGGAAATAGTCACAGGAGGACAAATCCGGTGACCCTGACGGGCACAGTACGTCACCAAAACGCGAAATCGCCTGACCAGAAAACATGTTTCTCACAACTGTCATCGATTTGTGGGCAGTGTGCGCTGTGGCACCATCCTGTAGGAAATAAACATTTTCCATGTCTGTTCCTCGCATCTGAAGTTCTAGTCTAAGAAACGTATTTAACATGTGAACATAGTCTGTGAGCTCACTGTCGCCGCGATTACTCCAAAAGTGTAGAGGTTTTTCATGAACGTTACAGGGATTTTGAGTTTTGTTTGTTTCCCTAGCCGTTTAGGTGGAAATTAGCATCGTGCTAATTAACACTATTGCTTTAGGATTATCATTAAACAACACTTGCATACGCACTGTGAAATCCTCTCTTGATAGTCCCTCACTTTGAGCTGCTGGATCATCTGCATTTTGTATGGATGAAATATCAAATCTAGTCGCAAAATCTTCCTCACATAATCACGGCTCATATGTAGTTCTGGTGCATGCCTACGGGCAAATCGCCTCAGACTTCTGATTCTTCTTCTGACGTCCTCACAGTTGTTGCAGGGCATAGTGTCTTTGTAATTTTTCCTGTAGTTTTGAACGCCTCAACCCATCTTAATAACGTGTTGCGGTTTGAAACTGTGTCATTCCGATCGATATTGAAGTGGCGACGAAAGATCCGCCGTATTGTGATAACAGACTCATAACAGACGAATAAAAGTATCGTAAGCGAAATTACGATGCTGTATCGTCCACTGCTCCATTGTGACTGAAATGGTAGACTGCATTCAAGTGAATGACATATCCTTAATCTTCCAAACACCTGTAACAGCCATGCTGCAAAAAAATGCCAAAAATATCCGTTTCCCATTCAGTCACATAAACAAATGTGGATTATTTTAAAATCAAAGACTATACAAGCAAAATTATTATTAGAGAACGGACATTCTTACCACATGACTAAGTTCTCCGAATCAATAGCCATTGTCCATTGTTAACGCTGCGAAAAACCAGGTGGCCGAGAAAATCAAACACAAATACTTCATTGTATTACGGCGGGATGTACTCGGCGAAGTTTATAAACATTTCCAATTGCGGATTGCGTTTAATGGAATATATCCTCGGAATACAATCGCTGTGTTGTCCATTGTAATTGCAACGGACCAGATGGTCGGGTAAGACTAACAAATACCTCATTGAATTAGGCCGAGTCATGTGGTAAGAATGTCTGTTCTCTAATTATTATTAATCGGGGGTTTTTAGTTTGCCTCAATCATCCTAAAGAGCATTTTTCAAAGACAACTTTATTACTTTTGGATAAATATACATCCACTTTAGCCTTTGAAATCAACAAGGCAAATCACCAAATAAGTAACGGGAAAGATTCTATTTATGATCTAGGTTCTAAGATTTCCATAATTGCAAAATCCTCTTTCATCTATTATTACAATTTATCTTCTTCACTATCCACTGAAGTTAATGTTGGTGCAAATTTATTTTTAATCGAAACTTTAATTGCAGCACACTCACGGTCACAATTTTGAACATATCCCTGTTAATTAAATTTCAGTTCCCTCCGCACCATTGAATATTAATTATGTCTGGAAAGATGAAGACAATTTGAAGATTGAGTGGCAACATCCAGACGAACCAAATGGACAAATTATATATTTTAATATTAGCATTAATAACGAGTTTGTTATAACTTACAACGTAACAACAGAAAGTCTAAATTACGAAGATGAGGTAAGCAAATTTATAATTAATTTTCTTATAGAAACGTTTTGTTATTGCTTGATTAAGTTTAATAATACTTAAAAGTTAACATTTACATTTTTAAATTCATACAAAAAGTAGTATATTAAATGGTTTTTATCAAAAGGCATCTTTGTGGTTTGAAATCACAATGCACACTGATGGCTGCATTGTACTAACAGAATTTCTTTGAAATGTTCAAAAAACAAATATTTAATATTTATTTTTTAGAAATCGAAAATACTGTACAACTTTTCGACAGATTTAATAAGAAATGTGTATATAACAATCTCGTAAATGTCTAAATTGATATTAAAAATTTATTCCAAGACTTTTTATAATAATAATAATAATAATAATAATAATAATAATAATAATAATAATAATAAGTACTGGTAAGTATCTACTATAATCAATATTCATATAAAAATAAATGAATGATAGATAACTATGCCACCCATCTTGTTCGAATGAACCGATGGGGTAACAAAATGGCAACCAAGAACGAATGGTTCTTGTGAGTGGAAGAGATAATAATAATAATAATAATAATAATAATAATAATAATAATAATAATAATAAGTGTGACCGTCGTCGACCAAAGTAGCCGCTAAGAGTGTTCCATTGGTTGGCGACGAGCAACCCCGTGCAGGCTGCGCTTCGCGGGTCTGGGCCTTGCCTCGATGGGGCGGGGGTCGGGCCGTCGAAGTACTGCATGGAAAAGTAAAGAAGTTGCCGGGAAAGGGTTGGCGGCCCTGCGCAACGGCTGGTTCTCCGATCTCTCAAAATTAGCGCGACCGGACACTAAACACATGCACGAGTGCGCTAAAATACAACACCCCTACACTTGCGCGCTCGCACAAACACAAAACCACACACCCAGAGAGAGAAGCAAGCTGTCAGCAGCGGACAACACGTAAGTTGACACCCTGAAAGTACCGGTAAGTATCTACTATAATCAATATTCATATAAAAATAATGAATGCTAGATAACTATGCCACCCATCTTGTTCGAATGAACCGATGGGGTAAGATAATGGCAACCAAGAGCGAATAGTTCTTGTGAGTGGAAGAGATAATAATAATAATAATAATAATAATAATAATAATAACCAGCCAATAATAACCAAATAAGGATTAACCAGCAAAGACCGAAACAACAAATTGGAAATGAAACACAAACATGGCATGCTTCAGTAGAAACAAAGAACGCAGGCGAGGATGTTGTTGAGATACCTTCATCTCAACCCACTTCGTCAACATAACAAATAAAGCGCCGGACCCTATGGGCTGTGAAAATGAACCGGTGGGCTGACCGGTATGGCCAGTAACACTTTCAGTGATTGGAACTTCTGTTTGTGGTTGATCTTGGTGTGTTCCGGGTCTATTTCCAAAAATTCCGCCTCCTACAACAATGCGCTGGGTTGGTCTTAGGAAGCAGGATAGATGGTGTTAGTGATCGACCAGAGGTCGGAAAGGGGCGGTCGGAAATAGTCCCCTTTTCAGCCTAATGGGCTGCCACTGCCGTGGCTATTGCTAGGATCTATGTCCTTGGGCGCTGGGAACGCCACCTTCCCTACGCCAGTATAATAATAATAACCGCACAGGGTAGCCTAGAGATAGGTTACTGGGGACTAGCGACCCCACGGGTTCCTGAGCTAACCGTTGGGTTGGGTTAGTAGCCCCAATGAGGTACACTTGCTCCAAACACTGGATGAAAAAGATACTGTGGTGGGTCGGAGGAGCAGGATCCAGGTAGGATTAACCAGCAAAGACCGAAACAGCAAATTGGAAATGAAACACAAACATGGCATGCTTCAATAGAAACAAAGAACGCAGGCGAGGATGTTGTTGAGATACCTTCATCTCAACCCACTTCGTCAACATAACAACTAAAGCGCCGGACCCCATGGGACGTGAAAATGAACCCCCCCCCACACACACACATATGGTGGGAGGTGTTATTATCTGCTTACTAAGAATGAAACATGCCATATGGAGGAGAGCTGCATAGTTAGGTTACGGAAAATGCCTGGAAATAAGAAATAATAAACAACAATAATAATATTATGATAGTTATGCCAGCCATCTTGTTCTCACGAACCGATGGGTTAACACTCTGGCAACCAAGGACAAATTAAATGTTCTTGTGAATGGAGGAAATAATAATAACAACAATGCCTTTATTGTGAATACATTAATTTACATGTATACACTACAATAACTATGTACCATATGAGCAGAAATTATTTTGATAAGTTATAGCCATGGTTGGGAAGATCACAGTTTTTGATAGGTTCAGCTTTAAATGTCAGTTTTGATTTGAAGTAGTTGTAATTATATTGGTTATGTTAGCTAAAAAAACTGACATTTAAATCATGTCGAATAAAACTTCAAATCGAAACTATACAGCATTCCAAATAAGAATAAACCGCTGGGAAAGATAGGGCTTAAAATAAGAGCTTGTGATTGGCTGTGATTGGTGAGAGGCCGCTTTTATGCAGGCAAAATTATGTTTATTTCGTTCTGTCAAATTAGCGTTTTGCTGTCAGTACTGACCGGTATTTCTGTCAGTGCTAGTCAATTGCGTGTTTTACTAGTTGTTTATTGTGCCATTCATTATTAATATTCGTTAAAGACAGTTCTATATAGAGATTATAAAGTCAAAACTTCATTTTCTAAAAATATTTTATCACTCATTAATTTATTTCATTTAATTACCTCTTTCAACATAAAACAATATGAATAAATCACAAAAATTCAACACTTTATTTGTAAATATAAATCTTTTTAGATAAATACAAGTGACTTCAATTTCACTTCCAATAAATTACTCATTGGAATTATGGCCGCTAACAAAATAGGATATTCAAGCAAAGGATTAAGCTGGCACAAAAAACTACATTTTTCAGAGCTACCAACAATAGAAAATGTAACTGATGCAAGCTTCAATATTAGTATCCCAACCGTCCTTGACGTAGAAGGCGATATTAGGTAACTGTGCAAATTTTTAATAATTATGAGGCAAGTGCATATGAAATGTATGGTTTCTCTTTGTGTGTAGAAATTATGCGCAAAATCGTGCGATATTTGTGATAAAAAAATGATTTTGTAACGTGAGTTGGACAGGCATTTTTTTTAGATTAGCCTCAATTTCATTCAAGTATTTACATACTCATATTTTTAATTGAACGACCCCACACGAACATCAGTAGTTACTAATGATCGGGATCAACTTTACGAAGTTCGTTCAAGAAACTCCCAAAAAGGTTAGCAACAGAATGGTTAAAGAAGTTTTAAGGGTTTTCATCGAAGACGATCAAAATCAAACATTCAGAAAATTTACGGCCAGATTAAATGTTAATCTGGCATTACCCAACAATCAGGTATATTCGGAAATTCTTTTGACTTACTTATAAACCATGACGTTTAAGCAACCACCTGGCATGAATTTCGGAACATTCTTGGGTGTCATTCAAAACGATAACAAGCATTTTATTACACCGTCTCTTAATGACGGTGATTACTGAATAATAAGTAGAGCAGACCAATTTCCGTCAGCACCATGAGCGCCGGTATGGGAGTGTAATTCGTAATATATTAGAATATGCGATAGAATAGGGACGCAACATGAGCTTGTTACCGATATAAGTATAGAAGTAGAGACATTTATTCTATCAGAAATAATTAAATATACATTTGGTTTTTTGCTATTAAAGTAATATTTATAAACACACGAAAAATAAGAATAGTACATATTACAGCAGCGTTGTATGTACCTATAAATAAAATGAAAATTGTATGAAATCAGTGATTGTGTGCACGACAAAGGATTTAAAAAAAACACTTACCGTTTTAAGCGTCTTCCAATGATTGACAAACTGGAGAAACTCGATTGTATATTTTCAACATTAGGTGCGTTTTTAAGGTTATTTCTGACAAACATGTCCGCCGTGAGGAAAAAATATGTTTATATTCGGAAAACGAGCGTTCTACATCTAGTGATGTTATATTCACATAATCAAAATACTTTTTTAAAAGCAACTTAACGCATCTGTAGACGTGCCCTCACAAATACGTGTTAAGGTGTCAAAATCTGCATTTCTGTCTAAAACACTTTCAAATTTCATTAGAACACTTTCACTTTTTGCGTCTTCTACAGCACACAGTTGTGCGTGAACATCTTTAACGATTTGCAGTGATTCATCTAACGACAGCGACGAATTTTCTAATTTTGTTACTGCTTCTTCTAGTCCCAAGTAATTCTTACGAATACTTTGTAAATCCATTTTAATCTGGGCATCTTGATATTTTTTCTGTCTTGTATTGATAGCTGCACTTTCTTTCGGATTGAATGATAAAACCACGTCCTTAATTTTTCAAAATGTTCATGATAGTAAAACCCCGCCCGTAACTATGTACCCAACGTGTCAGAATCGGCTGTGGTGGCTCAGGGGTATGGGGACACAATTCGTGAAATTTCCGAATACGTTTTGGAGATTTCAGAAATACTGCTTTTGTACTCGATATTAAAGTATCTACCTCTGGATAACATCTACGAACCTGTTCTGCCACAAGGTGTAGAGCATGGAGTTTACAAGTAATTTGTAACAAGTTATGACAATATTTTCTAAGAGACCGGCCTACAGAACACATGGTTGCGGCACCATCGGTCATAAACATTAATACTTGGTCTTTCGAAAGTTTATATTTTTCCTAAGTGTTAGTGCTGGGCGATGTCGTTCCTTTTGTGGATTCGTTCATTCCGGATCCGTACTAGGATCGGAACGGTCCATCCGGACCGACATCGGTATTGATATGAGAGCGTGGACCCGTGTATCGTAGAACCAATTACATACATTGTATGTATACATATATGTATAATACATAGTCACATTAGCCATAATTCAGATAAAAAATATAAACACACATATACATATCTATATATGTGTGTCTCATATAATGAATATCAAATACCTACCTACGACCTTCGTCAAATAAAATTTATTGCTTTTTCAGTATATGTATATGCGTAATATGCGTATCTCTACAATATTCAAACTCTTTAAAACGTAAACATCCCTGTAAGTTATGTGTCTGACTGTCTGAATCTGAATCACTAATGTTTAGATGGTTTACACTTCGAATATCGGAATATGATATGCCTTCAATGCCTTGACGCTAGCGAGAATCGGTACCGTACGCGTAAGGAACGAATTCAATAAAAGTATTGAATTCGTTCCTTCGGACCGAGTTCAGACAAAGTTGCGGACCGGGTCCGATTATATCCAACAGCGGACCGAATCCTTTGGACCGGGTCCGGCTGGAACGACACAGCTCTACAAAGTGTCTAATAGCACCTTTGAAATTTTTTCGGCATTACATTTTTCTAGTCGTCTGGATGCTAATAAAATTGAAGACGTTGGTTCCATATTACGCGCCATCACATTAACTACACATTGTTTTTTTGCTGTCAGTTGTTTCGTCCACACATAACCACAGTTTTTTATTTTTCAGTTCGGCTTTGATTTTATTTTCAACCTGTTTACGCACCGACGGTAAATTCCTTCGTAACGTTGTCTTGCTCGGTAATGTTTGATTCGCGTATTTATTCCAAAATGAAATACATGAATCATTACTTAACAAGGTAAACGGCAGTGTACACACAATCATAGTTACACATAGTTCATGTATAAACTGTTGTCGATTAATTTTGTTATTATTGTGCTTCGAACTGCTTACATGTTCTTTACAATGTGTTTTTGACCAACACAATAGATATGTATTGCACACTAAATATTTAATTTTTGAGCCATCATATATTAAGTCCGGGAAATCCATAATAAACTTATTCACTTCGTCTGACAACGGTCGTTTTCTCGATTTGGGTCGACGACTTTTTATTACATATGCTTACACTTACATGCAGTCTAAGCAAGTACCAAACACATACTGAATTATTTTTATTAGTTCTGATGCAATACAATCATCCTCACATCGGCGCACATGGCGCGCACGGAAATTGGTCTACTCTAATAATAAGTCACTATTGAGGGTTGCTTTTATTATAGCTTACAACAGCCCAAGAGAAACACTTTCTATTGGTAAAAAGGATTTTTACCTTCAGCAAAAATTAAATAATTTACAGAGGCTTAGAACGGTACATTTACGCTCGAAATGCTCCCACCTAAGAATTCAAGACGTTTTTTCAAAGTTTGAAGTTTACAACTCTCATCCCTTTAATTCAGCGGTCGTAATTCTTTCTGAAAAGTTAATTTATAGTAAGAGAGAGACAAGTAAAATTGGACTTGTCGAATTTTTAAATTTCGATCACGTTGGAACGAGTTTGTACCATTGTATGCCGTAAGGACATCAAAAACAATTTAATGTAGTTTATGAACACGTGAATCGTGACTTTTCTCCTGGATGGAAATATTTTGAATGAATTACATAATTGAATTTTCAACTACATATTTCGGTTAGCCTTTAAAGCTGTTCCAATTACACAGGTCTACAAAATTAAACTTTTTGACAGATGTTTTTATTTTGAAAACTGATTTTATATAATTTTGGTAAGCTGATTTCAAAAATTCTATGCATTTATTTGTATCACGTAAAGTTTTTTGCAAATATTAAATGAAAAAAACGATATTTCTAAAAAAATTTATTTGTTTATTGAGTAAAAAGGTGGAATACAAGTTAAAAAAGTGGAAAAAAATACTTTACTCAGTCTTTTTTAAGTGAAATCTTTGTCTTTTTGCCAGAAAGCTGCGTTGTCTGGACATTCGGTTGTATGTTTTTAAGGGCATATCCCGTTTTAACATCCAGCAGTAGTCCGCCATCATCGTTGTGCCTTGGTATCGCCGCTCCGCTTCCTTAATGTCTCGGTGAAACCTCTCTCCCTGTTCTTCGCTAACTGCTCCAAGATTTTCAGGAAAATAGTTCAAGTGTGAAAACTGGAAATGCACTTTCAAACTCATATTACAACCTAGACGATGAAATATGTTACAAATATTTAGAACAATATTTTCGTAGTTTTCGTCTTTAGAGTTCCCAAGAAACTTATCAATTACTTCTTTAAATGAAACCCAGGCGTTTTTCTCGCCATTGGTCATTGTGTATTGAAAATCCTTGTCTTTGCATAATGTTCTTATCTGCGGCCCAACAAAAATACCTTCTTTTAACTTGGCATCGGATAAGGCTGGAAATGTCTCGCACAAATATTTAAAACACTGTCCATTTTTGTCTAGGGCTTTAACAAACTGCTTCATCAAGCCAAGTTTGATATGGAGAGGAGGCAGTAAAACTTTTTTGGGGTCAACCAAGCTATCTCTTAATACATTTTTGCTACCAGGTGTAAGGCTTGTTCTAGAGGGCCATTCTATTTGAGTCCAATGTCCATCCCTTGCTCGACTATCCCACTCACAAATAAAGCATGGAAATTTTGTATAACCTCCTTGTTGTCCTAGTAGCATGCACAGCACTTTAAGGTCACCACAAAGCATCCAATGATGTTCTTGGTAGTTTATTTTCTTTAAAAGAAGTTCAAAATTTTCATACGTTTCCATTAAATGTACCGAATGGGCAACGGGAACCGAGGCCAGCTCGTTACCATTGTGCAATAAAACGCCTTTTAAACTACACTTACTTGAGTCTACAAACAGGCGCCATTCTTCTTTTACATACGGCACATTTCCTAATTTTGAAATTAAGTCAGGAATATTGTTGCAATACACTAGCGGTCCGTCTTGAGTAAAATATTGACATAACTCTTTTTCGCGATCCCGGTAAAAGCTTGATGTGACGCCTGGTGCCAGTAAATGTTTCTCACGAAGTCGGGAGGCTAACAATTCGGATGCATCCTTTGGAAGGTGCAAATCTCTAATTAAATCATTTAGTTCGCTCTGGTTAAACACTTCGGGCTGTCTGAAATCTGGTGTGAAATCTGAGTCATCTGGGTCGCAATTAGATTCCTCTGATTCTGACGATATGACGTTTTCTTGTGCTTTTGGGGCGGTAGGTATCGGTACATCTGGTCCATGAGGAACTGGTCGAATAGCAGAGTCAAGATTGAGATACACAATTTGTTTCTTATTTTTTCTGTTGAATCCTTGAACATTACACGAACAAAAATTACAATCATCACTGTGATTTCTAGGCTCTCGCCAAACCATAGGAACACCAAAGCTTAAACATTTCTTCCTGCCTTTTTGCCAGTTTCTTAATGCTTCAACGCAAACGGAACAAACAGTATGAGGAGCCCAGGACTTGTCTTGGTCGCCAATTTTTACACCAAAATAAGCGTGGTATACATTTTTTACAAACGAAGTTATAGTTTGCCTCTGCTTTACTACGACATAACTACCACAGATATAACAAAAGTTATTCGGATTGTTCACACAATGTCTTCTTTCCATATTATAAAATTATATTTATATTTATTATTATTATAAAATACACAACAACGAAGACAACAAGCGCGCGGACACAGTAGCACGATGACTAACACAACCAAACTGCACATAAGCAGGTTTCAACGTTGTATTGACGCTTCTGCGCTGACTCTGTTGCTTTGCTGAGAAATCTAATATTAACCAGTGTTGCCAAATCACATTTAATTTCATAAAAATCAATTCATTTAAAAATCATACCTAACATGGAACAAACATATTCTTGTCATAGGTATGTATATTAATAAATTAACATTTTTAAGATATAGAGTGCTATAAAAAAAAATTACGTGATAGAGCAAAAATATGGCGTTTTCTGGAATAAGGGCCCCCAAACATATACAAATTAGCAAACAGCTTTCAAACATCAAAATCACTGTAGACCTGTGTTATTTTCGACACAGAAAGTGTATACTAAAAACATTTTAATAATGTTATACTTCCATGGGTGATTCTATATTTTCTTCCCAAATAAGACAGAAATAACTATAAGAAATTTCTCATCAAGCTTATTTAAGTTCCCCGCACCGGCCTAAAATATGATTTAGGACAAATTTTTCTTTCTCATTTATTTATCACACATTAATTCTGCAACCAAGATATCTGAATATTTTGGAGCTAATGAAATGATGGATTTCATACACACAAACCCAGTATTTTAAAACCAGTAACACACATTAAATAAATATTTACTTTCAGTAAGATGTACGTTGTTATAACAGACACTGAATCTCCTGTACCGAATGCTAAATTACATCCACGAGAAGTTGAATTATTCAAGGAAATTAAAGTGGAGAAAGACTTCTCTTGGATCATTGGGGAATTCGACTTGGACAACGTTACTCAAGTAACGGTTGGAGATAATTCAATGGGCGTGTCAGAACTCGACAGCAGTTGGACATTTAGTAATGGCATCTTAGAAGATGATCGTTTGTACGACGTCACTATTATATTAAGTGATACGCTATTTGGAACAACGAAGATTGAAACGTATACTCTGAATTGTACAACATTGAATTCGACGAGTACAGATTCTGATGAGTCTAGTGTTGGTCTTGACTATCTTTGGAGTTTGCTTTTAATACCAGTTTTATTGGGAGTTGTCTGTGCTATTATAGTAAAGTAAGTATTACATTATATAGTTTTATGCAAGTTTATTAGATTTTAATTTCCAATTCTTTACTCAAATGGACAAAGCTATCTCTATCTGATATCGTAGAGCCTCTAGGATCTGTAATGGGTATGCAAAATTACTTAATCATCTACTGATTATGTCCAAAGCCTGTTCTATTGGAGAAATAGCGAAAGATTTGGGAGGGGATGACAAAAGATTGATATGAGCTTCTTCAAAGAAGTTTATAGTAAATCTAGCCACATAGAAACGTGCATCTTGAAAAATCAAATCCTTCTGCCCTTCGAAATAAATACAAAGAAATTTTAGGTAACCCTTGGCAGTTGGCAGAAAATCTCTTATGTAAACCACATGGGGTTAACCATGAGCAACAACTCCCCATGCATAACTTTCATTAGAGCTTGAATGCATAGGTTATTTTATGTAATAACTCTATTTATATGAAATTGTGCATTTTAATGAGATAGCAACTGGTAAAATTAAGAGGTTATTTTAGAATTTAATACATTTTTAAATGTTCGTAATAATAGAATGCGAGATAAACTGATTTTAATTTAATTTATATTTTCAGGCGAAAGCGTCAACAAGGAGCTTCACTAATCAGCAAGCTCATGTTCTGCGGTAAGTCTAAACTCAATATTCAAAGAAAAAAGTTTAATTCTTTTATTATTTAACAGACTTCTGCGATGACTATGCCAGCGTAGCAAACATATATTCCGTACCGATAATTCCACGTGCTACAGAGAGAATTAATATATACGTAAGCTACTTCTTTCACATTTCTTCAACTTTATATTTTAATATAGTGCATGTACACCAGAGGTGGCTCGGGGTGGTTCACATAGGGAGTGCATAATTTCAAAATTAAAAGTGTAATACAAAAACGCAACCCAATCCTTATAAATTTCACCGACGTACTGTTCCAGACAGGTACTGTTCATTGTAGAGTTTGTTTTGAGGGAATAGTAAATATTACACTACATAGTTTAATTACATCTGACGATAAACGAAGTCCATTTTACGTGTCTTTGACTTGCAGAACAGTTCTATCACTTTTTCATTAAAGTTTGGGAAATCATTTATACATTCTTTTTCACAAGATAACATACTAAGGGCATTTAATCTCTCTTCTTTCATTGTATTTCTCAGGAAAGTTTTTATTCTCTTCAGCCGTGAAAACTGGCGTTCCGCTTCGGACGTTGTCATTGGGATTGTAATGACAATTTTTAAAAGCTTCACAACTTCATTAAAGGAGTCGCTTAATCCATCCAGTAGAAGACCTAGCAGACCTACAGCACCGACTTCTATATTTTGCCTAAATTCTTCTCTAGAATATAGAACGCTTAATTCAGTTCGTAGTCTGCTTTCATTGAGGCATGGATAAATTTTACTTCTTCTTTAAGGCAATCTTCCGGAAATTTTTTTTGAAAAGAGGAGAACTGTTTAAAAGAAATTAAGTTTGCTAATATTAAGTGCCCTGTATACCGAAATCTAGTTTTTATTTCTAGCAAAATAATATCGCACACTTCAATAGTTTCCCTCCTTCTTTGGCTACCATCAGTTACTCTTCGCCGCTTTGATGGTCGAGGAGTCAGTTCTGGGTCATTTTGTTTAACCAATTAATGCATCTGTATTGACATTTTGTAATTGATTAAACAATATGTCCACATGTGGCATAATTTTATGAAAGCAAGTTAACCAATAGATAAAATTTTCCTCCTCTAAAATTCGCAAATTGGCACTAGCTTGATGAATGGTAGTTTGTAAACTAGCTTCTCTCTCGATTTGTTCTAGAGCTTCAATTATTTCTTCTCGGTGCTCATATATTGCATTCACTGTCCTAGAATTGAAGTTCCATCTTATTTTTGAAGAACGAGGTAAGCTTTTTCTCTGAAGGAATTCTTCTAATCTTGCAGCCCGTTGTGGTGAAGTGAAAAAAAATGTACATAATCCCGTCAGATTGGAAAAGAAAATTCTGCAATTACTACTTCTCGATGTAGCATGTGACATAATTAGATGTGTCTGATGTGCATAACAATGTACAAAATTAGCCCTTGGATACTGGTCTTGGATATGTCTTTGCACGCCGTTAATAGCACCACTCATGGCTGCTGCCCCATCATTGCTCTGTGCAATCAGTTTTTCTGGGTCATCAACAAGCAAACTAATTTCGTTAAGGATGGAGGCAGATAAGGAATTAGCATCATGTCCACTAGGCAGAAGAAATTTCCAAAATCTTTCGACCGGTCTCGCGTTCACAATATATCTTAAAACAACCACCAACTGAAACTGATTGGACACATCTGTGGTTTCATCAGCTATCACAGATATGAAGTCGGTTGCTTTAATTTCACTGGCAACTTGTTCATGATACACGTTCAACATTGCATCAAGCAGCTCATTCTGTATCGTTTTTGATGATCCCTTAAGAACCGGTGCTGCTTCGATGTGACCTCTGAGCGATTTATCCAATTCTGCCGTAAAATTTATCAATTCTCTATCATTTTTCTGATAAATATTCATTTTGAATTTTCTTATAACGTCTTTACTTTTAACAGATTGTTTATTTTCTAAACATAATTGAGGCATCGGCCGTTTGAGATTTTTTACTACGATTTTTTCATTATACGTTAATCGCGAAAACGCGTTGTTCTGTAAAAAAGATAGCGTATTCATTGTAACAACGCCCGAGAGCAGTCTGGTTCAGTTGCTCCAACGCTATGTATTATACGACATTGAAGTACGGCAAAGTACAGTTCTCCCCACCATCAATGTAATGTTAATGCCTTAACAGAGCAAGAGTTGGGCTTTGCTCAGTATATCTGTGACGACGATCGGTATATGTACGTTGTTAGCGTGCCACGTTCCTCGTCAATAACTATGAATACATAATATATATAATAAATAAATACTTTCACAGTTAGTCGCCGCTTGGTTTGTTTTGTTTCATAATTCCAGGGGGTGCAATTGCTCACTTGCTCTCATTAAAGAGCCGCCACTGATGTACACATTATAGTATTGTACAGAAACGATAATAGTAACATGCAGTAGAAATAAATTTGAACTCTGATAAACACCTTCATTTAGATAAAGAATTCACAATGGTAGAACAAAATATTCGCAATTAATTATAGCTTATCTATTTATCTATATATGTAAAAATCAAAAACCTTAAATTTGTTATTTATAGACTCACCGATTTTGATAAAATTTTGTGTGTGCGTTCCTTATGTTGTGCGGAAGGTTGTTATAATATTTTTAATTTTAAATAATTATATAAAAACCATGATAATGTGACATGTAAGATATGACAGTACAAAATATAATATACTGTATTTTTTTATGATTATATGAAATTGAATGTTCACATTAAAAAAAATACTCTTTGAAAAAGTGCGTAAGTGCCGAAACATGTAAGAGTTAAACTATTATGCTAAAATTACTTCCGGCGATGTTGAACGATTTTTTTCCACATTCAAACTCTTGCTGGACGACAGAAAACATTAATTTAAAAAAGAAAATTTATAAAAGCATCTAATTGTTAATTTTTTTAAAGTGCTTAATTGTATATATCACATATCATAAGCCATAAGTAAATATATATGCTTATTATTAGATATTATTAATTATTGATCTATCTATATACCGTCTGGAAACGTGGTAAGTTAACGACACTGCTGCGCAAGACACGTCCCCGCCAACTTTACTTCCCCGATATGTTTTGTTTAATGTATAGTAATGTATAGCTTTTGATTGGATAAGCAATAGGGATAGGTCAGAAGTAGGTGGGTACGTATTTCCTATGTACTCATATTTCTATCGTATCCTTCGTCGACGTATCTGATCAAACTGGGCACATACACGCCTGGTGCTTGGTATGGTACCTCCCTTCTCTCTTATCTAGTGTACTGGTAGCGTATCGTTCACGTCTCCGTCGTTAACTCACCACGTTTACAGACGGTAAATAAAAATCAAAAATATTTAATTAGTTATTTATACTCACAACCTACATAATCAATTTTGATAAGTGTATGTTCCTTATGTTGTCTGGAAGGTTGTGACTATATTTTTTTCCAAATTTATCGGCAAATATTAAAGAATTAACAATATGTGGAATTACATGAATTTCTATAGTAAGCGAAGACATTCATAAATTCATACATACATACATATATATACAGGGTTGGGCAAAAGTAACGCATCAGTCGACTAATTCCGTAAATATAAACTTTAGAACAAAATGTTGTTAATAAAAGTTTTTTGACAAGTTATTTTGTATTGGCTTCAATCATTTGTTTTTTTTTCATGATGATTACATATGACAGCCAAAAAATTTTTAATTTTTTTAAATGGAAATAATATTATTTTTTAGACAATTCGGAATCTTTATTAAGTTCTGAATATGAATGCGTACTATTTTCATGGGGTTAGATAATAAAAATATTGGAAAAAAAATAAAATTTAATAAAAGTAAACAAACTACAAAATTAAATTAAATGCTCAAAGTTACGTCCTTCTACGACCTGACAGTGTCCTAAACGTTCCCAAAAATGACGAATTGTATTTTGTAAACTATTAGGTGGTATGGCTTGTATCTCACGAGTAATTTTTGCTCTCAAATCCTCTAGGTTTCTAGGTTTCTCCTTGTATACTTGCGACTTCAAGTGTCCCCAATGGATTTAAATCGGGAGACCTAGCGAGCCAATCAATAAAACCCCGACGTCCAATCCAACGACCAGGAAAAATTGTGTCTAAATACTATCGAACATTAATAGCATAATGTGGTGGTGCCCCATCTTGTTGAAACCATAGATTACGGTTTGGCATGCTTGGTTGATTGTCGTTAGGAAATAAAATCAACAGATCTGGTACAATATGGTTACGCAATAAATGTAAGTAACCATCACCATTTAGGTTCCAAGAAGTACGGACCTATGATTCGTTGCCCAACAATGCCAGCCCACACATTAAGTTTGTGGCGATGCTGTGTATGATTTTCTCGCATCCAATGTGGATTATCAGTCACCCAATAACGGCAGTTATGCCTATTTACAAATCCATTTAGACAAAATGTAGCTTCGTCAGAAAATACGATGTTGTTTAAAAAATTTGGATCGTTATTGGACAATTCCATTATTGTTTCACAAAACTGTAATCTTCTGTCCGGGTCATCTTCGTTAAGTTCGTGCAGTAAGTGTATCTTATAGGGCTTGTATTTGTTTGCTTTTAATATTCGTCTAATAGATCTGCTACTCATATCATTTTCTAATCCTAGTTGAGTGGTTGACGTAGGAGGATTTTCCGTTACAGCAAGTAAAACATGAAGAGATCGGTCTTCATTAGTGATTTCTTTTGGTCGACCAGCTTTAAGTATATCTCTAACATCGCCCGTTTCTCTAAATTTAGTAACCAATCTCTAAACTGTTGATTGAGCTATAGGATCTCGATCCAAATAAACATTATTGAATAAAGTGCAAACTTCGTGATGTGAACGTTGCCTGTCACCATATCCGACCATCATAAGAATTTCTATTCTTTCTTTAGTAGTTAATTTGACCATTTTCACACAAAACACGTATTAAAAAAAGCAAGTTTTACGATGGAAACTATTTTATTGTGTAACGTCAATAATTCAATGACAGCCACAAAATCTACAATTTCCAAAGCAATCTACAAAACACTGCACTAATCCAAACGTACGGTTATTAAATTTTATTTTTTTCTCAATATTTTTATTATCTAACCCCATGAAATAAGTACATATTCATATTCAGAAATTAATAAAGATTCCGAATTTTCTAAAAGAAAATATTATTTCCATTTGCTTTCATAACAGATATCTGCTTTCAAAACAAACATCTGCTTTCAATAACTGACATTTGCTTTTAATAACTGGCATCTGCTATCAAAACTGACATCTGCTTTCAAACCTGACATTTACATTCAATAGCTGACATCTGAATCATTAACACTGTTACTTTATAATGCATTTCTAAATAGCTTGAACCAAGGTCTATCGTGGCTTAGTGGTAAAGCAACGGTTCGGCAAACCGTAGACTTGAGTTCAAGTCCCAACATAGACGATATTTTTCAATTAAAAATTTCGTATGATTTGCTTTGTAATTTGTAGACAGCAATGTTTACATCCCCACTTACTTTGCAATTACATACTAATTTGATATTTGTAAATATTTGATATAAAAGCCGAAAAACTCCAAGAATTTATCAATTGATATATATATATAATTATTTCTAGACCTTTGTATATTATAGTAGATTTAATTAGTCGGCGATTTAAAGTCAGTTTTACTTTAGTATGTATATATTTAAAATAATCTTGCATGTTTCGGCACATAATATCTTTTTCAAAGAATTTTAAATTATAAATGACAGGTATTAATATCTGCCATCTTACTAAAATATAACTACGAAAAGATATTTTATGGATTGACATATTCTATTCATTACCTTCAAAATATTATTTAAAAAATTATTTAAGAAGAAATTATTTAAAATATTGGGAGAAGAATATATTAATCTTAAATATATCTTTTTGATAATGTATCTTAATAATCACGTCTTCATTTATGCGATGAAATAAATTAAAATTAAACTTATCCTTGCTTCTCGTATATCGCGTCTTTATTTATGTATTAATTTCACAGGATAAAATTGTGTTAAGTGACCGAGATTTTATCAGAGTGGTAAAAATTCAAGAGCTAGACCAGTATGTCAAAAACAACTTGCAAAATGACGAATTAACAAAACAATACAAGGTAAGTACATTGCAATATTATTTATTATTAAGTCCTCTAGGATATAAACTTTGTCAAACAAACAGGTGTTATTTATAATATAATCTCGCAGCATAATATACCAAATATACATTTTAATTTAATTTAATTACCTATAAATGACAATTGAAATATTTGTTAACGAAAATACAAGACTTAATATTTGTAAAAAAAATTAGTTAAATGCTGAGTCCTGAACAGGCCTTCACTCTTTATTTATATAAATGGCCACAGTTCGTTTTTTGTATTAAAGTCATCAATAACATTTGCTATGAAATATCCTTTCTTTTAGTATTAGTATTTCAGTTTAAGGATTTAAGGAGTTGAATTCTATTATTATTAACTTATACCTTATACCATACCCTATAATATGTAACTTGTATTAATTTATTATTAGAATTCGCAAACTTTAAATTATATAAATTTAAATTTCAGTTGCTTCCGCAAACTCCCATGAAACTTTACGACGAAGGAAATCAGTTGGCGAATAGAGCTAAGCACAGATATCCAAATTTAGTGGCATGTAATACTTTCAACGTTTACATCACTGCAAAATACTATTCTTTACGTTTACTTTCAGACGATTCAACAAGAGTTAAACTCGATGTGATTGATGGAGAGCCATTTTCTGATTACATTAACGCGAATTACATAGATGTAAGTACAAATATTTGGTAATTTATTTTATATTAGTAAGTTCATAAATAGTTTCTCATCTAAAATGCTTTTTTACTCAAAAGTCTTTCTTTGGAGACTGTGATTAAGTAAAATCACAAAAAAAAAATGTATGAAATTCCTTACCACAATTAATAATCATATCCTTAATACTTATTTCGACAACTAAGTTGTCATCATCAGTAGTTAAACTACTTATCAAAGTGTTGAAGATAGGGCACAGTAAAGCTAACGCATAACATCGATCACAACTTTTCAAGGTGTCCACATATACACTGAATTTAAAACAAATGCACAAACTAAAATTACTTACCCCTCTTAAGAAACGGCAATGATATGTGTTTATTGTTACACCCTTAACTTTTTCTACCTCTTTTCTAAGAATTAAAAAAACCATCTGTATGGAATAGGACCGTTGTCCGGGTTAAACGTATTAATTTTGTTTTTAACGATATGAATGCTTTCGTATGCATAGATATCTCGGGCGTTGTTGATATTTTTGACAAATTTTAACCCTTTTACCGTGATGTTATGATCCGTGTCCAATACATGGTTTGCGACGCTGGATTTTTCTGATGTATTAAATTTAATATTTGATTTATGTTCTTTAAAACGGGTTATTACTGAACGCTTCGTTTGACCTATATATTTAATTACAATCGCCGCGTTAATATTGTATATACCTGATTTTATAAAAACTTAAAATATTTTTCAGGGTTATAACACAAAACAAGCTTATATTGCTACTCAAACACCAACAGATAATACTTACGGTGACTTTTGGCGTATGATATGGCAAGAAAAAGTAAAATATATTATAATTGCATCCGATTTAAATGAAGAAGAACAGGTTGGTACACACGGATTATTCAATCATATTTTATTTATTAAATTTTCTTATACAGTGTGTAACTAAAATGAGGGGACAAACTGTGGGAGCGCACTCTTCACAGAAAAATATGAAAAAATTGCGTATTAACATATGTCCGCAATGTCCGTTCATGAGATAGAAAGAAAAATATGGTTACAAGTTTCTCCTTGAGGGTAATCAGCTGAAGAGAGCTCTTGTGCTCGTCATAAATGATAAGGATGAAGAAATTGTACATGAATTGTCCTCCAAGCAGTCTTGTGACCTACATTTAACATTCCCGCGAACTGTCTATTGTTAACACCTGTATTTTCAGCAACACGATCTAAGACATCCTCTTCAAAATCAGTTGTACTTGTCTTCCTTTGCCCGCAAGTGGATTACTACGCCATACTGACCTGGATTCAAGTCGCTCGAACACTGCAGCAAACATTTTATGATTTGATATAATGTATAGAATCCACGGTTGGCACTTGGTGAAACATAATGAATAATTTACTAAAGAAAACACTCGGTATGTTTTGTTTCACAAAATATATTTAATTTAATCTCTAACATATGTTTCGCCTTTTCAGGCATTATCAAAGAGTTATTTTTAAAAACAAAATTAGAAAGTACACTTCCACCACTATTTATGACTTTTAAGGGACTTTATTATGGCATCAATGGTCGGAGTGTTGACAAAATCCAGCTGTGCGTTTGTTACATGTCTATTAAGGTTTATTGCTTTTTTAATTTCTAATATTTCGAGGAGGTCTAGTCTCTTTCCTTTATTGCAAGTATGTAACAGTTTAAAATTACTGGTATTGAACAAGTGTGTCTTTTCAATGCAGTGTTCGGAGAAACCGGTATTCATTTTTCCATAAAGAATAGAACTTCTATGCTCTTTGATCCGTTCTTTTATTGAGCGTCCTGATTGGCCGGTATATCGCTCAATAAAAGAACGGATCAAAGAGCATAGAAGTTCTATTCTTTATGGAAAAATGAATACCGGTTTCTCCGAACACTGCATTGAAAAGACACACTTGTTCAATACCAGTAATTTTAAACTGTTACATACTTGCAATAAAGGAAAGAGACTAGACCTCCTCGAAATATTAGAAATTAAAAAAGCAATAAACTTTAATAGACATGTAACAAACGCACAGCTGGATTTTGTCAACATTCCGACCATTGATGCCATAATAAAGTCCCTTAAAAAGTCATAAATAGTGGTGGAAGTGAACTTTCTAATTTTGTTTTTAAAAATAACTCTTTGATAATGCCTGAAAAGGCGAAACATATGTTAGAGATTAAATTAAATATATTTTGTGAAACAAAACATACCGAGTGTTTTCTTTAGCAAATTATTTTATGATTTGGTTGGTGCCGGTTTGGGGAAGATTGCTGGTAGAGCTTTGCAGCTTTCGGACAATTGCCGTTTACACGACTGCTCTTTCCCGAAACGTATAATTCGCCATTACGCTACCTGAAAGAAAAATGTACATTAATAAACAATTATTTTACCTAAATCTCATGAACAGAATGCTTGCAGACATAACAAGTGTTCATTTGAAAAGTCAATCTAGGTTACTTTGAAATTTTGATAGAATAAGACGCAAATATATTAATATGTGTTTGTTGTTCCGTAAACGTAAATCCAAATGACATTTGATAATGTCAATCACAAATATCAATTAGTGCATAAAATAATCGTGCGTCGATTCTGGTTTAAATAAATTGCTTCTCAGTTTTAAAATGGCTTTTACTTTAGAACATAAAATTTGTTTAGTCCAAACTTATTTTCGAAGTGGTAATAAGATTGATGGTTTATAGGTATATTCAGTTCAAGATTGCATGGTAGAATTTCAAGTTGAGTTTCCACATTTTGTAACAGATTATATACAATTTTAAGAATACTTTGGATAGAACTTTAAAACTTTTTTTCTGAAACTGGTAGTCTCTTAAAAAAATCAGGCAGCGGAGCAGTTAAGAAACGTACACCTCAAGTTGTCAATCGTATTGAAGAAATAATGGAAAATGAACCACAAACATCTGTTCGACATTTGAGTCAACAAATAAACCTTTCTGTTGGTACAACTCACAAGTTATTAAAAAAAGATATGCAACTTTATCCATACCGTGTCACAGCAGTACAAGAATTGTTAGATATTGATTACTCATGTAGACTACAGTTTTGTAATTGCTTTGTAAATATGAACAATAATGGAGAACTTTCGCAAAGAGTCATCTTTACTGATGAAGCATGGTTTTATAAAACGGGATAACTAAATTTCCCAAATAAAAGAATTTTGAGTAGTGAAAATCCACATGTAATTAATGAAGAATCGCTACATCCAGAGAAAATTGGTGTTTGGGCAGCGATAAGCCAAAGGCGAATCATTGGACCAATATTTTTTCAGGGACCGTTAAATGCTCAAAGGTACCGTACGGAAATTTTACAACCATTTGTCAATCAGTTGCATGATGATGAACTTCAAAATGCATATTTCCAACAAGACGGAGCACCATGTCACTGTACTGCAGAATCTTTGGATTATTTAAGAGAATTTGTTGATGAGCATATAATTAGTCGAAATACTGAAATTGCTTGGCCTGCACGTTCATGCGATTTAACACCTTGCGACTTCTTTTTGTGGCCTTATCTAAAAAATAACATATTTCGAACACCTATATTGAATTTGAATGATATGCTACAGAGAATCGAACAGAAATACATGGAAATTAATAACAATCCAGTAATGTTGCAGAATATCATCAGAAACTTTGAACGAAGGATTTTAAAGTGCATTGATCTTGAAGGACAACATTTTCAACATTTGTTATAGTTTTCAATAAATACCTATTATTTGTTATTTATTTGTATGTATGAAACTGTCAAAATATACGACTTCGTAGGTTAAGTAGTAAATTTTAGTTTACGACATACTTCAAAATGTTCTCAGTAAATCACATGCTACTAGATTGACTTTTCAAATGAACACTTGTTATGATGATATGAACTCTTTTGCATGTTTTTGTGTGAATAGTTCGCTCTCACAGTTTGTCCCTTTATTTTAGTTACACGCTGTATTTATTTACTTTCGTGCTTATTTACCTAATCTTGCTCCAACTCAAGTATTACTAGTGGAGTGCTTGTAAAGTTATGTTCTCCCCTTGATTTCCCCTTTCAAAATTCCATTTGCATCACTTTACCAATATCCCTCGACGCTTTTTCCACAGCTTCGTATGTTTTTTAAATTTCCTGAATTATTTTTAGGAAAAAGGTTCTGGAATTTACTGGCCTGACCTAAGCAATAATTTAGATATTGGCAAAATTACAGTGGTCTACAAAAGTATCGAGGTCATGGCCAACTATGAAATAAGACACTTCACTCTATTTTGTGAACATCAAGTACATGAAGTGGAACAACTTCATTTCTTCAGCATGCCAGATTATTCCAGTGTACCTTTATACATTCATAGTTTTGGGTCGTTTATTAGAAAGGTCTACAGCATATCAGGAGATAAATCACCAATCGTGGTACACTGCAGGTAATAATAAATATGTTTGTGTGAAAGAAAGCCATGTTTTGAAATCCACTGATGTAGTCTCCACAACATCGCGAAAATTCTCGAACATTACATGTCAAAATATCTAACGTTTTTTTGAAAATGTTTTCACAAAAATATCCTGATAGGTTGCTATAATATTGCGAAATATAAAAAGAATGTGTAGCATTCTAAACAAAAAGAAACGGTATAGAATTTTCCTGTGTTTAGGCATGGAGCAATATCCTTAAGGAACATATGAGTTGCTTGGGCAAACCACCCTTTTGCGAACAAAATAACCTCAATGTACAGCAGTACCCCGTTATCCGCTGACTCCGTATCCGCGGTTTCAGTCATCCGCGATTTCAGTCATCCGCGATTTACCTATGATGAGCAGAAAACGCGTTATATCAATAAATATAAAAGTTATAGGAGCATTTGTCGATATATCGTCGTATATATGAGTCATCCCCTGAATTCGGCGCTCTCTTATGATAAGTTAAACAAGTTGGAACGTGCTTAAGGTGCCACTCGCTTTTACTTGAACATATAAACGCTCCTGTTAACTGAGTTTAGTACTATTCGAATTGTCGGACAAGACAGTGCTTGCAATAGTTTTTAAATAAAGCAAGTAAATTTGAAAATCATTTTAAAATGGCTTCTAAACCAAAAAGAAAACGTGAAATGCTCACTATTAGTGAAAAAATAAAAATCATTAATATGATTGAAATAGAAAAAAAATCTATTGCAACTGTTGCTAAAATATACAATAAAAACGAATCTTCGATACGAGAAGTGTTAAAAAACAAAGATAAGATTCGAGCTAGTTTTTCTAGTGCACCCCAAACTGCAAAAGTTGCAACCACAATACGTAATAAAGTGTTACTTAAGGTAGAAGATGCCTTAAATTTATGGGTGGAAGATATGACAAGAAAACATATTCCTATCGATGGCAAAGTGCTACAACAAAAGGCGTTGGTTTTATATGAAGATATGCAGACCCAAGATTATACTGAAGAGGAAGGAAAATCATTCACAGCAAGTAGGGGGTGGCTGTATAGATTTAAAACTCGGTTTAATCTAAAAAATATAAAAATGACAGGGGAATCTGCGTCGGCTGATCATGTATCTGCTGCCCTGTATCCAGAAAAATTTAAACAAATTATTGCAGAAAAGAATTATCATCCTAAGCAAGTTTTTAACTGCGATGAGACTGGTCTTATGTGGTAAAAAATGCCTCGACGGACTTATATTCATAAGACTGCAAAGAGTGCACCAGGCTTTAAAGCAATTAAAGATAGACTTACCTTGATATTTTGTACAATTGCTTCAGCCCCTTGATCAAGGTGTCATTAGATGCTTTAAAACCATATATATTTGACAGGTTTTCGAAATGCTGTATACAATGGCTAACGAATGCTCTGATATCGGGCTCATGGAATGCTGGAAGTCATTTACAATTGCTGACGCAATTCTATTTATCAAAGGAGCGATGGAGGAATTAAAGTCAGAAACGATAATAGCATGATGGAAAAATCTGTGGAATAACATCGTTCTTAGTTCTGAAAACACACATGATATTAATTCACATCTAACAACGATATTTAACATAGCGCAGAAAATAGATGGAGAAGGATTTAACGATATAACCCAAGAGGAACTCAGTGATTACATAAACGAAGAGGATCAAGTATTCACCAACGAGGAATTGGAAGACCTTGTGAAATCTTCTCCAGAAGCGAGTGACGATGAGGATGAGGGTCAACAAGAACCGCCAGCATGGACGCTTGAAAAATTTTCAGCGATATTTCGAACTGCTCAAACATTAAAAGAACAGATAGTAGAATATGATCCAATAATGGAACGCAGTATAAAAATTACTCGCACTATAACAGAAGCCTTGAAACCTTTGGAGGATTTGTTTATTGAAATGAAAAGACAAAAACGACAACTACCAATAACAATGTTCTTTGAAAAAGTCGACAAAACTATCGATAATGCACAGCCATCAACATCGTTTGCTTCGGATCTAAGTAACAATCGACTGCTAACTTGGACTTGGAGGAAGATGAATGAATATGTAGCTCACGATGATAAAGTTTTTCTTGTTGTATATTTTCTTGTTGTGTATGTAAATATGTACTGTATGTACATATTGCAGTGGAATTTGCTTTTGATTGCTTATTAATTAATCTTTTATTCACACTACAACTTATGATGCCGGCTGTACAGTCTAATAGATTCCACGAACTCCCATCTCACGGATCGTTCTTCTCAGAATAGGTCCAGGTTATGTTAGAAGTAAAACAATAAATGTCAATAAAAGTCACAATTAGCTAATTTACAAATTTTTAATAAAAAAAATAAAAAAAAATCCCTTTACCGAATGTATAGGGTGCTAAAGCAACATTAACAGTAGCATTTGGAGGAAACACTCTTTGTGAATATGACTCGCACACAGAGAAAAACCCCCTGTGACTCTCGAACAAATATAAAACTAATAAATACTGGAGAAATTTGTCAAGTTTGACCTCTACTTTAACCCCTACAATATCAAATGTCAAAAACAACAAAGTTTTCAAAACCCGCGTAAATTGGCTTACAGTCATGCGCAAAATAAAACACGACACAATTCAACCCACAACTAAAAAAAAAATCCAACCTGAATTTAAAACGTTGTAAAATATTATCCTTAAGAAAAAACTCCACTAACAAAAAACATGACAATTTTTCTCTAATACTCATATACGATTTTAAATATCAAAATTATTACAAATAATACATAAAATATAATAATAAAAATAAACGTAGTATCAATTATATAAATTAAATATTTTTATCAAACTTACATAGATCTATGCACTGATAACAAAAAAAAAAAACTACGTGAGAGATATCATACTTATTAGATCACACCAAGATCGAAGTAACATTACATGCACCTGAATAAAATGCATAAACAAAAATAAAACCCGAATTTACTAAAACAGAGAATAAAAATGAATTTCTTATTCTCTAACAACCCGGTCACTTTAGAAGTTAAGATATCTCTCCAAAAATGAAGTTCCAACTTCCGCACGGATATCCCCACCAACTACAAAATCAAAAATATATAGAAAAATATACATCTTATAACAATACGATATCCGGAGTAGCGGCTGCTTCAAACATCTGACCAACCTAAATATACGAGGATGGATCAAAATTTCAAACATAATAAAATTCATCACTTAAAATTAAATATATTTATAACGATCCCCGTCTGAAATAAAATAAACATCAAAAATTGAAATAGATAAGTTTAATCAATGTACTACAGAAAAAAGTTTAATATATAGTTCAATTATTTTCCTATCTAGTTCATGGAAAAATCCATCACAATATGTATGAACTTATATATTTATTAAACTTAAATTCTATTTGTGCCACAGCACAAGAATATTTATTTATTTATTGTTTATTTATTTTAAATAAATATTATATAACTTATTTTTTCTTGTTTCATTGTTTTAACTTTGCTTCATATTTCATATTGTACTCGAAAATAAAGCGTTCGCTACTATCCGCGGTTTTCAGTATCCGCGGAAGACCACAGAACCAAACCCCCGCGGATATGGGGGTACTACTGTATACCTATTTTTTAACTCCAAGAATACAATAATCTGTTTCACAGAGACAATAAGCATCTTGTATGACAGATAGGTGGCATGTGAAATATTCAATGAACTAAACTTAATATTGTATGGCATGTCTCTGTGTTTACTTCATTTCTCCGTATGGGTTTACCACATCAGTAGGTTGGAGACGCTTGACTGTTGGTGTTCAAGCGTTTCATTAAAATGTTGGTGTAATCTTTACACCTTTTCCTTCTTCTGTTATATCAATGTTCGATAACACATACACAATCAAGGTTAAACCAATTTAAATAAACCAAGTTTTATATTATTTCGCATTAGATAGTCCTGGTTAGGTATTTATTTATGATTATATTGAATCCCCATTTACAATAGCTGATTTTGTTTATGGATCTACCTTCTTTATTGCCACAGGATGCCACAGCTTACATGTAATTATTGGAACTACCTTTTTAGCTGTAATGTTTTATACCGCCATTCGTTAAATAATTTTTCTTGTATTAATCATTTTGGATTTGAAGCTGCAGGTTGATACCGACATTTTGTAGATGTAGTATGATTATTCTTTTCCTGATAGGTTAGATACTTATATAAGTGTCCCGTATCGTTATGTTCAAATTTTAGGAGTGTAAAGTAGACTTCATTTCAAGTAACAAAAACGCAAAACTTGCATATCCATTTTTATTTGTTTCAAAGTTACAGATCTATGAATCTGATTGTCAGATCATGAAAAAAAATGTAATCCCATAATCCCATGATTATAGATATAAGCCCTCGCGTTTTAAAATTCGCCAAACTGTCGTTCGTGGTACTCCTAGTTGTCTAGCGATTCGACGTACACTGAGAGAGTTGGAGCCCTTGTAACAATAGCTACTGCTTCTTCCTCTAAGTCTGCTGGCAAATTTACTCCTGGGTCGAAAAAATAATTACGCAGTCCGCATTCCTGAAATTGTCTGTGTACTTTCAGAAACGTTCTGTAATGAGGAATGCGCCTATCGGGAAACCGATGTCGGTATTTAATAACTGCTTGACGTGCACTGCCGTTACAGTAGCCATATACAAAATGCATGTCCGCATACTCTTGAGAAGAAAATCGGTAAGGCATTTTGAATAAAGAGAACGTGTCCACTCACTAATAAGCTGTTGTATGAACTGAAACGTAATGTAATCCTTTATTAAAAAATGCAACGTTAACAACCATCTGAACATTTGTTTATTGTATCATATTCATGATTCAGCACTCACGAAATAAGTAAGAACCTTCTTTATCATAAATCAATTTCCAGTACTCTTTTTTGTAGATCTCCAAGAAATTACTGTATGCATTACGACACGTGTTTATTTATTTTAGGATAACATTTTATTATGCGACTTTAACAATCACAGGCCTATTATTGAATCGTATAACTTTTTTAAATAAAATCAGTTTGTATTGACTTTAGGATTACATTCTTTTTCATGATCTGACAATCACATTCATAGATCTGTAACTTTGAAACAAATAAAAATGGATGTACAAGTTTTGCGTTTTTGTTACTTGAAATGAAGTCTACTTTACACTCCTAAAATTTGAACATCACGATACGGGACACTTGTATAGTATAAAAATTATACTTGACTCCCAAACAAGAAATCTAACATTTAGTATAAGTAATAATAATTTCTACAGAAAAATTTATAGACCGAGAAAAAGCTTCCCCATTCGAATGTGAATTTGAGCCAAAAAGATCAGCACAAATACGTTTTTCCTTAACGATAAGAAATAGGTACTAAACTTCTAGTTTAAAAATTTTTATTGTAAATCCTCTACAATATTGTTTCGCCAGACAATGGCTTCATCAGCTGGATAAAAAACGAATATTTAAAATACAAATTTGTATATTTATGTACAAGTAGCAAATTATAGAAAAAAACATTTTTACAATCTTTAAATTAGTAGAGGGGAGTTGTTTAAATCTAATTGGTCACTTAAAGTTAATCCTCAATTATTATATCTATTAATTTCTAAGTTTTTTGCTTTTATCTTGAATATTTACAATTTTGAAATGTACCGCGATATCATAAAGTTTCTGGGTCCAAGATGGCATTGAAATAGAAAATATATGTCTGAACTTTATCCATATTATCATACTGGTAACTTAACCTTAATTTTTGAAAATTATTTTGATAGTGTCATCGTGACATCAATAAATATGTCATTTGATTTAATAAAGATACAATAAAACAACAAGCTCAGCTTGTATTCAAAATTTTATTAATAAAAAAAGGCAAAATTAAAGCAAATGTTGAAATTGTTGTCCGTTATTTTCAATTCCCAATGTGACACGCCTTTTCATGCTGTTAAAGGCATTTTGCAGCATTGCGGGCGTTATTAATGCACATTCGTCAATAATTCTTTGTTGCATATCTTGCAAATTAGCAACAGGAGTTTTAAATATTCTATTCTTTAGGTGAGGAAACACGAAAAAGTCCATAATTGTCAAACAAGGTGATCGTGGTGGAAACTCAACTTCCGTATGTAAACTTATGATCCGATCGTCAAAAAACTCACTAAGAAAAGCAATATTTTCTCGTGTTGTGTGTGCCGTTGCACCATCTTGTTGAAAGTATCCATATTGCAATTCATCATCATGCAACTGTTCAATAAATTCATTCAGAATGTTTCTATACCTCTCAGCATTAATTGTGAAATTAAAAAAAATAGGGCCAACAACTCTGCGGCGAGAAACTGCTAGCCAAACACCAAGTTTCGCATTATGGAGAAACGATTCAATAAAAATATGAGGATTTTCACTACTCCACGTTCGAGTATTTTGGGAATTGACATACCCCGAAAGATGAAACCATGCTTCATCAGAGAAAAATGACAAATTTAGCAGGTCATCATCTTCTATTAAGTTATTTGCAAACCACTGGCAGTACGCACGACGTCTAGGGTAGTCTACCAGCAAAATAGCCTGATGTGATTGCATCTTATGCGGATGCATGTGTAAGTTTTTCTTTACAATTTTCTGACATGTTCCATAAGAAATGCGTTTCAAAGGTTTTGTGGGTTCATTTACCATACGTTGACGAACATCATTTATAACTTGTTCCGAACGAACAGTTGGTCTACCAGTACGTGATTTATGACCCACAGACCCAGTCTCACGAACACAATTGGAAAGGCAATTATAAAAATCTTTGGGAATTACAGCTAACTCTGGAAAGTGCTCTCTAAAATCATTCAAACATGCACGTTGACTGTACACCCAAATTCCATGAATTCGCACTCCACTCCGAAAATAGGCTTCAATCATGTGCGCTTTTTGCACTATATTGTAAACCATATTTGAATTTACTCGAATGTGCTATGTTTCAAACTCGACGTTCAAACTTGCTTTCAGCAATTCTAACACATTAATGGATGACAGATAATGTCACTGTCAAAAAATTTACAAAACAGAGTTATAGTTCCTAACTTAAGTTCAGACAAACAATTTATATTACAAAGCCATCTTCGTCCTGGAAACTTTATGATATCACGGTATATTAAATCCATGATTAATTTCTAAACAATGATTTGCGAAAGTTGAATCTGTTCTTTTTTCTTTAAGACTTCCCTCGTGTTCTTTCACCTTAATTTAGAACGTCCTCCCCGTTTGTCCTATGTATACCTTATTACAATCTCCACATATTAGCTTATATACATCAGAGTTTGATCCTTTGTCTATTTTATCTTTGTTGTTTTTAATCATGTTATGTATTGTCTGTTTTAAATGATATGTGTTCGTTATTAAGTTTTCTAATGAAAGTAACAATTTTTTCCGACATTTTCCTAAGTGATTGAATTGTAGGAATTAATTATATTGTTTCTTCAATTTTGTGTTTACTAAAGTTGTTAAACTAAAGATTTTGTTGACTATTCTGGATGTTATTGATAATATTCATAGAGTAACCATTGTTTAATGCTATTGCTTATCTCCATTTAGTTCGAGGTCGAAATTATTTTACTCGTAGGTATGTTAATTAATCTATACACCATTGATTGGTATGCTGATAATTTTTGTGTTATATGATGAAATGAATTAGCGTGTATTTTGGTGTCTGTATGTCGTTTTTCCTTACATTTCTTTCTAATTGCAGTAATTTTGATGTTGAAATTACGCTACAAATACCTTTAACTCTGACTCTTAAAATTACATCTATATCTAATTATTTCTTGTTAGTAATATTCTTTTTGTTAATCCTATTATTGGGTCTTTATCATAAATGAAATGAACGAGCCTTTAATTGAGCTAGTTGGGGTAATATGTAGTTAATTATAACAATTAAGTTGCACGTAAAAAGCATTGATTATTAAATTTACCTTAAAAAGGAAACAAAAAGTTTAGTATTTAGTTTTCACTTAAAGTTCTGTTGTTAAATCATCCTTTCTTATTTACTTAATTGAAACCAAATTGGAGATATACCACGACGACTAAATTATACAGCTATTACATCAACATTATATCAAATAAAGTAAATTACCTAAAATACAAAAGAAGATACCTAAAATACATTTAATTTCTAACAAAAACGTTTTCCAGTGATGGAATCAGTTATACTGGCATGGTAATCTTGTGCGACATATGTCTAAGAATGGCTAGTTCTGAAGGGCAAATGGATATTCTCTACCAATTGTTCAAATTACGAAAGCAACGAATCAATATGGTCAGCAGCGTAGAACAATACAAGGCAGTATATTTTATACTCCTAAGGATATTGGAGTGCATAAAAATACCAAATGAGACCGGTATTATCTGTGACAAATCCATGGAACAAACAGTTGAAGACGTTCTGATAACAAAAATCGAAAAACAAGTTAAATACCTCGATGAATCTAGTTGGCAGGATGACGCTATGCGTGACATTGAATTCCTCTATAATTGTATTAAATCTAATCGTAAGCTGGAGCAAGGTGAGTTACTAATTCGTTGAAATAATACCATGTGATCATATATTTCTACCCTCTAGAAGGCAATGACATTTTTCTTTTTTAAACTTAAGTTGGTACCATAATTTAAGTTAACTTATTTTGCAGCGTGTGTGTGATATAGGTTATTTTATACTGATGACAGATTAGGTTTTGTCATTCTGACAAATAATTACATACAAACGTTTCAGTTGAAAAAATAAAAAGTTTAATAATAAAAACAGCTACAATAAATGTTCAAAGTGAGCTCCTTCATTTTCTATGCATAGCGCAACTCTTCGTCTCATATTATTGAAGGCATTCCTTAAATTATGTGGTGTAATTTCCTCACAGACATTTCGGATAGCATTAGTAAGTTCTTCAATTGTATGTGGACGATTCGTAAATACTCTATTTTTTAGATGTGGATAAATGAAATAGTCCATAATTGTTAAATCCGGAGATCGTGGTGGAAAGTCTACTATTCGATTATCAAAGAATTCATGCAATAATTCCATCGTTTCTCTTGTCTTATGGGCTGTTGCATTATCTTGCTGGAAATATCCCTCGCGGAGCTCATCATCATGTAATTGATTTACAAATGGTAGCAATAAATTATTACGATATCGTTCTGCATTTATCGTATTATTAAAGAATATTGGACCAATAATCCGTCTACGAGAAACAGCAAGCCAAACGCCTATTTTTTGTGAATGCAAGGGTGTTTCAAGAATTTCATGTGGATTTTCACTAGACCAGATGCGCATTGTTTGTTTATTTATATATCCTGATAAATGAAACCATGCTTCATCGGACCAGAAGGATTTGTCAAGAACGTCATCGTTATTAATCGTACCTAAGAACCACTGACAGTAATTAACTCTGGTTACATGATCGATTGGTAAAAGCTCTTGCACGCAATGAAATTTGTATGGAAATTTTTGTAAGTCTTTTTTAAGGATTCTCTGGCAGGTCTCATATGACAGTTGTGTTTGTTGTGAAAGCTTACGAATCGATTTCTTAGGTGATTGATTTATTCGTCCCTCAACATCTGCTATATTTTCAACTGTCCGCTTTAGTGGTCTACCAGCACCTGGTTTTCGAGACACGGACCCTGTTTCACGGAATTTAACCACTGACTTTTGAATTAATTGCCGCAAACTGTCATATGTTGTTGGAAAATTTGGAAATTCTGCCCGAAATTCTTCTATACAAGGCTGCAAGGAGTACGACCATTCTCCATTTTCTAATTTTACACCATTCCTAAAGTATGATTCAATCAGAAAAACTTTATGATTTATTGTAAACATTTTTAAGTGTCAATTAATAAATACATTAATGACAGATGAGTTTTATTTATCAGAACATACACATAATGACAGATGTATTTTATTAGTCACTACCAACACGATATTTTCAAGAAATAATTTCATGGCTTGCTAGAGGGTAAATATAAATGATCATATTGTACTAGGTTGGTGAATGTGAAATATAGGATTTGTTAATTAAAATTTAAAACAATTTAGATTCTGAAAAACAAAATATTGGTACTTTTTTATTCATAATCTACACTTCGTTTCAATAATATATCATAGATCTCAATGCACTTCGATACGTTTGCAATATGGTCGTTCAATGAACATATTTAGACTTTAGACAACGGTCAACGCAATAATGCCTTGTTACAAAGGCGGTTTTTTTATGTTATCTACCTAGCTATGAAAACTACTATACTATCGCGACAATTTTCTGACGTCAAGCTTCTGTGACATTTGATAGTGTCATCTCCAAGTTTGGTTCGAATCGCTTAACATTTGTTATTTTGACATTCGTTTAAAGAAGAGAAAATTAGTGATTTAAAACTTGAACACAGACGCGTCACGAAATTTTCATCAAAAGAAGGTAGTAATCCGAAAAATATTCATGAGAAAATGACAGTGAATGGAGAAAATAGCTCGTCCTATTTCCATGTCAAATTAGTAAGAGTAGAAGTCATATCTGTCTCCAGGATACCGTATATTGACAAGCTCAAATAAGAGCGAATATGTTCCGTTTTTCTCACAAATTTTTAATTATCTTAACAACCAGGAAGGTAGAAGTCGCGGCGTGTTCCACATACTGGTACAAACTTAGTTTGTTGAATTGTAGTAATTAACGCAGTACAAGGCGATATTTGCATGTAAAAATCAGATCTAATAGTAATTAATTCTCATTTGCAGTATGTTCAGAATATTAACTGTATATACACAAAGTATAGAAGTGAAAAGTCATATCTGTCTTCAGGATACCGTACATTAACAAACTCCAATAGAACTACGTTCCAACGCTAAGAAATAAGTAATTAACCGGAATCACCGGAACTACGTTCCGGTGATCGACGTGGTTTTTCACGAATTTTTAATTATCCCCCAACTAAATTTCTCTTTTTATCGCAAATGTTGCATGATATTGCGCATTATTGTCATTTCATATGCATAGACATAACAATCTTTTAGATTTTGTTAATTTAATTAATTTTGAGTTTAATTTTTTTTTTTTGCAGAAGATTCTACAAGCAATCAAGTCTACCGGTATTCGACCATAGGCGATAAAAACTTATTCATTACCACAACAATCGTTGATAGCTTCACGACGCCATCTAAATTCGTAGTGACTTCTAAGCCACTCAAGGCTACATTAGGACCTTTTTGGCAGTTTATAATCGACAAACGCATTCATGTGATTGTGTGCCTTAATAAAATGTCTCTAATACCGGATGTAAGTTAATATATATATATATATATATATATATATATATATATATATACGGACTGTCCCGTAAAAAACGCCAACATTCATAATTCCGTTATTTATTGTCCGGTTTTATTTAAACAAAAAGTAAATTTAATAGCATCAAAAACACTATAAGATAGCAGTGTTTTATTTGTTTTCAATTGTTTTCATTAATGTCAAACGACAGTCAAGTTTTTTATTTTAAATGGCAACATATATATATTTGGCTATATTCGGATTGTATTTTTTTTTCTGAATTCAACGATGTATAACATGTTTATTTTTGATAAACTTTTATTGCAAAAAAAAAACTTTATAAATTTCATCTTTGTCTTCCATTATTTATAAATATTCGAATGTGTCATGAAACATTGGAAATGTAAGTATTATAAATATTATTATAAGAAACAAAACACTTTACAATAAATGTTGAAATTGCCCGCCACCTTGTTTAACACATATCGCACATCTCCTAATTACTCCAAAGGTCGCATTTAAAAGACAAGCGGCAGGTACTTCTTGACAAGTGTTAATAATTCTTTGTCTTAAAATGTCAACATTTTCTGGAGTTGTTAAATAAACTCGATCTTGTAGATAAGCCACAACCAAAAATCGAAGGGCGTAAGATCCGGTGAACGCGCAGGCCACTCGATAGGACCGGATGTTCCTATCCACCTATTTCCAAATTGGGTGTTCAACAAATCAGTATTTACTCTGGCGTTGTGCGCGGGAGCCCCATCTTGTTGAAAAAATATTCTATTTAAATTTGCCAAAGGTAATTCATGTAAAAAGTTTTGGAGATTTTCGTGTAATAAAGTGTAGTATTTTTCTTGATTTAAGCAACCATCTATGAAAAATGGCCCAATTAATTGATCACCTAAAATGCCACACCAAACATTTACGTTGAAACGTCTTTGAAAATTATTTTGAATTACAAATCTCGGATTGTCTGCACTCCACTGTCGATGTATGTTTCTATTAAAAATACCGTTGTTGCTAAAAGTGCATTCATCAGACCAAATTATCCTTCTGTAAAAATTCGGGTCTTGTTCTAATGCATTTAAATAAAAACGACAAAACTGGATTCTTCGGCCAGGATCATTTTGTTCTAATGCATGAACTTTTCGGGCTATGTACGGTTTAAGTTTGTGTTTTCTTAAAATACCATGAACTGCAGTTTTTGATACCCCAATATTATGTGCAATTTCGCGAATCGAAGTTCGTGAATTTTGCTGTACTGCAAGAAGAACATCTAAATCCTTATCTTCGGAGAATTTTCGTTTTTGTGTTTTTGGTTTGGTAAATGATCCATAATTTCTTAAATTCTTTTCAATTCTCTGAAATATTTTCGAACCTGGAACTTCTCTGTCCGGAAAACGAGCACTGTACCGACGAACTGCTTGAAGGCGATTTTTATTACATTCAAAGAACACTTGTAACATGTCCGTTAATTCATTGTTATTCATTTTTAACGAAAATACGCTTTTTGTTGCGGCAAAACGTTCAAACAGGATAATACAGAAAACTTAATAAAGTCAAACTGACACTTAAGGCACATTGACATAATGCTAGTGGACTGGGCCAAGTCTACTATAATGAAAGACGAAATTTCTAAAGTTTTTTTTTTATTTTTTATTATTAGGAGATGTGCGATATGTGTTAAACAAGGTGGCGGGCAATTTCATCATTTATTGTAAAGTGTTTTGTTTCTTATAATAATATTTATAATACTTACATTTCAAATGTTTCATGACACATTCGAATATTTATAAATAATGGAAGACAAAGATGAAATTTATAGTTTTTTTTTGCAATAAACGTTTATCAAAAATAAACATGTTATACATCGTTGAATTCAGAAAAAAAAATACAATCCGAATATAGCCAAAAATATATATGTTGCCATTTAAAATAAAAAACTTGACTGTCGTTTGACATTAATGAAAACAATTGAAAACAAATAAAACACTGCTATCTTATAGTGTTTTTGATGCTATTAAATTTACTTTTTGTTTAAATAAAACCGGGCAATAAATAACGGAATTATGAATGTTGGCGTTTTTTACGGGACAGTCTGTATATATATATCAATTGATAAATTATTTGAGTTTTTCGGCTTTTACATGAAATATTTACAAATATTATCAAATTAGTAAGTAATTGCGAAGTAAATGTGAATGTGAATATTGCTGTCTACAAATTACAAAACAAATCATACGAAATTTTGAATTGAAAAATTTTTTCTACGTTGGGACTTGAACCCAAGTCTACGGTTTACCGGACCGTTGCTTCACCTCTTAAGCAAAGTAGACAAAATTTTTAAATTAAAAATTTCGTATGATTTGCTTTGTAATTTGTAGACAGCAATATTTACATTCACCTTTACTTCGCAATTACATACTAATTTGATAATATTTGTAAATATTTCATATAAAAGCCGAAAAACTCCAAGTATTTATCAATTTATATGTTTAATGAACGGGTAAGAAATTATGTATATATATATATATATATATATATATATATATAGATATAGTGTGTAGATAGATCAACGTTGATAAAATTCTAATGTTCATTTTAAAAATTTTAACAGTACAGATGTAGTACATATTTTGAATATTTTAATAATAATTTTAATGTATATGTAACGGTAATTTTTAATCACATTAACAACGAAAATGAAATTTAATTGTATATAAAGGAAAACATGTTCTGATGACACGATATCCTATGTAGGATAAAATAGTTGTTGAAACGTAAACACACTAATTTATTTATTTAACAAAAAAATGGACGTGGCTTTTCAGCAATTTTTAATTATCCTAATTACCAGGAAGGTCGGAGTCGCGACGAGGTGTGCTCTACATACTGGTTCAAACTTAGTTTGTCGGATTGTAGTTATTAACGCATAACATAAAACGACATTTACATGTAAAAATGAGATTTAATATTCATTAATTCTCATTTGCAGTAAGTTCAGAATGTTAACTATATATACATAAAGTATAGAAGTGAAAAGCCATATCCGTCTTCGAGATACCGTACATTGATAAGCTCCAATAAGAGCGAAACGCGTCTGTACGTTCCGTTGATGGACGTGGCTTTTCAGCAATTTTTAATGCTTTGTATCATCAATTGATGGGCGTTTATTCAAAAGCAAACATGTCCAAAGTACGTGGTTTTGAGATAAATGCGAAAAACTAACTTGTCATAGACCCAACAAGATTAAATTACGTAACCTATTTGACAATAGGCTGCTAAATTTATGGTTCCGGTAATGTAATTTTTATTTAAAAAAAAATTAATGGTTGTCGAAAAAACACGAAAATACAAATGAACATGTCTGATAACATGTCTAATAACTTTTATTATAATATAAAGAATTATAATGTATAGAATCCACGGTTGGCTCTTGGTGAAACATAATGAATAAATTTACTAAAGAAAACAATTTCAACCGCAGTCCACTATTAAAATGCATTTCCTTTTGGGGCAGATATGCAGACGATATTTTATGCCTGTGGTCAGGCACAGATAGACAACTAGACCAATTTCTCAAGTATTAATTCTCTTAACAATAAAATACAATTCACTATAGAAAAAGAGTTAGACGGAACGCTAAATTTTTTAGACTTAAAATTAACAAGAATGGATAAACGATTTGAGTTTGATATTTTTAGAAAACCCACTACAACGGATACAGTAATCCCGGCAAATTCCAATCAATCATGGAATATAAAAGTGGCAGCGTTTCATAGTTTTATTCATAGACTGATTAATTTCCCTTTAAATAATGAGAATTACGAAAAAGAAGTAACCACCATAAAAACAATAGCTAGAAACAACGGATATAAAACAGAATTTATAGATAAAATGATTAACAAAAAACAACGTACTATCCTTATGAAGAATTTTTACTACGGGCACACATATACAAAAACGAATAAAACGCTTCACATACTCAACTATATACCTGGGGTTAGCAATAAAGTTTCTAATAAACTGAATAAATTAGGGTTAAATGTCATACAAGTGAATAAAGTCAATCTAGGAAATATTCTAGTTAACAATAAACGAAAAACAGAATTGTGTGATAAGTCAGCTGTGTACGAATTAAGTTGCAGTGATTGTGATGCGATATACTGATACATCGGCCATTCAGGACGCTCAATAAAATAACGGATCAAAGAGCATAGAAGTTCTATTCTTTATGGTAAAATGAATACGGGATTTTCCGAACACTGCATTGAAAATACACACTTGTTTAATACTAGTAATTTTAAACTTTTACATACTTGCAATAAAGGAAAAAGACTTGACTTTCTCGAAATATTAGAAATTAAAAAAGCCATAAATCTTAATAGACATGTCACAAATACACAGCTGGATTTTTTCAATACCCCTACTATTGATGCCGTAATAAAGTCTTTAAAAACTCATAAATAGTGGTAGAAGTGTATTTTTAGTTCAGTTTACAAACTCTTTGACAATGACTGTAAAGTCGAAACACGTGTTAGAGATTTAATAAATATATTTTGTGGAACAAATATACCGAGTGTTTTCTTTAGTAAATTTATATAAGGAATTGACAATTTTTTGAATAAATGCTCCTTAATTATGGGAATTACTTTAATGTATTCACAATTGTAACAATTTTCTAGCTAGAGAACACATTTAACCCTTTACCAACTTTGGAGGTTACATGTGTTAACCATAAAGTCACCGAGCACTTTGAAGTATATACACTATACGCAAACGGAACTACTAATAAAGTAAGTTAATAACACCATCTATTTATAGTGTACAACTAGCGATTTACAGAAAAACAAAGTGAGAATCAACATTATTCACGTATTGGAGTGGCCATCAAGTATGTTCCATCCACTGCTTCCAATCAATCTCATAATGGCATACGAGGAAATGAATAGATTAGGAAAATCTGGAAAATCGATTATGATAACATGCCAGTAAGTCATTTCACTTTGATTGATGTTAATCCATCTCAAACTTATTTTTATTTTATTTTTTATTTAGCGATGGTATCCAGGCTTGCGGCTTGTACGTTGCCATGTGTTTCTTGATTGAAAAAATTAAAACTGAACAGATCTGTGATGTTTGCTTGGCGGTGAAAAGTGTCAGACACAGTAGGAAAGATTATGTTAGAAATATAGGACAATTTAG
This sequence comes from Melolontha melolontha, assembly GCA_935421215.2. NCBI lineage: Eukaryota > Metazoa > Arthropoda > Insecta > Coleoptera > Scarabaeidae > Melolontha > Melolontha melolontha. Next base: position 8,185,280 of record OW285241.1, read on the forward strand.
GTTCCTGTATTTGTGCGCCTTAGAATATGTGCGACGCTTCAAGATGTATTCAAATTTTGATTCATCAATGAAAGACGAACAAACTAATTTTGTCGAGAGTAATTTATAATATATTTTATTGTATTCAGTATGTATCAAAATTAAATTACATTAAATTTTTCAGTGTTTTAATGAAACAATAGAAATTAAATAAACAAATCGCCCGGATAGAAAACTTTTTGTTTAGAAATTTGAAAGGCCGAATTTGCTAAACTATATTAAGATCAACAGTTCTAAAAGCTTTGTACATGTACAACTGAACTCAAAGATTCAATATCAAGAAAAAAATTGTTGCGATTATTCTAAATGGGCAGTAAGGTGGAGCGATTTTTTTTTATTTAGCAATAGCTTTGGAATACCTGTAAAAAGTTGCTCTATTATCTCCCAAATTTACACAGAAAATTTCATTTCGCACATGATATATTTAGAGGTGCCTCCGACATTATTAAGTTTGTCAAAATTCATGAATTTGGTCGAAAAATCAAAAATATTTAAATGTACGCTAAATTACACACTGAGTGTTGCGCAGTTAGTATAAGATAGAAACATATAATCCCAAGCGAGCGTATTAAGACGCGTGGGTGTTGAAGCACGTGGAGACGATTTCGCAACTCTCCTAAAACGTTATTCGAACGCTATAGTCAACTCGCGTGAGTACTATTTCACTTGTGATACCCTTTGAATTTTACGTCTGAGATCAAGAAATAAGATTCATGTAAGTAGTATTTTCAATTTCCTATTTAGGTTTCAGATATTATTGTAATACTTTAGCACATATTATATATCTTTATTACAGTAAAATGTCTCAAGTCAAAACACGACAAATGATGACCTGTGCTGTGTTCGGATTACCAGAGAAGTTACCAGTATCTCAATTACCAACTTATAATGACGTTATGAAAAATTACCTATTAATTAAAAATGAATTAAAGCCCAAAACAGTAAAAGAGCCAACCGTTCATGACATATCCGAAATATTGGCTCAAGAAGTTTTAGAAATTTGGCAAAAAGCTTCGCTGCCAACTGTTAATGTTAAGAGAATCCTACAACTTATTCGTTCCTACCATGACAAATATAGAATCTCAATGAAACCTTATAAAGATCGTCAAACAAACAAAAATTACGAAGAAAAGATCAATAGATTTATAACTGAGTCCCACAGATTATTTGATGTTTGCAGTCGCAAATGTAAACTTTTCTCAAATTGTGATTGTTTAAAAGGCAGTCGTGTTCCCAAGGAAGAAATAAATTTTTTACTCGATCAAAGAACAACAAGAAAATGGTCATAGGCGGTGTAGATGTGGTTGAAACTATAAAAAATAAGAAAAAAGAAGAAAGAAAACAAAAAAGTTTATCGCGTAACAGAGAGATAACTGATTTTGAGAAACCGTGTTGTTCGTGTTCTTTACCTGAAGACTTGGCAATCGAAAGCGACAGTTCAAGCGATAGCGTAGCTTCTAGTCCTTACCTTGAAGCACCAAAAAAACAGTTGATCCGCCATCAAAAAAAAAGAGATTAAATTTACCATCATTAGCTCTTGCCTGCGATCGTACTGGAGTTTCTGACAGAGCCGCTGCCATTATAGTGCATTATGTATTTTGATGGGAAAAAGGATAAAACGTTGATTAGTATTCGGAAAAAAAATAAATTTTACAGAAAAAGGGTACTAGAAGACCATTATGTGATTATCAGAGACAGGAAGCGACTATTTCGGGCATGTCACATGTGAGTTGGGAACTGCTAAATGTATTAAAGATACTATATTAACTCACTTGAAATCCAAATCGGTGAAACTCAGTGAAATAGTTGTTGTTGGTTGCGATGGAACAGTAGTACAGAACACAGGTTTTAAAGCTGGTATTATTCGTTTGATGGAAGAAGAACTGAATAAACCATTACAGTGGTTTATCTGCCAGTTGCAATCCAATGAATTACCACTGCGACATCTGTTGTTACATTTGGACGGAAAAACTACAGGGCCTAATTACAGGTGCCATTAGATATCAGTTACAAAAATGTGAAACAATGCCAATAGTCGAATTCAACACCATTCCTACAATATTACCTAAAATTTCCAGGGGTGATTTGAGTACCGACCAAAAATATCTGTACGATATTATGATCGCTATCAGCACTGGCGTTTTTTCTTCAGATTTAGCTAACATTGAACCTGGATCTCTCAACCACTCTAGATGGCTTACAACAGCAAATCGTATTCTAAGATTATATGCTACTAAACCGGACCCCGAAGAAAAATTGGTGATATTAGCCACGTACGTGATGAGAGTTTATGGTCCGATGTGGTTTATAATAAAATGTAATCCCTCGTGTATAAACGGAGCTAAGCACCAGTGGCAAACAATTAGTCTGAGTCGCTATTTGAACGCCGATATGAAGAAGGTCATTGACAAGGTAATCCAACGAAATGGATTTTTTGGTCACCCAGAAAATGTTCTTATTTCTACGCTTGGAGATGAAAGGGAAATCATACGAGATCTAGCATATCGACGAACTTTAAAAGCAAGAAGTGAGAATGCTCCAAGACTTCGAACGTTTAAATTGCCCTCATTTAATTTCGATGCTGAAGATTATACCGACATTATAACGTGGCGAGACTGTGAGATAACTGAGCCACCTCTTACTTTAAATTTATCTAATGACGACTTGAAAGCCATTGTCAAAGACGGTCTCGGCACATGTCAAAAAATTAAAGATTTTCCATGCCATACTCAAGCCGTTGAGCGCAGCATCAAAGTGGTGACAGAAGCTTCAAGTGCAGTTTGTGGAAAAAATAAACGAGACGGTTTCATCAGGGCCAGGCTACTATCACGTCAACAAATGCCTACTTTTGATACAAAAAAAAACAATTTAATATATAATGATTGTATTTCTGAATAATTATCTAGTTTACCATTATTTCTTGTATCTCGCTTCTTTAAATCTGTATAAAAAATATAAGATATTGACCTAACAAATAAAATATATAGTTTGATCACAATATGAAGAACAGGTAATTTTTTTTTTTATTTTCAATTGTGTTGGGGCATCTCAAAGCATCATTACAAATAGGTAATATTTCGTACGTTTAATTTACTCATTGAAATGCAACTTTATATCGCTATACCATTTTAAATAACAAATTTTTTTTTTATTCATACATTATCGCTCCACCCTAATGGGCAGGTCTTTATTACTTACCAGCTAAACCCGTGCACGCATCGCTTTGGGTCAGTCTGATATGAAATGAATGGAAAAGCAAATAAAAGAGTATTGTAGCGAACATAGATTAATCGAGACAACACATGATTCAATTCAACACCCTGCCTTGCATTGCTGTGGCTATGTGGAATGAAAAGAAGGAAGAAAAGAGATGTCTAAAAAAATATTTTTTATTGCTAAGCTAGTAGTTGACTACATTTTTTTGTTTGTCCAATCAGATATAATTATAATAGATATAATTACGGTATGATAATAATTATTTACGATACAACTGTTAAAAATGCTATTTTATTTTGCTCGAAAAGGTTTAAGAAATTTCAAATTTCATCTAACGATAAAATAAATATCCGCAAGAGAAAAAAAACATTATACAAATCCTAAAATAGCAAAATTACAATTTATAAGCATAATTGTATGACATACAGGTCAGTTCAAAATTTATTGACCAAAAATGGAAAAGGGGCAAAATCTGTAACAATATACAACATCTTCCAAGAGTTTTTGACTCTTGATTTTGCATTTTCAATTTATAATTAAATTATGTCGTTGATTAATAACACAGGCCTGCATAAAATTAGTGATCACGTGATTTTTGTTTGTTAAACTAAGTTTTTATATAGCAATAACTAATTAAAATACAGTTGGTCTCTACCACCCACAGATTTTTTTTTTTGCACAAAAGAAACAGAAAAAAATATAAAAAAAATTTTATAATAGGCGTTTTAATACATTTTAAAATGAATGTACTACTTCAAATTCTAGGTATTAACCCAAAAATGATTTTCTGTTCTGGTTTTAAAGAAATTTGTTAAATAGGCTCTCATTACCTGATGTAAATCTTTTATTACATGTATTAATTTTGGACAAGATTTCCGGGAATTTTTACCTGCTAAATCCTATTTATTATGCTTTCACTTTATTAGTACTGCGAAGAAGGATTTCAAGTTTATCACTCCAAACAAAATGTATATTTTAATGTCATTTACTTCATTATAGCTCTGAGTGTCGATCAGTAAACAAGTAAAATTAATTTGTCTTTAGTGTTGTGCGTGGTATTTGATAAATAAACATTGCCTAAAAATATGTCTAGCCGGTGTTACAAAAACAAACCAGATGATTTCTGTTATATTTGTGGATATTTCGTCTTGAAAAAGTTTAAGAGACCAATTGGTGAATTTGCGAAAAATGCATATTATGCTTATTTCAAAATCAAATTAGGAGATCAAGATAAAGATTTGGCACCGCACGTTGTTTGTAAGGTATGTGAAGAAGGTTTAAGACGTTGGACCAAAGGGAATAGAAAAAGCCTTCCTTTTGGAATACCGATGGTTTGGAGAGAACCGCAAAATCATCATGAAGATTGCTACTTTTGTCTTTGTGATATTAAGGAGCATAATAGAAAAACTTTGAAACAGCTTTTGTACCCAAACAATATTAAATCAGCTATCAGACCAGTTCCTCACAGTGATCATGTACCTATACCTATACCCCCCAAAGTACTACAAGAAGATATTGAAACCTCTTCAACTTCCGGCTCCGTACAGATGGATAGTGATTTTGAACCATCAACCTCAGGTCAAAACCAACCTCAGCTATTTTCACAAGCCGAACTGAATGATTTAGTAAGAGATTTGGGACTTTAAAAAGATCTTTCTGAAGTACTGGGGTCTAGGTTGAAACAAAAAGATTTGCTTGCCCCAGAAACTACCTTCAGATCTTCCTTTAGCTGAATATGACAGAAAAACAACCAAACGAACCTTTTCTGAAAAACGAAAACGTTTTTTTAAGAAGCATAAAGAATAAATAACTATTTCTAATAGTTTCTATGTGTATATTTTTGTATTTTTTTAATATAATATAAAACTAGCTTATAAATGAAATAAATCGTGTTTTTTCTATATTTTTTGATTTTACTGGTTTGAAAAATAACCTTACGTGATACAAAAAAAATAAAAGCAGATTTGAAATCAGCGCTACCCAATTACTAGAAAACAGTTAAAATTTTTAAATCAACATTCAAAGAGTTGAAAAATGCAGGCCTGTGTAATTATATATGTTTATTTAAATTGTTATATAATTTATCAGGATAATTGAAACATACATGAGTAGGTAAACCCCACCAGTTTTGTTTAATACAAAGGTATTTTTAATAATATAAAATATTATTAAAAATCTGGTGTGAAGAACACAAATGCAGCACAAATACTGCGTTTGTGTTCTTCACACCAGATTTTTAATAATATTTTATATTATTAAAAATACCTTTGTATTATACAAAACTGGTGGGGTTTACCTACTCATGTATGTTTCAATTATTCTGATACATTACACATGCGGTTAAGCCGTAGTATGAGTGAAGACACAAACAAAATGCAGTTTTCTAGGGAGATTGGCTGTGCCACCTTTAGAAGGGCGTCGTTACTTCACATTAATTATGTGGACGGTATGCGAGATACTTCGGCTGTCTGACAACAGGCAGCGCCGAATTTACTTCTGCGCCCGGTCTGGATAATTACGGTGATAGGGCGATGTGGTCCTTTTTTGTGAATGTGTCTGGGAATATCCTTTCTCCAGCAGGGGCGTACCGATGAGCCTGTAGAAAGGTGAAATACGTATCTACGTCTCTGGGGATAGGATATATTCGGACACGTTCACAAAAAATATTAATGTGTTCTTCACACCAGATTTTTAATAATATTTTATATTATTAAAAATACCTTTGTATTATATAATTTAATTTAATAATATACAAGGCTTCACTCATTCAGTTTTGGTTGAAACATAGTACAATTTTCTTTACTATTTTTATCTCGTAAATTTTATTATCGCCGAAAACGATTATAATAAACTTGTTTTTTTTTTAAGTGTAACGTTTACTTTACATTACCATGTGTTTGTAATTAGTCCTTCTTCAGTGGATTCGTTAGCCCAAGTACGTTCTCCGCGTGTCGTATAATATCTACGACAAGCAGCTCTTAAACCGCGGTCCCGCATTTCAATCAGTACAGCAACGTTTCGACAAGAATCACACGACCATCTTCACTGAGTTTTACACCGGTGGCACTGGCTGGCTGATTTGTTAAATTAAGATCCTCCTACCCATTCAAGGTAAGTCCTAAGAGGGTTGTTGGATTGCGTAACATTTTAACAAAGCTAGTTTTTGTGGATCGTTTATCGCTGGAAGTTGCGTGTAGCAAAATGTTAGTACCTATTATTTGAAATATGCATAATTTTCTTGTGTATATTTAATTATGGCTTGTGATTTTTAAAAGCGTTTGATAAATATAATCAAAATTTGTTTGAAGAAATAATTTAAAAATTAGTAAAAATAATTCGAGTTATTAAAAGAATGTTAAATTCTAATCGAGACGTAAACCAAATAAAAGACGAATGGAATAAGTTATTCATTTTATGTGGTGTTGGCTTGTTATATGTCGATGCATAAAAAATAGCATGGGGTAACAAAAGAGAAACATAATTTGGTTAAATTGCCTTAATTCATTATGAAAAAAATGTTTTACTGAAATTTAAAATAATGAGAAAAGGATCATAATATTTTTGTCTTTCTTGTAATATGACTTAAGACTTATTATCTGCAAGGTAGAACTAATTATGTATATTATAATAGATTTCAATATTCTGAATTTATTTCTTACACTGGTGTTCCTTAAGGCTATAACTTGAGGCCACTTCTCTTGTTATTCATTAATAATCTTCTTAAGCCGTCGTCGTGTCCTGTATTGACTTGCGCCGACGACTTAAAGATATATATGTGTATTGATTGCAGATTAAAAGTCCAGTTTTTAAGATGGAAAAAAGCTCTAATAATTACTTTGTTGAAATTTTGTTTGATTCGCAAATTAAATGATGATTTTTTAGAAGTTTCTCGAAATTTTAGCAATCTAAAAAACACAGAAACATAATTTGTTAGTTGCTAATACACAGGTAGATTTCTCTAATACCCCCTTCACAAACACTATTGTATAGTTCATTTCATATTATAACGACCCGACTTGTTAAGATATTATACGAAGAATGGACAAGTATATAAAATAAATAAATATCTAATCCTCTTGAGATGCCGACTGATCACAATTACCTTGAAGAGATGTATTTAGCTCATTCCTAGCATGCTAAGCTATAATAAGATTAATTTCGTATTTCATGGGACAATGAGAATTGTAGTTAAGTAATCAGATTGAGTTAGATGGATTGCGATGCCATCTAAGTTTCAGAATATTGTTGATTCCGTATATGTTGGTGTCTAGAAATGGCAAAACCCCATCTAGCTATTAAATATAGAATTTCCAAAATAAGCCGCAAACAGTTCGCTATTGAGGACCTACGGTATCTACACAACATTCTAAAAAAACCTCATTAATAGATTACTGTTTTCCACTTTGAAGCAGTATAAATCTGTCACTAATAATATTTCACCATCCATAAGTAACAACAATACAAACTTGGAGTAATGCATCTATAAATCTCTTCTATACATACCTAAGTTAATTGACAAAATCAAGAATCGGAATCATGAATCGAAAATAGTTTTTATGTCTGCTACTCCAGAAAGCAGATTTCTATCCAAATTAAAGAGCGCGATACCTTCTCTTCAACAAAACCATATAGTGTATGCAGTCAAATGCAATTAATGTTCCAAATATTATATAGGTCAGACAGCCCAGAGATGGCGTGAACGTAGCACCCAACATCGCAGTGATTCGAAAGTAAACCCAAAGAAGTGTGCCTTAGAATCTCATATCAGTGCTTTTAAACAACACAAAGTCAATTTTAAAGGTGTAAATTGTTTATTCAGCGAAAATAACTTTTATAAAAGAATTACTTTAGAAAATTTAGCCATCGAAAAAATTACTAACAATCTCGATACCAAAGAACGCACTCTACGTCCACCAATGCTTACAATAGTCTCATCAAATACATTAAAATTAAATTAATTTGATTTTCATTTTTTATATTATTTTTTTATATTTTCTGGTCGGTTTTTTGGGTCTAGTCCTCGTATTTAATTCTTAAAATTCAAAATGTTACATAATTACATATATATATATATATATATATATATATATATAATTATTTCTTGACCTTTGTACAATATAGTTGATTTAGATATTCGGCGATTGAAGGTCTGTTTTACATTAATATGTATATATTTAAAATAAGCTCTTACATATTTCGGTAAGTATTACATTTGTCAAAGAATTATAAATGACAGATATTAGGACATTAATATCTGCCATTTATAATTCTTTGCTTACTGAAACATGTAAGAGCTTATTTTAAATATATACTCTCTTTTTACTCTCAAAGGAACTTTACACATATATAACAGGGTGGCCCAAAATGACAGAAGGGGTTTGAGTTCATTATAACTTCTTATTTAAGACATAATTATTAATTTTTTTAAATTTTAAATACAGTATATTAATGGAGAATATTTTTAATTTAATTATGAAAAATTATATCTTGCAAGTGTTGGCCATTTTCTGCTTCGCATTCGTGCTCTTTCCAAAACATTTTCAATAACCTTTCGCAAAACTTCAGGTGTTATGTTGTTGATTTCGTCGCGTATATTATTTTTTAATTGCTGTATGGTTCGAGGTTTATTAATATAGACTTTTTCTTTCAAATAACCCCTAAGGAAACAGTCTGAAGCGGTTAAATCCGGTGAACGCGGAGGCCAATTAAAATCGCTTGTACGGGAAATAATTCGTTCACCAAAGATGTCGCGTAAAAGAGCCATTGTGTCCCTCGCAGTGTGCGCTGTGGCTCCATCCTGTTGGAACCATACTTGCGGATAGTTTTCCACAGCTGGCCTTAAAAAATTTTCCAACATTGTCCGATATCTAACACCAGTGATGGAAACGGCGACACCGTGTTCATTTTCAAAAAAATATGGGCCAATTATCCTTTCCGACGAAACACCGCACCAAACGGTACACTTAAGTGGGTGTAATTCTCGCTGTTGAACTACTCTTGGATTTTCCGTAGCCCATATCCTGCAGTTTTGCCTATTAACGAACCCATTTAATTGGAAATAGGCTTGTCGCTCATAATTAAATTATGAATAAAATCATGATTTTCTTCTGCTTTTTGACGAAAATAAATTGCATAATCAAGTCGTTGCCGGTAATCTGTCGGTTTCAATTGTTGGACAAGCAGAATTTTGTATGGAAACATTCTTATTGTATGCAAAATTCTCTGCAGCGACCCTCTTGAGAGGCCAAGTTGTGTCGAACGTCTCCTGGTTGATGTTTCTCCATCTACCCGAATACTCTCCTGTACCCGTTCAATATTGTCATCCGTGTGCACCGTTCGTCGTCTGCCGGCACCAGGAAGGTTCTTTACTGCCCTTTGTTCTCGAAAATTTGCAACCAGACGGTTTATTGTTGACTCTGAGGGTCCAACCCGCACATTAAAATAACGACGATATGCACGCTGAGTCAAAACAATGGATCGTTGATTTGAGAAATAAAGTTCAACGATTTTGACACGTTGTTCAATTGTGTACTGTTCCATTTTAAATTCCTCAAGTCTTCTTTACAAAATACTGAAAACAAAAAAAAAATTATAATAAAAAAGTTATAAGGAATTAAAACCCCTTCAGTAAATTTGGGCCACCCTGTATATATATCTAGCAGTTTGTGTCCACTAAGACGCAAAGTGTTGACAAAGCTAACATTCTTACCACCCCTCAAAATAAAAACATAATCGAAAACAGTCCACCTGCTAAAAAAAGTTTAATTTTATTTAGAAATGCATAGCAATATAT